>QTSX02005052.1:0-339186 GCA_014839935.2 Entomophthora muscae | reverse complement strand
CTAGCCAATGGAAGCACCCCCCCCCAGTATACAGGTTCATCCAACCCACAACTGTAGAGATTGGCGGGATACCTTTTGAGCTCAACTTCTCAGCCTTGAAGGACCTATCTTTCCCTGTCATATTAGGAATGCCTTGGTGGGAGCAAGCAAAGTGCAATATTGATTGGGACACCCACCAAGTTAACATCTCTAGCAATGGGATGTCAGGAATATTCTTGACATAAACCAGATTTCTACTGAGGAAAAATGTTGGAAACACGTAGAGAAATGCCCAAGAGGAGGGGCAAAATTTGATAGTGAATTTATCCTGCTATCAGGGGAAAAGAAAAATCAAAATTTGGAAAAAACAGATTTTTATGGAAACCAGAATAATTTAACATCTGGGCAGGCACCTGCCACCCTCTGCCAGCCTCCTGCGAGCCTCCTGCCCGCCCAGGCTGGCACCAGTGGGCCCGCCACCAGCCTCCCTCCGGCCACCTGTGCACCCAGCCTGCCACTTGCCCCCAGGCCACCTGCCCGTTCCCCAACCCCCAGCTGACTGCCAGCTGCCCACCCAGGTCTCAGGGCCTACTCCCTGTGACAGAAATAACTGGATAATATGATGCTATTTCTAAATGATGGGGAATAACCACCCAAATCCACATAGAATTGATGATTAACCATCAACACGGCTTCAGATATTTTTTTGTGAATTTTCCAATTGTAACTCCAGGATTAAGTAGAACAATCAATCCTAACCAGAGTAAACCAAGATAAATGACCTGGGAAAGCATCAATGCATCTTCAGAGTAGAATTCTGGGCATTGAGAAGTGACCCAATTTTCATCTTCAGGAATGGAGGGAGGAGCTACAAAATTGGCTGGCATGAAATTAACATTTTGCGGCGCCAACAACAAAGTTCCCAATGCTGGGCCCTATCTTCCTGAAATGATTCTGTTCAGAATCAGATTGTATGGGATATACTGCAACAACCTGAGCACAGGATGCATTTTAAAATTTAAAATTAAAACTTGGGATAATTGATTTTTATTGAGTAAATTTAGGAGGACTCAACTCTTAGAGTTGAAACAGGGAAAATTATTCAATATATATCAGATAAATTGACTAAGCAATACCACCTGAGTCTTGATCTACTATTTATTTGGCATCTTCAAGTAAGTATCTAGTCTAGGTTGCAAAGAACCCTTGTGTGACTAGTTTCTGACAACCATTCCAATTAATGAGCTTATATTGGGTGACCCTCATATTACGTTGATTTATCAACGTCAGTTTACAAGGGGGAGCTGGTTTCAGCTGGCATACTGGAGCAGCCGTGACCCATTTTCAATTGACTGTTTGGTTTAAATCCGTTAACTTGGTCAATTTTGATACAGGTTTTCCGGCCTTCTGTGCCTTCTTACTTGGACGGACAATACCCGGCATTATGGAACTTTATTGTGACACTCCCCAGCCAATCAAAGCCCACCATAACACCCAGTCAATCAGAAAACCCCCTTGAAACAGAGGGGAATTCTAAAAATAATTCTGGGGCCCCAAAAGAAGGGCCAACTCCTATTTTTAAACCCAACCAATATTCTAAAAATAATGAGGACAATCCAAAAATAACCCCAGGAGATAAAAATAACTTGACCTACAGCCAATGGAACCAGGGGGATGCCAACAATCAGCTAGGCCTAGAATCCAACCAAAATAGCACTCCCAAGTCAAAAATAGAAGTGTTTAAAACCAAGAGCTGCCATCACCACTTGACCACCCATCCAGGAGAAATTATTGGCCCCAAGCAGAACTGTCTAAAACCCCAACAGATTGACCAGGAACAAGGGTTTGACCATCCCTTCAAACACAATTCCCTAGTCCCATGACCAAACTTTTGGGGACTCCAGTCCCCTGTTTTTACTCTCATTTGCAAAACTTTGCAAGTGGGGGCTCACTATAAATAAAGGATCCCCTCTCAGTAATAGCTTGTGCTATTATTGAGACTAATACCCTCAATAAAGTGAAATTTCTAACTACAACTACAGTTAAGCTTACAGATCAAGCCCCTGCCAACCCTCCAACCCAGTGAAGATGAATCACCTCATCTTCACAGCTGTGCTCACAGCTTGCCTTGGGATTGGAGGCTACTAACAGAGTTCAGAGTTCTTTGGCCCCACCACAGAAGGACTAGGTTATGACCCATACCACAACCCTGGCCAACTTAACTTGTCAAACACTGGACCCTGGCCGCCTCTGGTATCTCCTCATTCAACACTCTCCATAGCCATGTATACGTCAGCTTACTACATCCTCACCTACTTTGCCGGGAGCTTTGGGCGTTTCAACATACACGCCAAAGTATTTTGCTGGCTAATGACGGTGTATCCCATAATCACCGTCTTGACAGGTTTCCAGTTCTCCAATTTGCTACCATACATACTCCAAGTGGTGCCCACCATTCTAGGGTATTACAGCTGGCCACCCGCTTGCCCCCAGGCCACCTGCCCACTCCCTGGGCCCCAGCTGACTGCCAGTTGCCCACCCAGGTCCCAGGGCCCACTCCCCAGCAAACCAAAACCCACCATGACACCCAGCCAATCAGAAAAGTCTCTTGAAACAAGGGAAAATTTTAGGAATAATTCTTGGGCCCAAGAAGAAGGGCAAATTCATGTTTCAAAATCCAGACCAAATTCTAAAAATATAGAGGAAAAGCCAAAATTAACTTCAGAAGATGAAAATAACATGACCTACAGCCAATGAAACCAGGTGGATGGCAACAATCAGCTAGGCCTAGACTCCAACCAAAATAGCATCCTCAAACCAAAAATATAAGTGTTTAAAACCAAGAGTTGTCATCACCACCTGACCACCCATCCAGAGGAAATTATTGGTCCCAAGCAGAACTGTCTAAAACCCCAACAGATTGCCCAGGAACAAGGGTTTGGCCATCCCTTCAAACACCAATTCCCATGACCAAACTTTTGGGGACTCCAGTCCCCTGTTTTTACTCCCATTTGCAAAACTTTGCAAGTGGGGGCCCACTATAAATAAAGGATCTCCTCTCAGTAACAGCTTGTGCTATTATTGAGACTAATACCCTCAATAAAGTGAAAATTTCAACTTCAACTACAGTTAAAGCTTACAGATCAAGCCCCTGCCAACCCTCCAACCCAGTGAAGATGAATCTCCTCATCTTCACAGCTGTACTCATAGCTTGCCTTGGGATTGGAGGCTACCAACAGAGTTCAGAGTTCTTTGGCCCCTCCACAGAAGGACTAGGTTAGGATCCATGCCACGACCCTGGCCAACTTAACTCTTCAAACACTGGACCCTGGCTGCCTCTGAAATCTCCCCATTTGACACTCTCCATAGCCATGTATATGTCTGCTTACTAAATCCTCACCTACTTTGCTGGGAGCTTTGGAAGCTTCAACATACACACCAAGGTATTCCGTTGGCTGATGACAGTGTATCCCATAATCACCGCCTTGACAGGTTTCCAGTTCTCCAATTTGCTACCATACATACTCCAAGTGGTGCCCACTATTTCAGGGTATTATATGGAAAGTCTGGCAATTTGATCCTGGTACAGACCACTGCTTCATCCCTGAATGTGGTGGAGATCTTGCCCACTCTAGAGAGTCTCCTCTTGCAATATGAGGACATGTTCAGCAAAGCTCTTTTGCAAACCCTTCCCAAGCAAAGGGCAAGCAACCTCTGCATCAAACTCATGCCTGGTGAGAAACCCAAGTGGGGCAAGGTCTACCCTACCACATACGCCCAGGGTATTGTCTTAAAAGAGTACATCTCAGAATTGGTTGCCAAAGGCCACATGAGACGCTCTCAGTCCTCATGCTCCTCCCCAATTTTATTTGTTAAAAAGAGTGACAGGGGACTATAACTATGCGTAGACTACAGTCCGCTCAATGCCATAACAGTAAAGGATTGCTATCCAGTTCCCTCCGCAGAGCAACTGACAGATTGCCTGACAGGAGCCTACATATTTTCCAAACTCAACCTCTGCAATGCCTACAATCAGGTCCAAATTGCGGAAGGCGACAAATGGAAAACAGCGGTCCACACACAGTTTGGGTTATACAAGTACTTGGTCATGCCATTTGGCCTGTGCAATGCCCCTTCAGCGTTCCAGGCCCTCATGAATGAGATCTTGTATGAACTACTGGACGTATTTGTGGTTGTATACTTGGACAATATCCTAGTTTACTCAAAGGACAAGACCACCCACCTTCAGGACCTTGAGAAGTTCCTATCCAGACTTCAAAAGGCTAAACTCTACTGCAAGAAGGAGAAGTGTGAGTTCCTGAAACCTGAGGTGGAGTTCTTAGGCTATGCCATTTGAAGGGGTGGTTTTACAATTGCTCCATCTAAGGTTGCTGTGGTACTGGACTGACCCACCCCAAATTCCAGGACCAAGCTTAGGGGGTTGTTGGGTTTGGCAAATTTCTGTAGGAAGTTTATCAAGGATTTTGCCAAAATAGCCCACCTGCTCACCACCCTCACAGCTAATAGTGTACCCTTCAAATGGTCTGACACAGCCCAAAAGACCTTTGAGACCCTTAAGGTAGCCTTCACCTTGGCCCCAGTACTGAGAAGACCAGACCCCAAGCTCCAATCTTTTTGGAGACCAACACTTCCAATTTTGCGTTGGGAGCTGCTCTGCTTCAGGAAGGGGAGCTGGGAGTATACCACCCTGTGGCATACTTATCCAAGAAACTGCTGGACTGGGAACAGAACTACAAAGTCTAAAAAAGGAACTCATGGCAATTGTAAAGGCTTTTGAACATTGGCAAAGATACCTGGAAGAAGCCAAACACACCACCATTGTTTATATGGATCACAGGAACCTTCTGTACTTCATGGAAAACAGAAATATCTGCCAACGGTTGGTTAGGTGGGCCTTGGAATTGTCCTCCTATGATTTTAAGATAAGCTACATTCCTGGACATACTAATAAGGCTCCTGACGCCCTGAGTCAAAGGGAAGACCTTAACAATAGAGATCATTCATACAGCCATTTCAACACCTGTCCGGTCCTTAGGCCCAAAAAATTCTTGCTCACAGTCCTGGGCATCTCCCAACCCACCACCACCTTGGAAGATGAGATTAAGGAAGCCCAGAAAGATTCACCCATGATCCAAGAGATAGTGACCAAGATGTCTTCTGACAACCCAAACCGCACCTACAAACTAAGGCAGGGGCTACTCTTCAGACACAACAGACTAGTGATCCCTCTGGGAGCTATCCAGGACCAGGTACTCAGAGAGATCCATGACTCTCCTATGGGAGGGCATGGAGGGGTAAAAAACCATGGAAAGGCTCTGCTTGAACTACTGGTAGCCCTACATGTTTCCCTGGGTGAAGGATTACATCAGTCAGTGTGTATCATGCATGAGAAATAAGCACTCTACACAGAAACCTCACGGCCTCCTCCAATCCCTCCAAATCCCCTCAATGCCCTGGGAATTAATCTCCATGGATTTCATCACCGACCTTCTCCCAAGCAAAGGTTTCACCGGGATCCTGGTATTTGTAGATTGACTCATCAAAGCAGCAGAGTTTGTTGCCTGCTCCAGTGGGATGACAGCCACAGCCACTGCTTGCCTGTTCCTTGAGCACATCTACAGACACCATGGGCTACCAAAGAATATTTTCTTGGAAAGAGGAACACAATTCACCTCCAAATTCTGGGTCAAAATCATGAGACAACTACAGATAAAGCTGAACATGTCAACTGCCTTCCACCCCCAGACAGACGGACAGACGGAACGGATCAACCAAATCTTGGAGACATATCTTTGAGCCTATTTCAACGCCAAACAAGATAAATGGTCAGAATTGTTACCCTTAGCTCAGTTCAGTTATAATAGTTCCTACCACTCAGGGACTAAGATGACTCCCTTTAAGGCCAACTACGGCTACTCTCTACAAGGAATTCCAACCTCAGGGCAACCAGGAACTTTTCCCCAATCCAACAATTACTTCCAGATCCTCTGAGACACTCATGAGGAACTACAGAGTAACCTACACATGGCCTAACAATGCTACAAGGCTCAGGCGGACAACACCAAAAACCAACATCTGAGTTCCCAATGTATACCTGGACACCAAGAATCTCAAGCTTAACCAGGTGGGTTGCAAGCTTGGACCAAGACGCATCAGTCCTCTCTGGGTCCTCCAGAAGTTATCAGCCACTGCCTACAGGGTTTAACTCCCGGCCCACTCCAGCACACACAACATATTTCACATCTCCAGGCTAACAGCCAAGCGCGGTCCTCCGCTAGCACACCAGACTGAAGGCTCTAGACCGCCGCCCAAAGTTCTACAACATACACCAGAATGGGAGGTAGATGCAGTGCTGGGATACAGAAATGTTTGCAATCAGATCCAGTACCTTGTCTCCTGGGTAGGGTACCCATCAGAGTCCAACTCTTGGGAACCAGAGTCCAGCCTCATCAATGCTCCCAAAAAGATTGCCCAGTACCACCAGGGGAAGGACACTCTAGAAGTGGGAGGAAAAGCAAACATCAGGAATATTCCTGACATAAACCAGATTCTAAATAAAGAGAAATGCTGGAAAACAATAATGGAATACCCAAGTAAGGGGGTAAAATTTGATAAAGAATTTCCCCCATTATCAGGGGAAAAGAAAAATCAATTATTGGGAAAAACTGTGAGAGAGGGGGGCTAAACTAACTAAGTTTGGCTTCCATCCCGGCAAAACAAACCACCAGGATGCTGCCCAGTGGAGGACTGGGACAGCCGCTCAAAGGGGGGTCCACAAGGAGGACACGGAGGACAACTGAGGGAAATAGGCGTTCAAGCCCATCAACATCAGGCCGGTGAGCAACCAAGGGGTGCAGGTGGGAGTGGGAGAGGACACCTTAGGGAACACAAGTGGTAATGGATTGCTCTTAGCCATGCTGGGGAGGGGAGGTATGGAAGACACATCCCCTTTGGAGACAGGCAAGGTGTGATCCATGTTGTCCAAATCCAAGTCATTGCACGTCAAGCTCTTGACTACCGCCTCTCCAGAAAAGAGAAGACTGCTGAGGAGGTCCCAGAGACTAGAAGGGTCTTTACCCACAAGCCGGGCAGACAAGGAGATTTTCCCCCACAAGTCTGGGGAAGTAGACCACAGAAGCAGCAGAAATGGAGCCAGGGAAAACACAACAAATTTGATAGCTGGGAGTATCATAGGATTAATCTCCACAAAATTTGGGGTAGGTTGGTAGGATTTTTAAGAAAAATAACACTAAAAAATGCCTAGGTAGGGTAACCTTAAACAAGAAGGCAAAATGAGCAACAGAGCAGGTCCAGGCAGCTTAGCAGTGAAATCAAACACCTTGGTATTTACGGCAAGCAAAAGCGGGTTTGAAGATAATAGTTTTAAATGAAAATTCAAAATATCAATAGAGATTATAATGAAAATTAATTAAAATTTTCAAGTTTAAACTTTGTTTTTGAAGGCAAAAACAGAGAAGACAATAGCTAAGCATAAAAACTCTAGTATAAGGTCCCAGAGAAGAAGCCGGGTTTGAAACCGGTTGGTACAAGGTAAGCTTTAGAATAGTGACTAACACTTCAATCTTTAGGGTGCATAAACTCCAAACCGGGTTTCCAACAGCAATAAACTAAAATTAAAGTGCAAATAGCTCTAAGACTTTTAATATTATTAGAAAATAGAGAAGCAGGGTTTGATAGTCCCCTTGCTGTATTAAAAGGGATGAATTGCAAGGAAAGTGATCACATGACAGTTGGCCCTGGATCCAATTGGCTAGGAGAAAAACTTTGCTGGATAGGCTCAGAGAGACTGGAGAGTTTCACTCTAATTTCCGTGGCCTGGTCTGATTGGCTAGAAGAGGTACCAGGCATTTGGGGTTCAACTGAGTTGTCAAGTGTCAATGTGGCGGCCTTTTATTGGCTATCTCTGATAGTTTTTAAAAGTGGGTGACACCAGGCTAGTAAGTAGTCCAAATTGACCAACGTTTCTTCCCAGGAGGGAGCAACCAAGGGCAAGGAATCCACGGGGTAGGCTAGCACAAACCTCTCATCAACTGTTTGTGCCAAATCCTCTAAGGAATGAAGGGGTTTAGCTAGCATTTTTGGGCCTGTCTTGGTGCGGCAGGGGAAGATTTTACAATCTAATGCCAGGGGTGGAAGTGAATTTACAAAAATGGATTGTTGTAAAAACAAGAATAATTTATCATCCAGGCAGGCGCCCGCCACCACTGTGCAGACGCCCACCTCACCCGCCAGCACCCTCTGCCAGCCTCCCTGCATCCAGCAAGCCGCCAGCAAGCCCTCTGCTGACCCCCTGCTTGCCCTCTGAGCCCCCGCAGCCCAGCCAGCCACCTGCGAGCCCAGGCTGGCACCTGCGGGCCCGCCGCCAGGCCACCCGCTTGCTCCCCGGGCCCCAGACAATGGCCAGCCACCCACCCAGGCCCCAATCTCCAGCCAATCAGGAGCCACTCTTCATGACAACCAATCAGAAAAGTCCCTGATGAAAAGGGAAAATATTGGGAATAATTCCTTCTCTGAGGAAGAAGGAGAAATTCAAAATTCAAGAACCAATCCCAATTCTGAACCTTCAGAAGAAAGGGCAAATCTGGTTTCAAAGGTTAAAAATAATGTGACCCCCAACCAATGAGATTTGGAGAACCACAGCACTTACCTAAGCCTAGACCCCAGCCAAACTGGACTCCCTAACCCAAAAATAGATTTGGGAGTTCTCAAGAGTTGTAACCACCACCTGACCACATGTCCAGAGGAATTCATTGGCTCCAAGCAGAATTGTCTAAAACCCCAGCAGATTTCTCAGGAACAAGGGTTTGGCCATCCCTTCAAACACCAATTCTCAATTCCCTTGGCCAAACTTCTGGGGTCCCCAGTCCCTTGCTTTTACTCCCACTTGCAAAATTTTGCAAGTGGGGGAACACTATAAATAAATGTTCTCCTCTCAGTAATAGCTTATGCTATTATTGAGATTAATACCCTCAATAAAGTGAAATTCAACTTACAACTAAAAGCTAAACTACCAATCAGCCCCTACCAACCCTCCAATCCAAGGAAGATAAACCACCTCATCTTCACAGCTGTGCTCACAGCTTGCCTTGGGATTGGAGGCTACCAACAAGGTTCAGAGTTCTTTGGGCCCTCCCCTGATGGACTAGGTCATGATCCCCACTACGGCCCTGGTTGACTGAACTCATCTCAGACTGGACCCTGGCCTCCCCTGGTGTCTCCACATTCTACACTCTCTATTGCAATGTACACGTCCATGTACTATATCTTAACCTACTTTGCTGTGAGCTTTGGGAGATACAACATACATGCAAAGGTTTTCTGCTGGCTAATGACTGTGTATCCTATTGCTACCGCCTTGACTGGGTTCCAGTTCACCAACCTGCTTCCCTACATCCTGCAAGTGGTACCTACCGTAACTGGGTATTACACTGGCATTAAGATTAAACGCAAAATTGGGTCCATTTTCTATTGGGAAATGGTAAATTGGGAAAGCAATTTTTTGATTGTGCAATCAGGCGCACAATTGCCTGCAGGTTCTAATAACAGCTGTGGCACCTCAATATGCAGCAGCCAGACCAATGTTCATGATATACCAGCCAATGTTCTTTCATCTTCAGGTCCCAGTGCACAAATTCCATGCTATTTTGCAAGTATCACTGAAAATGATGCCATCAGGCCTCTGGTGGCACAAAAGGCTAAGTATTACCTAGTAAGTATAAATAGTGAGGAGGAGAAGCCTTCTTCACTGATGACATTTTTATAAATGACTTTATGCCCAGGACCCGTTATTTTCTTAAAAGAATTATCTATTTTTGAACAAATATAATCATCCCGTTTTCATCTATTTGTGAATTCACTTCACAATACAACTGCACCTATCTGTTCCCTCCTGATTCTTCTTCTGTCACTTTGGTTAAGCCACCTTGCACCATTGACTTGAAGTATTTCCACCCCTATTATCTGAATCTCTTGTCTGCTATGAAGGAGATTACTGCTGCTCCCCCTCTACCCAATATGCCTCCTGCCCAGGACTTCAGTAAGTTGGGGTTTGTCTACATCACAGTATTGAGGCTGGCTGACCAATTCATGCTCCATACTGGAAGTGGCATCCTTGGCTACAGCTTTGAATTACATTGTCAGGATCACACCAATTGTGTACATGGCCTTTCAGGCCCATCCCGCCTCTCCTGTGGGAATCCAGCTGGACTCTGATATAAGCTGTGACACTTATTGTGCCATTGTGGTCCTTGGGTGACCTTCTTGATGAATTGGGCTTTGTCTTTTGCTCCTACAGGACTATCTTCTGTATCTCTGTCTTGATGATCTTCAGGGTGTTAATATAGTTCTCCTGCTTGGTTACATGATAAGGCAGTAGATGAGAGGCACCCCTATTCCCTCTACTTCTGCATGTATGACCCAGAGCTGGTAAATATCTTGGGGCAGCTGGAAAAGATGGCATCTGATAGCCAAATCTCCTGATCCTTAAGTACTTTTAGATGAATCTTGCCTGCATATATGATCATCCTCTCCTTGTCAGAGATGATATTCCTGACCACCATGTTAGAAGGAATCTTTATCTAGTTACCATTTAATATCCTTGTACTGGTTAAAATAACAATGTTAATTTCAAAGAATTGAACCTGGAACCCTAATGACAACATTGATGTTAACATGGGATTGTTATTATCACTTACTTTAGTTATTTATAGGACTTTGATTGAGTTTGCACTTTGAACTCAATCTAGTTATCTTAAATGGATCATAAATCTAAACACTATACACTTTATATATAATTGGCTAGATTTACAACTATTTTTGCTCTTTTGTCACTTAGAAGATGAACTGATGATGACACCTGCTTATTTACCACTGGTTAATAAAAAAACCACCGTTTTCACCTCCAACCTGGTTTCCCTTATTTTTGCCCCTCTTAATTCAATGAATAACCAATAATATTGGATACCATCTCCAATGCCTTCTTTATCAGTCCCTCTTCTCTGACACAAATCCAAGAAAACTAAAAATAATTTTCTCTCTCCCTGTCAGGATTAACCTTCATTAAGCTGCTATTATTTGAATCATTTTTATCTTGGTCTATCCTCTACAATATTGGCCACTTTATCTTGGTTTTATTTCACACAACCTTCCACAATTGATCCCCCTTTATTTTCTATCCTATCAACCATTTTTGTTGCAATTTGGGGTTTTCAGTCTTTTTAACAACTTAACAACAGTTAGTCATTATCTTCAAACTTATCTTATATTTGCCACAGGATTTGAACCCAGTACCTATACAAAAAAGTTAATATTTTTGCTTTCAAAACTCTTTACCTTTTTTGCTTTACGTCCAATGACGCACACAAGCCTTGGACCCAGTTTTTCCCGTCTTTCACTTTCCAACAACAACTAAGCATCACCGTAAACTTTCCCCCCTCCTCCTGACTTCTTTAGGTGCATTTCAACTTTTTAAGTTAACCACTACTCATAACTGATTTTTGAAGCCTGTACACCTCACTATGATTTCTAACCAGCCTTGGTTAAACCTTCTGCTTCCAACTTGCACTATATCCAACCTTGGTTAGAACATTTTGCCCTTCTTTTGCACCTCACTACCTGAAGCACAATAAAAGGCTTGGTTTTTCAATATCAACAATAGGTTGAGATTGTTTGACTTGCACCTCAAAAAGGTATTTGTTGGATTTTGTGGCTTGTGTTTTATTTTTGAATCATTTCTTTTTGATATTGCATCTTAGTTTACATTTTTAAATCTTAGCTTACCTATGATCCCTTTTGATTATCTCTATCATAAGTTAGCCAACCTTTATAGTGGGGCTCAGATTTTGATTTTTGATGGTTTTAACCCCCAGTTGGTAGTGATCATTACCCTGCCTTAGAGATAGAATTTTTAACCCTGACTTCTGTAATTAAGACAGGACTTTATTTTACTTTCTTAGATCTAATAAATTGTCTTAGTGTCATAACTGTGCTGTTTCAGCAGAGTTACAAGGGGAAAATATTTAGAAACTAGATAATATTCTTTATTGAGAGATAATGATTATATAGTTAGTGTGAGTCATGGGTAACAGGAACATGATTGTGTTGATCACACGGTGGGATGATGAAGGGGGGCTTGATCCTGGTAATGAGTCAAGTGCCAAAATGAGATATCCACCATAAGAGATCATCATCTGTTCATGTTGTTGATTTTGGTATTTGAGTCGACTTCCTAGTCTGGATTTGAATGACTGAATAATTGGATTGCGGGTCACAAACCCGCTTACTTGGAACCTTGCTGGTGGGTTGAGCCTTCTGTTTTGACATTAGTCCATATTTTACATCATATAAACTTTTAGGAGCTTTAGTCCAGTTATTGTTGCAAAATTTGCCAACCTTCTTATATTTGACCAACATTAACATTCTTGGTTTGAAGGCCTTAGTCTATAATAACTTCCCTCAGAGCCTCAGACCTTACATTATTCCCCATCAAATAAAGAAAGTTTTCCCAAAAAATACTAGCTTTTCTGGGGTTGTTTGCCCCTGTCCTTGAGAAATCAGCCTATGCCATGGTCAAGGTGGCCATTGATTTCTTGGCCGACCCCTTGCCCACCCTCTATATGCTGGTGCCCATGGATTCTTGTTCAAATTTATCCCTGAAAATCATTTGCTTGCTGACAATTTTCATTTCCATCTTCTGTTACACAACCACTGGTGCCAAGATGTTAAAGCTGTCCTCTCAATTTGGTCTCCTGCTTCCCAAACAGCTTATGATCTGTTGGTTATATCCTCATTGTATCTCTTTGAATAATGCAGCATACTATTTCACTCCAACAATTTTTCATTTATATTTTTTGTATTGAAGAGGCTTGATATTAAACCTTTACCTTTTCAAAAGCTAGTTAAATTAAAGTTCCCTGCCAAAAACAAAATAATAACATTAAAAGTTTAAAGAATGATTTTTAGAGCATGATTTCTTTATTTTTCATTTTTGATTGTTGCAAAGTTAAAAATTACACATGGAGAAAATTGTAGCTGGATCAAATTTGACAGAAAATCAGTTGACGCAAAAATAATTGACAGAACATCTTCCTGCCCCAAGGATAAACCTCTTCCTTGACAGAACTGGTTTTTTAATCAAGATGTAGAGTTTCGCTTTGAAGTTTATTGTACATTTGGTATATTCACTTATGATTAGTCATTAAGAGCATGAGAAGCTGGCACAATTTAAGAAACCTAAAATCAATTTCAAATAAAAATATCTGACTTATATTATAAAACAATTTGAGCAGTATGTATGCTTATACATGCTTATTTTTCGTACAAACAAGGCTAGCTATAGGCACTACTTAAGCTATACAAATCCACACTTCATTTAATGAAATAAGTTTCGTAACTCAGAGGGACCACGCCAATGTCCTTTAAGAAGACCATTCCAATACAGACGGGTGATGATGCTATTGTTAATCATGTAGTTTAGGCGTGATGGTTTGGCTTGGTTATATGGAAGAGTCTCTTGGGGTTGAAATGTATACCCAGAGAACTCTGCCAAGATAAGTTCACTATTCCCGACAAGCAGCGGACAGGAGGTATATCCATCATATTTAAGGAATTTATCTGCCTTGATAGCAGAAAGAGGTGTGCCTTTGGAAACCTGTTCCGAGGTATGTAAAAGGTTAAAGGAGACAATTCCAGTTTGGGCACTGACGGCTGCAGCTGTCTTACTTGTTGGACAGGACGAAGCATCTCCAAGACTGAAGATGTTTTTGTATTTGTTGTGGATAAGAGTGCCATGGTCGACATCCACAAACCCAGCAGGATTGGCCAAGCCAGACTCTTTGATAAAATCATATGCACCCATCGGTGGGGTGACGTGCAGGAAGCTGTATGGAACTTCAACTTTTTTATCGGCTCCCTGCTTCTGAAATATAGCAACCTTCTTAGCACCATCTACTTCCACAAGCTCATGCAGGAAGTTCGTTTGAATACTCCGATCTTTACATATCTTTGTCAGCTCGTTGGCATATTTTTCAACCGAGAAAAATCTTGTCGATGCCAGAATAAAATCCGATATTCACCTTATCGCGTACATTATTTTTGCGAAAATAATCTTCTGCCAAGTAGGCAATCTTCTGGGGAGCGCCTGGGCACTACAGGCTTTAGAGTGATTAAATTTAGGCTTACCTTGATGGGGGTTGAAGGTAGCGTAAACAATGCATTTCCGCCTTTGGTCTGCCTGAGAAACTCCCACACCTTTTCAACATACTTGTCAGAGTAGTTACTAGCAACGCCATTCTTTCCAAGGGCTTCTTCCAGGCCACTGATTTTGTTCCATTTGAGTTCGATACCAGGCGCAACTACAAGGTATTCGTAGTGCAACTTGTGTGCGATTTAGGTTTTGTAAGTTTTTAATGTACCTTTCGGCCACTTTTCAGCACAACACGATTGAATTCAGGCTCAATTGCAACAGTCTTTTCCTGGATCCACTGGACTTTGGAGGGAACCACATCAGACATGGGCTTCTGAGATTCTTTAAGATCCTTAAGACCAGCACCGACGAATGTCCAGAGAGGTTGATACTATTTCACATGAGCCAAAGAAAATATCAATATATTACATTATGGACAGGAGATGGGTCGATTATAGCAATTTCTTCAGAGGCAGCAGTTTTGGCTAAATTAGCCGATACTATCTTTGAGTTAGCTAATATGAAGGGAGCGATTAAAAAATAAAGGCTCGTCATAATACCTGCTACACCACCACTTCCGCCACCGATGATCAGATATTTTATTTTTTCGATATTGGAATTCGCATTTGCTTGCTGGACACCGTGATATGCTTCGGTAGCTAATTTCGCCTTGCCAAGAAAAACCGGCGAAGTCCTAGCAATGGGAGCCAAAAGTCTAGTACTCGTCAATCTAATATACATGTTTGATTTTGGTATGCTATATCTCGCAGGAGGAGAAATTATTTAAAAGTCAGTCGTCGAGCTGTGACGTTGACTGTATTTTCCATTTCTGCCTGGCCTGACTTTATAGGGTACAATGTAGTACACTCCTGACTCAGACATGGGAAGGCACCGCCAAAATGTTTTGAAAAAAATATCAGTTGAACTCGCAGTTAATCGAGCATCCTAGCTACAGCGCCATCCATTGGCTCATTCCCGATGTCAGTGCATCCAAGTAGGGTTGAGCAAAGCTTTGACTCGCTATCCAAATCAACTTTTTGATCGATCGAAAAAACTGTTGCGGTGAACGCATTCGAACAACCGTTATTCGAAATCCGTAAATCCCCAATTCACCCTTTAAATAGATAAACCATGCAAATAAAACTTTATCTCTTGGTTGATTAATTATTACCAATTTTACATATTTGTTGCTCACCACAACAGCGTCCAAGTGAAACCATGCAAAGCTCACATCAAATCCGATCGAATTCTGTTCAATGCAAACTTCATCTCTAACATCATACCCTTTAAGAAGCTGAGCCTAAATCGAAATAGCCTTTCATTATCAAATAAACCTGATTTAAATTTCAATGGTGACTTGCTACAAATGATTTAGTGAGCAAATTTCCAAGTGCTCCACGCATGATCTGAAATCGAAATAATGATCAAAGACAGTTGAATCAACTGATCTATCTCTACATCAACGATTTATAGCTGTGTTACTTTTAACGCTGTCTTTGAATACTAATGATTTTTGTTCCTGTAAAGTAAATACTGCTTAGAACTATATAAAGCGAGATAGAGAGGAAAACTGAGAATGAATGCTATTTTGTTTGATATAAAAATAGATAGTTATATAGTATCATGGGAAGCCACATACTGTCCATCTACATCATGACAGTTATGGGGCTTGTCCAAGTAATGTTCTATTTGGGACTCAAATGTTTGATCCCCATATAACATAAACAACTGATAAGAGTACCACCAATCATTTATTAATTGGGGTGTTTCTTGGGGAGTTGTTTTCCCAAGAGGGAGCAATTGTAGATGTTGCAACATTTCCTTTAAAAATCTACATTTACAATTTGGTCATATCTATACTTGCTTGAATCCTTTTTAAACACTGCTCTAAATTCCATGCTGAAAAACCCTTGCCTTTTATTATATTTACCAACATCCCAAATGGGTTGTTGCAACTTGTCAGGGCCTAGAATGCCCTGGACAATCAGCTGGCCTTCCTAGAGGCAAAAAACCCCACAGCTTGGGAACCTTTACCAAGTATCTCCCAGAGTGAGAAAACCCCCTTTCAACTAACAAATGGCCCAGGATTTGTGAGACACACAAGCCTCAACTCCCTGGCTTCAATTCTATTATCAAATTTGGGCCTCTCAACTATCAGATAATGGTACATTGGGAGTGTGATCATTCAATTGGGCAATCAGGCGCTCAATTGCTCACAGGATCTATAAATAACTGTGGCGCCTCGGCATGCTGCAGTTCAAGAAAGATTCATGTTATACCAACCAAAAAGCACCCATCTTCTAGCCCAAGTATGCAAACTTCAGTGAAAATTATAAGTTCAACTGAAATTGATGCCATCAGTTCCCTGGTGGCACAAAAGGCCACAGAATTACTAGTAAGTATAAGTATTGAGGAGGAGAAGCCCTCCTCACTGTTGACATCTTAAAATAAACAACTTTATGCTCAGGATCCATTATCTTATTGCAGGAATTGTCTATTTTTGCTCAAATTTAATTATTCTTTTTGTATTTATTTGTACCTCCACTATACTTTACAACCTTATGTATCTGCTCCCTCCTGGCCACCAAGAGTGATTATTTTGCCCTCCATGCTGGAGATTCCTCCTACTCCTCCCCTGCCAACTGTGCCTCCTGCCCAGGACTTCAGTAAGATAGGGTTCATCTACATCACAGTATTGGTGCTGGCCAACCAGGTTGTGCCCCATACTGGGAGTTGGTGTTTTCTAGCTACTGCAGTCAACTATCTGGTCAGAATTTTGCCTATTAAATACTTGGCCTTCCAGGCCCAGCCCGCCTCCCCCTGTGGGAGTCCAGCCAGACTCTGGTATGGGCCATGACACAACTGAACCTATTTTGCCCGTAAACTGGGAAAGACAACAGAGGAGTGACCCAGAAGGGAAAGTATTAGAAGCAACTAGCTGTAACAAATCCAAAACTCATGATTTGGATTAACTATTCCCCTATTGGATGGGGAAATCCCTACCCCTTTTTCACTATGGACTTTCTCAACTCTCTCCTTAAGAATTGATGCCTGGTGTTATACTCTGACTTTATATTCCTTGATCTGGGCTTTATAACCCATGGGTAAGTTTTGAGAAAACCAACTTGGTTTTCTATACCTTCAATAAAAACCCATGAAAAATCAAGAAACCTGAACACATTCATCTTGGCAAAAAACCATTTAATTGAGTTTAGTGTTATCAATTTTATTAAGGTTGCAACATCTTAAATTAATCCCTCTTGGGAAAATAATTCCCTGAGTAACTCCCCAAATGATTCCCTGACTAATCATTAAGCCAGTGACACTCTTATCAATCACCCATCTATTATGGGGATCAAAAAATTTGAGTCCCAAGAAGAACACTACTTGGACAAGCCTCATGACTGCCATGATGTTCGTGGACAACATATGGCTTCTCATGATACTATATTATACTCCAAACTCATACTCAATAAATTATCATTCTCATCTTAATTTTCCTCTTTATATTGTTTATTGTTCTTCCAAGAAGTATATACTTGACAGTGGTATTTCAGGGATCTACTTGATAGGAAACAAGTTCCCTACCTGGTGGACCAAAGCCCCTAAGTTGAGCCCTGCAATTACTGATCCAATAGGTACCGTAATCATGGCGAGATGGCCCAAGTGGCCCAAATAAGCAAATCTACCCATCATGGAGCCAACTGACCCAATAGATAATACCCTACCAAGTATTTCAACAGGTAGAGAGATGCGTTGGGTCTAACCAGAGAAAGTTCTACTAGAGGAGGAGTGGTGTTGCAACCATAATGGAACTTTCTTCCCCAGTGGCCAGAGGTATACTTGAACCACCCATTGATCAGAGACTCATTCTGGTGGGCATCATTTTGAGAGGATTTATGTCAGGCAGTGGTGGAAGTAGGGTTTTCAAAACCTAATACAACTGTAAGCAGAAGGACTAGAAACCAGAACAGGAATAAGATTCCTTTTATGGTTTCAAATGAGGGATCAAAAGATAAGTGTGGGCAGGAGTAAAATAATATAAGTCTTTATTGTTGAAACAAGGGACAAGATAAAGTTGGCTCACTTAAATACTCTCAAAATGGGGCTGGGACATTTAAGTGGCTATGGAAGGATAAGAGGAGGTTAAATGAAACTTAAAATCAGAAATCATACCTGGCTCATATGCAGTTCAAGCTGTAGCTTAATAAAATTGATTGAAAAATATTGGAGGCAGAGGTGCCAGGAATAAACTATCATGCTGATCATAATTAAGCGGGAAGATTGAAGGAAATCAATGAAGATTAAGAGCAGAGCTGGACCAAAAGGTATTTTAAGCAGGTCCCAAGATGCCAAGCATAGTTTGATTAGCCAATAAGAAGTGCAGTAGTAAGTGACATTGTCTTTTAACATACTAGTCTTTTTGAAGTTGTTTCAAAGTTTGAAAGAAAACCCCAATTGAATAGGTTTAGAATAAATAGGTAATATATCCAAACTATTATATTTTAGACTAATGTTCTTCTTGTTCTTAGGGTCCTGGGTTTGATCCCGTTGTGCTCAATTCTAGAGTACACATTGGTGTCTAACTCTTGGTTGCTGGTTTGTTTTAAATTTGAATTTTGGAAAGAGTTTTCAACATAATTGATGGAGTCAGGAAAGAATTTCCTGACATGGTAGCACAGGTAGGTTATTCACACCTACACAACTTAAAAGAAAATTCATCCAAGGAAAAGAACCCAGAAGATGGCACTCCTCATTGGCTAGAGACAATACAAGAAAGGTCAGGACATCCTCATGGGATTCACTGTCTTTAACACTATCCTAGTACCAACCAAACAGTACAGCTTCCTTAGTACACAAGGAGTCCTGAATCCGCCTCCAGCCCCCAAAGCAACCAAAATACCCAACATTGTATTTCAATGCCTACACTCAGCAGAGATTGTAACGTTCTCAGGACTACACTGTGAAAATGCCAACCTATGGATTCAAAGCACCCAAAAAAGTTTACACAAATGTCAAGTATATACTTCTGGGAAGTATAATAAACAAGATAAAGGGGAAAATTAAGAAGAGAGTGATACTTTATTAGACATGAGTTTGGAGTATTATATAGTATCATGAGAAGTCATATGTTGCCCATGTACATCATGACAGTCATTAGGCTTGTCCAAGTAGTGTTCTGCTTAGGACTCAAAATATTTGATCCCTGTAATAGATGGGCAAATGATAAGAGTGCCACCAGTGTGGGGTTCCTGTCCACCAGTTGCCAAACTGTGTCCTGGGTCATAGCCAGGGACAGGCTGGAAGGGGTTGTCATTCTCTAGTAAGGGAAAATGTATCTCAGAAATATGTATAGGGGTCAAAATGGGCTTTTATTCACTCTCAGAAGGAAGATCCCCTTAGAAACCTTCTGGTATATGCCCTGGTAGATCAGGGAAACAATATGGGTTTGACAATACTTGGAGTCCTACAACAATATCTTGGACTCCTGCACCTTAGTATTGGGCTCCTGCACTTTGGTCTTGGGCTCCTGAACCTTTATTTTGGGCTCCTGCAGCCTGTTTCAGCTCAGGCTTCTTATTCTTAGCCCTGGATTCTGTATCTTAGGCTTCTGCACCTTTAGCTTGGTCTTCAGCTCCTTTTTTAGTCCTAGTGGCCTTTGTAATCCACTCAATCCAGTCTCTGTTAAGTCTCAGATAGCTCTCTCTTTTATAGCTCCTTGTTTCAGTCCAAAATATCTCTCAGAACTCTTTTTTACAAAGCTTAAACTAACCATTTTTTCTCTCTCTAAAATATATTAAACTTAATAATTTACTTCAGCCAATGAAAGCCCTGAATTTTCTGCTTCTGCACCTCATTTTTTAGGCTTTAACTCTTAAGTTAAAGCCCTCAAAACACTAATCAAATAAACTTTGGCTTGCAGCCAATCACACGCCTCAATTCAACTGTTTTTCCAAACAGTTTGCCCAAATGACTTGCTCTTGACTATGGTTTGAACTTGAAGCTGTCTTGCTCCGGATAAACAACTGCTCTGTGTTTCAAACGGGTTTGCCGTGATCCCCGTCACGTTTCTCCAGCAAATCTTGAGCGTTTTTGCCTATGTTTCACATAGGGGATTCTTGAACCCTCAATTCTTCAACGTTTCTCCAAGTTTCTCTGCATTTTCTTCACCATTTTGCGCCTTCAAACTCGCCTGTTGCTTGCCTCTCAACTCTCCTAGTTATTCTTGGTGAAATTCACATATTTGCCCTTACAGTTTCTCTGTCCTGTTTCCAGCCTCTTTCTGGCTCCTTCCTGCTCAAATCAACCTTAATAAATTCACATTTTAATCACTGTGAATATTTTTTTCTCTTTCTTCCTCTTTATATAATATCTAATTATTCTATATTGTATCTTTTGCATCCTAAAATTCTTATTTAACTGCTTCTTATATTAATAATTCCTCTCCCAAGACACCAAAATCAGCTATTTAGCCTCTATTTCTAATCTGGATAGTCCTTCCACAACATCTTCTAGTCCTGCACTATTATCTTCTGGTCCTTCAACCAGTTCTTCACTCACATCTTTCAGCTCTTCAGCTGAACCAGTCAATAGTCCATCTTAGTAAAAAACAGCTCATCCCAGTCTTCAAACAGCTTATTTCCATCATCAGTCCTCCAGCTACTCCTCACTAGGAACCACATTAGTTCCACCTGCACAAAAAACCCTTTTTGGTTCCAAACTTCAAAGTGAACCAACATTCCATCAACTTGTCTTCACTATGATCAAACAGTTCTTCTTACTAGTCTTCTCTGCTGATCCCATGAACCACCTTGGTTCTTTATATCAGTCCCTGTTACCAGAACCTGTAGACACAGGCATGAGTCTACATTGAACTGGCGTCTGACTGGGACCTCACAAGTGGCAATCCACTTAGGCCATTCAACCATAGATTATCAACGTCTATGCTGTTGTTTTTACTCACCCAGGTGATTAAATCTTGGCTTTCAGCCGCAAAGTAATCAGCTTTACTTCCCAGAGGCCTGATCACAACAAGTTCTGCAGCTGCTTCCCCAAGCAAACCGCCTTGGTAACACCTCTGAGAAAATCTATGCCCTCCAATTCTCACTTTGGGTTCTCCCCAAAGCTCCCATAGGGGCATAAACAAGGACACCCTACCAGTCTGTTAGGTAGGATGCTTGCTCACAGTTCTTCTTTAAGTATATCAGGGTACATAGAGCTCTCAATGCTCATCCCCTCCCTGGAAGCCTGCGCTACCTGTCAGGGGTCCAAAACTCACAGCCCTGGCAGGCAAGTTCCCTATCATGCTGGCATACACTTCTACCCTAGTAGCCTGTGTTACCCGCCAGGGTCTAAACATCCTCCAGCCTGAGAAGCACACACTACCCATCAGGCTGGACCACTCCCCACCCCAAGCAGCCAAAGTTCCCTACTGAGCTATCTCATTCCTCACCCCTAGCAGCCACAGTTTTCTGCTGGGTGAGGACATCTAGCCCACAGCAGCCAATATCTCCTGTTGTGTTGGGACAACATCTACCCCTAGTAGTTTTTTCCACCTACTAGCCAGGTTTTACCTTCCCTAGTAGCCATCATTCCCTACTAGGCCTCTACCTGTAACAAACAACCAAAATTTTACTTGGCCAACATTAGCCCCGCCTGAAAACCACCAAATATGTGGACCGTCACAACCAGCTTAATGATTAGTTGGGAAATCATTTGGAGAGTCACTCAGGGAATTAATTTCCCAAGAGGGAGTAATCAAAGATATTGGGATACAAGTAGGCTATCCCTGTAAACTCTGGGCAAGTGAAATTTCTTTATGTGTTTCTGAGGCTGCCTCACGCTTTGTAAGTGAATGGTTTGGTCAACACTCTGGTCACAACAAAGACTGAGATATGTTCAATGTTGTAACTGTGCTGTTCTAGCAGAGTTACAGGGGGAAAATGTTTGGAAACTAGATAATATTCTTTATTGAGAGATAGGTATTATATAGTCATTGTGAATTGTGGATAACAGGAACATGATAGTGTTGATCACACAGTGGGATGGCAAAGGGGGTGGCTTGATCCTGGTAACAAGTCAAGCGCCAAAACAAGGTATTCACCACGGGGGCTCAGCCTTTGTTCATGTTGTTGTTTTTGGAAATTAAAGTTAACTTCCTAACTTGGCTTTGGGTGACTGGATAATTGGATTACAGGTCACAAACCTGCTAACTCAGAACCTTACTGGCAGTCAAGCCTGCTGTTTTGACATCAAGAATGCCTTTGTGGAAAAATTTGCCATAAATGACTCTGATGTTGCAATAATGACATAACTCAGAACCTTTAAAATGATAGAAACTATCAAAAAGTACATTTTAGCTTATGATGACATACATGATTGAGCTTCCAACACCATCAACTTTGATAAGGCTGGACCACAACTGGACTTTTAGAATGGCCTCTTCATGCACATCAGACGTCAATTTGACATGAGCTGTTGCAAGAGCCTCCAAGACGTGTTTTTGGAAGGGAAACAAGCTACACAAAATCTGACAACCTGCATGTAACCAACAAACAAAAAGAGAGTCTCACAGCAAAGAAGGACCCTCAACCCAAAAAAAACATCTGAGCTAATAACCCTCATCCTTGAGGCAGAAATTGTATAACTCAGGTTAACCAGATGAGTACTGAAAACGTAACCAAAGAGGGAAAAGCTCAGGGGAGTGCTTAGGAGAGCTGCCCTCCCCCACTTTGCAAGACTTGTACAGGGACCAAGGCGTGGATTCAATTACCATGATCCAAGTACCCTCCAGCAATCCTATACTGCTTGCCGCCCAAACAGGAAATAAACTCATCAATTATCCTTTATTATTTTGCAGATATCAGGGCATAGCACTATTTGAAACTGGAGAAGACCAATCCCTCATTGAAAAAAAGTTCTAACCTCATAAAACTACCCATGGCTTAAAGTAATGTCAAGAGAGTTGTCATGGCAGACAACAGAAGCACACCAGTCACCAGAGAGGTGAAACCTTTCCGGGCCCAAATAGGGGACATGCAGACTACTCTTAGTGGTCCAGTCATACCAATCACCAAGTTAAATGTATTACTTGTTATGGATTGGATGAGAAAGACCAAACCTCATATCAACTGGGATAGTGCTACCCTCACCATACAGAAAGGAGAGGTGCACCATCACGTGTATCCAACCCACCTTGATACACTCATGAGAGATCATGATTCTGTAAAAATAACAGAAACAGAAGAAGAAGAAGAAGAAAATAACTCTAGTAAAATCAATTAAAACACCCAAAAATATGATATTATTCACTTTAAAAATTTAAAAATCTCACTTGAGCAAGATCCAATCTGACAGCAGCTAATCCAATAATTCCCTTCTGTTTTCCAAGAAAAGTTACCAGGACTACCACCTGACCAGGGCATCCAGAATGAAATTGAACTCAAAGGAATTGTGCCAAAAGCACACCCCATCTACTGCCTAACACCACAAGAAGACAACACACTAAAGGCCTACCTGGACAAAGCCCTTCAAAAAGGACTCATAAGACCCATAAAAATCTCCTTTTTGGTGTGGCTGTCTTCTTTGTAGCAAAGAAAGACAGATGGCTCCTCCTGGTCACAGACTACAGGGCACTCAATGAGGTCACAATTAAGAACAGATATCCCCTGCCCCTGATTGATGACCTTTTTGACTCTCTGGGGGTCCCAGTTCTTCAAAAAAATTGATTTAACAACAGGATATCACCAGATCTGCGTTAAACCAGAAGATATCCCTAAAAAAGTGTTTCAAACTAATTATGGCTTATTCAAATGTGTTGTCCTCAACTTTGGCATGAAAAATGCTTAAAGTACCTTTGTGACCTTTATGAATGAAGTATTTAAAAATCACATTGAAAAGTGCTATTGTCTACCTTGACAACATAATCATATACAGCCCTACTAAGGAACAACATTGGAAGGACATCCGCCTAGTTCTCCACTCCCTTCAAGATATTCAACTCATATGTTGCAACTGAACCAATGAGGATTCAGTATTTGGAATTGGGGAAGACAACAGTCCAATAGAAAGGACAGAATAATAAGAATAAGGTCTCATTTATTGTGGAATATTGTAATTAATATACCATATGGGGAAAGCCATAAGGCCACAAAGGGGTGGCATAGTGGGAAATTCCATGTAAGGTTCAGAGCCAAGAAATAACTTGTGCGGGGATCAGCAAGTCAAATAGGTAGCGCTCCTAATTAGGATGAAGTACCTGCCATTTAATATTGCCATCAGATTGACCCATGTTGTTAGATATGTCAAGGGGCAACTCATTGAGCGCCCCCTGTGTATTGTAAGATATGTTAGCAGGCAATTCTGGGAACTTGGTTGCAACACATAGCCAAGCCCTCAAAGTGTGACTTCTTTTCAACAGAACTCCCATTTTTAGGACACATTAACATCAAAGACAGAGTTAAGCCAAACCCAGAGAAGATATGAGCCATAACTAATATGTCAGCACTGAAAAATAAGAGTGAGCTTTGTAGTTCCTAGGCATGATAGCCTATGTTAGAAGATTATCCCTGACTGGGGTGCCTTGACTGCTCCCTTGTCTACAATCACTGGCAAGACAATAAAATTTATATGAACACCATTGAGATATCAACACTTTTGACAATTAAAAGAACATATGGTCACCACTCCTATTTTTCAATATACAAATTGTAAAGGAGTGTACAAGCTAGAAACTGACGCCTCCAATTACGCAATAGGAGGAGTACTTCAAATTCAAACTACAGAAAAGGGCTTCCTCCCTGTAGCATATGAATCAAGAAAGCTTTCAGACAGTGAGCAAAGATATCCAATACACAACAAGGAACTGATAGCTATTGTCCACTGTCTAATGAAGTGGCAATGCTATCTGGAAGGTGCACAGATATTCAAAGTACTAATTAACCACAAGTCATTGGTATTCTTTAAGACTCGCTAACACCTATCTAGACAACAAGCTGAATAGATGAGCCTCATACAAAGATACCCCATGATAATTGAGTATAAACTATATAAGGAAATGCTTACCGCAGATACCCTATCAAGACTATACTGTAAACACCTACTATACATCAATGGAGATCCTGATTGGCCCATGTTAATAATGGGGAATCTCCAAGAGGGGTTCCCACCTGGTACACCAATGAAAATCTAGAAAAACTTTTCTCAAGAACAAATATCTGTTCAAAAATGTATATGGTACTCTAAACTGCATACTACCAAGTGGCAATACTGTACCCTACGTCTTTTCAACACAAAAGATTGACACAATCCTTTGATACCACAGAGATCTGGGACATACCCGTAGAGGAACTTGCATATATACCTCAAGATACACTATTATTGGCCCAAAATGCTAGATAATATCAAGGAAGTACTGGAACAATGTGAGGTCTGTGAAAATTACGTCTGATCCAAGGCCCAATAAGTCAGTAATACCAGTGTCAATCACACAACCTTTCAAAGTGTGGTCACTGGATATTTTAGGACCAATGCCTGGCAAAAACAAAGGCAAAATTTACATTATCACAGCTAACAACTATGCAACTAGGTGGCCTGTAGCACAAGCTACAAAAAAACATAAAGGAAAAAATTCAAGATGGTTTATTGGTAAAAAATCATAGCTAAATTTGGTAAACCTGAAGTCCTAATCACAGACAGAGGAACTGAACTTAAAGTCATTGACACCAACATTTACCTTGCCAAAAACGGAATAAACACACCATAGCCGGCCCCTATCATCCATAAGCAAACAGAAGAGTTGAAAACCTGAATAGTTACCTTGTGAAAGCCCTCAGCAAATTATCTGCTAACAATCTAAAAGCCTGGGTTGATATGTTGCCAACTGCACTTATGGTGTGCATAACACAAGTTAATTGCAACACAGAAAAAGCCTGTACAAAATTGTCTATGGTCATAAACCTGCCATTGTCAGCACTAAATCAGGACCACAATTACCTCTGCCCAAAAAGGTGCCAGACAACAGGAATCCTGACGTATTAAAAGCCAGAAAAGACCAAGAGGAAATGGAACACCAAAGGGTCAAAAGGGAAGCAATCCTATTGCAACAAGAGAAATTCCAAATCGGGGACAAAATCTGGGTTATCAATCATGACCAGCATAAATTGGATCCAGGATTAAATGGACCAGGCTTTTTCATGGAAGTCAAACCAAACAAAATCTACCTCATTAAATAAATAGGAGCTTGTAAAGAACTCAAGTGTATGCATCATGGCCAACTCTGCCTGTGGAAAGAAAGAACAGCACAACACAACTATTGACTCCCTGTATCCAATGCAAAACTGGATCAATACCAAGCCCAAATCCCTGAAACTCTCAAGAAAATTCCCAAGGTTCCAACTTCCAGCACCTCAGAGGGAGATGTTGCAAATTTTTTGATTACTCCCTCTTGGAAAAGTAATTTCCCAAGTAACTCCCCAAATGATTCCCCAACTAATCATTAACTTGGTGGCACTCTTATCAATCACCCATCTATTACGGGGATCAAACATTTTGAGTCCTAAGCAGAACACTACTTGGACAAGCCCCATGACTGACATAACATATATGGACAATATGTGGCTTCTCATGATACTATATAATACTCTAAACTCATATCCAATAAAATATCATTCTCTTCTTAATTTTCCTCTTTATCTTGTTTATTATACTTCTCAGAAGTATATACTTGACACCAGACTTTTGGGATCCCCCATTCCCTGTTTTCACTCCCACTTGCAAAACTATGCACAATGGGATATACTATAAATAAAGGATCCCCTCTAAGTGATAGGTTGTGCTATCATTGATAGAATGCCCCCTCAATTATATCAGTTTTAATCTTCACTACCTAAGCAACTAGACTAACCTTAATCTCAACCAATTACCAATCCCCAAACCAAGTGAAGATGAACCATCTCATTTTCACAGCTGTGCTTACAGCTTGCCTTGGGATTGGAGGTTACTAACCTAGCCCTGCTCCTTTTGGGTCATCACCAGGAGGACTTGGAAAAAGCTATTACAGTAATTTTGAAACCTGTTGAGATAAAAAATATCAGTCTAAAAACAAAAACAATTCAGTCTAAAAACAAAATTAAAAAATCAAGGAAACTATCATAGATTACAATATATTTTGATCTACTTTAATTTTACTTTTAGACTGAGTTGTTTTCACTTTTAGACTGATATTTTTGTTTATATCAACAGGTTTAAAAATTACTGTACAAAGAACCAGCACAACCCAAATCTTTGTATAGTGGATCCTGGACTCCTCTGGTATTACCCCACTCCACCCTGTCTGTTGCCATGTACACCTTCACCTACTATGTGTTGACATACTTTGCCAGAAGCTTCAGCTGCTACAACACTCCTGCCAAGGTCTTTTGTTGGTTGATGACTATTCATCCCATTGTCACGGCCTTAACAGGATTTTTTTGCCAACCTCCTGCCATATTTTCTTCAGATAATACCCACAGTTTTAGGGCATTAAATTCTTACTAAAAGACTGCCTTTTTGTCTTTCACAGCTATCTACTACCTCTTGAGTTAATTGAGGGCTCCTTTGGAAGGTTAAACCCAATCACCAAATTCACTATACTCATGATGATAGTCTGACCAGTGACATTCCAATTAACAATCTTCTTCTTCTGTCAGTTACCCAGACTCATAATTTCCAAATTACCAATGATATATGGGCTTTACACCTTACATGCAGTGTACTATGTCATTTCTGCAATCCTGGTTTTGGGCTGCTTCCATATTGATATCAAATAAAATCAAAAATATTCAAGTTAAAATACTTTCAAGTTAAAATTTACTTTATAGTTTTTATTTTTTGAAAATAGTAGCCACAAAGCCTGTTTTAAATATCATCTATTTTGCATTAGGCTAAAAAAATCTATTTATTATTTTTGGCTGTAAATGTGCATCTTTAGTTGTATGTATTGGTATATGTAATTTATTTGAAATTTTTTACCCAGAAACAGACACTGTTATAAATGTTCTGTTTTAGCAGAGTTAAAAGGAAAAAATTATTGGAAACTAGATAACAATCTTTATTGAGATATGAGTATTATATAGTCATTGTGAATCAAGGATAACAGGAACATGATTGTGATGATCACTCAGTTGGATTGGACAGGGGGTGATGTGATCCTCATTGTTGAGAAACTTGGGTTATTGCTAGTAGTTTCAAAGGTTTATTGATAGATGTTAGCCTTGCCAATGCACTCTACCTTTTCCTATGTAAAGCACTACAGACTATAATAGAATAAAACTTTAAAGATATCTACTGTTGCAACTGAACCAATGAGGATTCAGTATTTGGAATTGGGGAAGACAACAGTCCAATAGAAAGGACAGAATAATAAGAATAAGGTCTTGTTTATTGTAGAATATTGTGATTAATATACCATATGGGGAAAGCCACAAGGCCACAAGGGGGTGGCATAGTGGGAAGTTCCATGTAAGGTTCAAAGCTGAGGAATAAATTGTGCGGGGATCAGCAAGTCAAATTAGTAGCGCTCCTAATTAGGATGAAGTACCCGCCATTCAATATTGCCATCAGATTGACCCATGTCTTAGATACATCAAGGGGCAAATCATCAAGCGCCCCCTGTGTATTGTAAGATACGTTAGCAGGCAAGTCTGGAAGCTTGGTTGCAACACCCCCCTTGCCCCCTGCTTGTCGTCAGACACCAAGACCAGAGTCTGCAGAAGGTCTGGGAAGGTCCGCACAAACAGCTTTTGTGTAGGAATGGCGCAGCAGGGGCGCAAGCAATCATGATGCAGCTTCTTGGTGTTTCCTTGGGCATCTTCAAGTTGTTAGGTGTGATTGTCATAGACTGCAGCTATCTTGAAGGGCCCTAGGTGGTTGGGTTCCAACTTGGCAGAATTGGGATTAAGGGTGTAGACAGGGTCACCTATGGTGTATCTAGCTTTGAGGTGCTTTGTCCCTCCTTCAATCTGCTTGTGTTTGATTTCCCAGGCTTTGGCACACCATTGATCTAGGGATGATGTTGTTACTAGGGGAGGCTTGTCGGGAACCTTGGACCATAGCTTTCCCTGTTCAACTTCTGTAAGACTGACAGGCGTCCCAAAGTCCAGGGTGCTGGGGCTGAACCCTATGCCCCTGTTGATTCTTGCTTGCAGGATAAGTAGAGCAGTGGGCAGGTGTTCAGTCCATGAAGTGTTGGGGTGCTCTTGTGAGAGCTTGGCAATCAGTTGAACCAGTGAGCCACTTAACTGTTCCACACATACATTGGCTTGAGGATGGTAGGGGGCCGTAACTATATGTTGGAGCGCGTTCTTGACGCAGTATTCTTATGACATGCCCAACAAGTTCAGGGCTGCAATCTGTGATGAGATGTTTGGGTCGCCCAAAGCGGGCCACAATTTCCTTGCCAATGAAGCGGGTGATGGTGGTGGCAATGTGGTTAGTTGTTGCCCAGGCCACTGGCCAGTGAGTGAAGTTTTCAATGGCAGTGATAATGTACTTCTTTCCCAGTCTATCTTTGGGGAGTGGCCCCACAATGCCAAGGGCCCACTGCTTGAAGGGTTCCATGGCCTTGATGGGCAGGACAGACTTGGGGGGTGCAGGTTTAGACGTGTTCTTTTTTGCACAACACAAACGTTTCAAGGAGGTCCAAGATGTCTTGATGCATGCACGGCCACCAAACCTTCTGTTTCATGATCCCAAAGAGGTTAAGCACTCTGATGTGACCCAGGGTTTGGTGGTAGTGCAATAATGTGTCACCTTGTTGTGTGGTGGGAATGTAAGGCGTCTTTTCACCTGTCTCTGCCTGACGGCAGACGTTACCAGCATTGGTGGCGAACTGACTTCTGTTGTCCTTTAACTTGGAGATGGTTACCAAGTTAAGGCCCTAATAGCAAGTTGCCTCAGGGCAGAGGTATAGCATGAGCCAATTGGGGTCCAAACCATTGTTCCAAGTGATGGACACTACGTAGAGTTGCAAAAGGGCATCAGCTCTGACGAGTTCCTTTCTAGGCTTGTATTTGATGCGTAACTGATAGGGAGATAGACGCTCACCCCATCCTGCCTGGCGGCGTGTCAAATGAGACTGCGTGTTGAAGTACTGAAGTGACTTGTGGTCCGTCAGAACGCGGGATGGGAAGGTAGCACCTTCCAAGTAACAGCGCCACTTATCAATGCAGTGCACAATTGCTGCCAATTCTTTATCATGAATGGGATAGCATTGTTCCAAATCAGTAAGTTTCCTGGACTCATACGCTATGGGGAGGAAGACGCCATTGTTGGTTTCTACCCTTAGCACACCCCCTATGGCTCTGTCAGAGGCATTTGTCTCAATTTTGTACTGATAGTTTTTATTGGGAAAATATAGTACTGGTGCTGTTGTGAGTCTTTGCTTCAACATTTCAAAGGATTGATCTCTGACAGTGGTCCAATGGAAGCGCTGTTTGGTAATGAGAAGCTCAGTGAGAGGTACAATTAGTTCCTCACAATTGGGAATGAACTTGCGCACACAGGCAACCATGCCTAAGAATGTCTGCACCTGGCCCACATTAGTGGGGGCAGCATGCTGGTGATTGCCTTGATTTTGACAGGGTCAGGTTTTATCCCTTGGGTATAGATGGTGTGCCCAAGGAATAACAGCTCCGACTTGAGGAACTTGCATTTGGAGGGTTTATCTTTTAGCTGGTTTTTTCAAAGGGTGTTGAGGATAGCACAGAGGTGTTGGAGATGTGTGGTTTGATCTTGACTGAATACAATAATGTTGTCAAGGTACACCACAACACATTTTCCAATCAGGACCTCAAATGCTATGTTCATCAACAAGGCAAAGGTGGAAGGAGCATTGGTCATTCCAAAGTTCATGACACGACACTCAAACAACCTGTAGCGCGTGAAGAAGGCAGTTTTTGCCTCATCCCCAGGTGCAATGTGGACCTGGTTGTACCCTGCAGTGAGATCAATCTTGCTAAAGACCTTTGCACCTGTGAGCGTATCAAACAGGTTGTCAATCAACAGCAGGGGGTACTTGTTCTTAACCGTCACCTCATTTAGGGCACGGTAGTCTGTGACCAGGCAAAGGGACCTTTCCTTCTTGGATACAAAGAAGAAAGTCACCCTGTATGGAGAGAGCAAGGGGCAAATGAAGCCCTTATCAAGCGCGTCCACAAGGTGCTGGCGGAGGGTCTCATCTTCCTTTGGTGTAAGATGGTATAATGGTCATGCTTTAGGTAACAATCCTTGAAGTTGTACAGCGTGCTGGTTCTCCTGGGTAGGAGGGTATTGTTCAAGTGTCTCACTGAACACGTCCTTGTACTCCTTGAGGAGTGCGGTAAGCGCTGATGGTGATGAAGTGGTCAAGGGAGGGACCACAGATGGTTCAGCGCGGATAACTTCAACTGAGCATTGGTGAAAGTCTAGTTTCCCCCTTGAAATTGTATGAGCCTGTCTCTGTTATTCTGACAAACACAGTATCATGGAGTAACTTGCTCATTTCCACAGGGTAAATCTGGAATCCCACCCCATTTCTGTTGAGGGTGATGACAGAGGTATCCCAGTCAATGTAGGGACAGTTGTGCCAAAGCCAGTTGAGGCCAGCAATTACGTTGTGGCTGAGCCCTGCCATTATTGTCCCAGAGAGCTTAACCTGGATGTTCCCCATTCTCACAGAGAAGGGTACCGTCTTGTGGGTGATTGCAACTCTGCAGGAGTCAGCCACCCATACTGCCTTGAATCTGCTTGGCACACAGTCTAATTGTTGAGAGTCAGCAAACGCCTGATCCACCATAGTATGGTTGGCCCTGGTATCTACCAGTAATTTGTGAGTGTTCCCACGGAAACAGAAGGGATAGGATAAGTGTGTTACTTTATTTGAGGAGTGAATTGCTTGCAGTACAAGGTCGCCACTGTGGACTTGTAAGACGTCCAGGGTTTTGACTTCATGAATGTTGTAGTCACAGGGGTTCTTTGCAAGCAAGGATTGAGAGGAGGGGTCAGGTGGGGTTGCAGGGCCTCTTGTTGCTACAACCCCCAGGCTTTTCCCAGATCCTCAATCTCCGCAAGCTGGAGCTCCCCCCTTGCGGGGGCGTTTAGTCCCACTGTCAAGATTGACAATTCTTCCCCTCTGGAAACCCAGGCCCAGGAGCGGGATTCAAACCCTGGCCCTGGATCCCTATGGGCCGCCCGCCCGTGTTTTTTTGGGATCAAACCCCTGCAAGCTGAGGCTCCTGTGAATTCCCAAAGCCAGAATACAGACATCAGCCCAACCATAGTGGCGCCCAAAGAGGAGCCTTTTGAATTGCCTAATGAAGGCAGAGATGGCGCCTATGTAAGCTTCATGAGTTTGAAGTCCTCTAAAGCAACCAATCAGGAGCCTACCCAGGAAAGAGGCACAGGCCTGCGGCCCAGCCCCATGACCACAATGCTAAAGCAAGACAATCACGTAGCCAAATCAAGAATTTTGACCAATGAAAGAACTCCCAGGCCAAGCGCCATTCTGCTACTTTCAGACCCAAGTACCCAATTCCCCCAGCCCAGCTTTCTCCAATGCCCTGATGAACCGATGGAAAATGTTAAGTTTGGAGGTGGGGTGCTATATAGACCCAAGGACCCCACGCTCCAAACTTATTGCCATTTTTAAATAAAGGTTATGTTACTTTGGCTCATACAGCTATTACCATATTTTGTATTTGCCGTCTATAAGTTAAGTTTGAGATCCCCCGGTCCTCCTGCCCCTCTGCCCGCAGTTTTCTGTCCACCTGGTGCTCCCTTTGGGCCCGTTCATTTTACTGATTACCCATTAAAGCCCAAATATAAGGATTACACACCAGAAATTTTTTTCAAACTTGACCCATTAGCCTGCATCCAATCCGCTGTCAGATACAACTGCCAAGACCTGTGGATATTCTCTACCCCCAAGTTTTTTAGAGGAAAATTCAACTACCTTTCAGCCTACAACGCTTATATGGAACCACCTGTAGCACCCAAATCAATGCCAGCCTCTTCCCCCGACCTGCCAACCAACCATACCAGCAAGCTTTTTGGTATAGTGTACATCACCCTCACTGGGGTGGTGGACATCATTGTACTGGCTGCCAGTCTGTGGTCTTGGTTAGGAAAGTCTGCTTCTTACCTCTTTAAGTTAGCACCTCTCTTGTGGTGGGCTCTGCCCGCAAAAAACCTGGCCCAAGTTACCTCCAAAACCGGCGGGCCAGCTGCCCGAGAGTGGATCCCTGACACCCACTATCCTGCTGACGGGCTGGCGGCAGCCCACTTGATTGTGGCCATTGCCAGGTGTTGTATGTGGTTGGGATGGAGCGTCACTGGTACGGTGGAAGCCCATTGAGGCCTGGTTGTTAGCCTTCACAATGGCCTTGTAGCAATCATTGATGGAGGTGCAGCAACCTACAGGGAACCACTTGCAGATATGGGATTTTAACCCATTGATGATGAGAGTGAGTAGCATTACATTTCTGTTGCTCACAGCTTCAGGGGCAGCAGCAAGAGCTTGTTGCCAGGCAGCAAGGTACTCAGGAACAGAACCAGTTTGTTTGATTGCTAGAAGAGGAGTCCCCATGACAATGGGTGAGAAGGTTTTGCTGTAGCAGGGCTTTATGGCGTCTTGGAATGCCGCCCAGGTAACGTTAAGTTCCTGCTGGCCCAGTTGGTAAACCACACGGCGGCGGGCCCTGTGAGGCGCCCAGATGCAGTGGCAACCCACATAGGCTCAGGAACCTGAAAGATACAGAGACAGGTTTCAGTAGATTGAAGCCAACTGACAATGTTGGCCCCCTCAACGCCACCCGCAAAGGATTCTAGCTGAAGGTTGAGCATGCATTGGGACAAGTCTGACTGGGGCAGGGTGATGCTGGCGTTGCACTACCTGAGGCGGAGCCAATTGTACATGTTTGTGAGAACTAACTGGTCTTGATATATGACATACCCGTTGGGGATGTCCCCCTTGGGGATTGGCAGGAATGTTTCTTGTTGGGGAGTAGCCATACAGCCCGTACTCTGTCCTTTCTTAGGGGAAATTTTTATTTTAGGTAGGTTGTTAACCTACTGCTGCTACCACTGTTGCAACTGAACCAATGAGGAGTCAGTATTTGGAATTGGGGAAGACAACAGTCCAATAGAAAGGACAGAATAATAAGAATAAGGTCTTGTTTATTGTAGAATATTGTGATTAATATACCATATGGGGAAAGCCACAAGGCCACAAGGGAGTGGCATAGTGGGAAGTTCCATGTAAGGTTCAAAGCCGAGGAATAAATTGTGCGGGGATCAGCAAGTCGAATTGGTAGCGCTCCTAATTAGGATGAAGTACCTGCCATTCAATATTGCCATCAGATTGACCCATGTTGTTAGATACGCCAAGGGGCAACTCATTGAGCGCCCCCTGTGTATTGTAAGATACGTTAGCAGGCAAGTCTGGAAGCTTGGTTGCAACACTACCTTATTGGGACTGGAGTACAATCTAGCTAGCAGCTGCAATCTATCTAGGTGTAAATAAGAACTTGTTATCATCTTTTCAGGTTTCTGTATCTATATATTCTGCAACAACCCTTGTTCTTGTCCTTTCAGAAAGTTTTCAGTGGCTATATTTGCAATAGTCCATTTTTTTTGGCTGCACCCTTCCTGATTGGTTGTCCTTGGCACATGTACTGCTACTGGCCTTAAAAAGGCGTACATGGCACTCAGCTACATCCTAAGCTCTTCTTGAGATAGCCTAATGGCAATTATAAATTGGCTGTATCTTTACACGCCTATTATGGCACTAGGAAACTACACTGTATTTGGTTGACACTTAGAAACAGTCACAGTTCTATCCTCCTACTTTGGAAGGTAGAATTCTGGTATTCCTGCTTTCCCTTTTTTGTGTTTAATCAGTGGTCTTTTTCTGGTTGGCAAGCCTTCTGCTTATTAAGGTGTCATTTTGAGTTGGGGATTATATGCCGTATAATAGCTGACTCAATCCAATATTGACTTGTGGATTATCCGCCGTGTAATGCTGACCCAAATTAATAAGGAACAAATTATCTGCCATATAATGTTGATGCAAACTTGGTATTTCCTAGCATTTTGCACATCATTTGTGTGATATAAACATATAAACCTTTCAGGATTGTGAGGCTGAGTTGATACTACATCCAGTAGGATGGAAGGAGATATATAAAAATGATAATATATTGATTATACAACATTTAATCAGTGATAATTACTATATTAGCTGGTAATTATACGCTGTGTAAAAGCCATATCAATTATAATAAAATAGTGATCATACAGTGTATAATCACTACACTTAATAGAATGATACTCTAGTGATAATATGGCGTGTAACTGATAAGAATCTGTGTGCAATGATTAGCCTGATCATTTGTGGTGAATTGGCCTAATCTCACACTCATAATGAGTGAAGCGCCAAATCAAGCTGTTCAATGTACTGGGATTGACATTGGGTCTTGTTGCTGGATTAGGTAATTCAAGTTGACTTCTGTGTTTGACTTTGAGTTGTAGGGGAGTTGGGTTAGGGGGCACGTAACCATTTGGGTGGGACCTTACTGGGGGTCAACCCTATTGTTTTGACACCCCCGCTGATGGTCAGCTTTCTATGTTGGAAAGTCTGCTGGAAATTTGTCAGGGGCACAGGCGCTGTACTGTACTGTATCAATTGTTACTTGGTTGCATGGAGAACAGTTTCACATTGCTTCTGTTGATCTTGCAGGGGCAGAGCCTGTTGTAGTGCAGGACTTTATCCTGCTTTCTTTTGCCCATTTTTTGCACTGAGTAAGTAGTGTTGTTGTTTATCTTTAGTACAACAATAGGACCTACTTTTTTGGTTTGTAGCTTGCTCTTGTCTGTGTTCATTACGCAGACTTTATTGCCAACTTTGTTTCTGTCTTTGAGGGGAACAGAAATTTCTTGCAACTGTTTTTCTTCTTTATCAGCTTGACTGTTGTTAGTGCGGAGTACTTGGGGGTCTGATTGGTGTGGCACTTTGATTGGCACTTCTAGCTTGGCCCCTGTAAGGTCTTTAAAAATATTTGGCTGTGTACTGTAAACTAGTTCAAAGGGGTTTTGTGGCGCTCCTGCTCCTAGGAGGTCACTAAGGTGTGTCCTGGTTCAAAGTCAGAGACTGGCTGAGTTGGAGTGATGTCCTCAGAGATAATTGTTCCACAGAAAGAACAAAAGTGAATTATCTAAACACTCCAAAAGGGACTTGCCATATCCCTAATCATCATTGGCAATTGATAACTAGGGGGAAACATATTTCACAGCAATGCATGGGCTACCAAAGCAGCTCCATCATATAGGGACTGTTTTCATGATAATTTTCAGTACAACAATACCCTGGATCTCAAGGTTATTTGCATCACTTTACTCATTCCTCAACCAGGAGATTTTTGAGTGAATAGACTAAAGCTCTACTTTTTCTGATCATCTTGACTAGCTTCAAAATTATTATCATTAGGAAAGTTCTATATCACATAAAGGGAGAATAGGGATCAAGAGAGTCTTAATTGATAGAGAGAAAATTCCCTCATAAACTTTCTTATTTGCCACTATTTCAGAGTCCTTTTAATCAGCTACTCCTTCAGAAAGAACTTTTTAATGCTTTATAAGACTTCTGGTTACTTGAAACTAACCATAATGTAATCATCAATATGCAGCTCAAGCACCCAACAAAGATCCCACTTGCAACCAAAAGATTTATTAAAGACTTTGTTAAATTTCCAGCCAACCTAATACTTATAGCGCTTTGTTCCCAAAGTTTGCACCTTCAGAATGGCTTTCTTCAAAAGCTTAAACTATTGGCGCTCACCTTTTACTATAATAAATTAAGCTTATATACTTCTTTTCTTAAAAGCTTAAAGTATTGATTCACTATTTTCTTGCTTATACTTTAAGCTTTTGGCTTCCAACCAATCTTATTCATCAGGAAACATTCCAGAATCTAACCAATAATTGTAGAGCGCAAAACTAGACTATTTCTGAGATTCCACTGTGAGCCAACCAGGAAATCAGTTTTGACCTCTCAAACTGCTCAAAGTGCCAACTCTTTGTGCACCAAAGCATTAACTGGTTCACTGTTCCAGCACCAGTCTTTCCTGCATTTAACGTTAACCAATTCAAATAGTAGAATAATATTTAAATTTTTCTTCTTGATAATATTCAAAGTTCTGCCCATACATTTACTCTTATTATAAATTCCAAGGAAAATGTCCCACCAAAACAGCTTTTTATCTGACTCTCATAGCAAAATATCTTTATCTATCCTAGGAACTTAATAAATAAAACTCTTACCTACTATTTCATCAACAGTTTTTCTTGATTTTACTACTAAAATAAAACCAAGGAAAACATTCCAATTTCTGCTACCTTGGCAAATACATTTGGTAAAACATTGGCTCTTTTCTCCGGACCACTTTGCTCTGTTTCCTGCCTCTTCTGATAGCCTTTACCTAGTCCTTCTGCTCCTTCTTGTTGCTGCTCTCTGCAATTGTCTTTCCCCTGTTCTGATACTCTCCATCAGACAACACCTGTCAGTATTGACAATTATTCCTCTCTAGAAACCCGGGCCCAGGAGCAGGAATCAAACCCTGAACCTGGATCCCTTCAGGCCGCCGGGCTTGTGGACCGCCCACCCGCATTTTTCTGGGATCAAGCCCCCACAAGCTGATACCAAGTACATTGATCCATGCGGTAAAAAGAGCCAAACCAAAGAAATCATTTCACCAAATGAAGGATTAATCACTGCGCCTAATGGAGGTACTGATTTGGAAACTATTAGCTTTATAAACTTGAAGTCTACATCAGCAACCAATCAAGAGCCAACCCAGGAAAGAGGCATGTGCCCTTGACCCAGTCCCATGACCTCAACACTAAAGCAAGATAATCAGGCAGCCAAATTGAGATTCTTGACCAATGAAAGAACTCCTGGGCCAAGTGCCATTTTGCCGCCTTTGGACCCAAGCACCCAGTTCCCCTGGCCCTGGCCTTCCCAAAGCCCTGATGAAAGCCCCATGGAAAATATTAAGTTTGGAGGGGGGTACTATATTTGACCCAAGGACCCTGCACTCCAGACTTATTGCCATTTTTGAATAAAGGTTATGTTAATTTGTCTCATATAGCTATTGCCTTATTTTGACTTTGCTGTCTACCAATTCAGTTCAAGATCTCCTGGCCCGCCTGCCCCACTGCCTGCTGTTTTCTGTCCTCCTGGTGTACCCTTTGGACCCATTCACTTTACTGACTACTCTCTGAAGTCTGAATACAAAGAATACACCCTGGAAAAGATACTCAAACTCTATCCCCTGGCCCACATACAATCCACAATTAGATACAACCAACAAGGCCCAAGGATATTTTCAATACCCAAGTTGTTCAGAGGGAAATTTAACTATCTCCCTGCTTACGACCTGTCCATGGAACCACCTGTGACCCCAAAGCCTATGTCCGCTTCCTTGCCCAACCTCCCAACTGACCATTCAGGCATGCTGTTTGGTATTGTGTACATCACCCTCACAGGGGTGATTGACACTATAATCCCAGCCGCCAGCCCGTGGTCTTGGGTGGGGAAGTCTGACTCCTACCTTTTAAAGTTAGCTCCCCTCTTGTGGTGGGCATTGCCTGCAAAAACCCTGGCCCAAGTTACCCCTGAAAACAACAGGCCAGCCGCCCAAGACCGGATCCCTGACAACTCCTCAGAATAAGGCAATAAGTCTCTACAAGTTAATCAACTTAGACTTGACCCCCATCAGTGACCTACACTTTAGGTCATCAGCAACAGACACTCCTCATGTCCTTTCACTGTTTTTACTCACTCAAGTGGTTAGTTTGAGATTTCAGTCACAAGTAACCAACTTTGCTTCCCAAAAACATCTGAATCATCAAGTTCTTGTCATACCCTGCCCCAAAGAGCAGGCTCTTTAAATTTATTATGTTTGTTTGTTTTTGATCAATTTAAATTCAGTATTTTTTAATATTAAATTTTGAATTGAGAGTTAATATATAAGTATTTTAAAATTAGTTACCTTGTTTTTTTGCTATTTGTGTTTAAATTGTTGTTGTTGTTGTTGTCTTCCATTATATCCTGTTATATATTTCTACTTTGAAGTAGAATATTTTCATCTATTCTTACCTTTCAAACCCCCCGCTTACGTTGTTGCCGCTCTCCAGTTTAATGTTGCTGATCTGCAACTTCTGTTGGGCTTTGAAGCTCTTCTTTTCCTCCAGGTTTTCATCCAACTTCCTCCAGTTGCTCCTGTTCTTGGCTGCTTTCCCCATGACTATAATTATACAACTGGCAAAGACTTTTTCTATAAATAAAGAGCTTTGAAGAGTAGGCTTTAAGCCAAAATTCTAAGTGATTTCTTCCCCTTCAATCTTTTATCTAATTTAAACTTGAGATCTTAATTTTTAGAAATTTATACATTTTTATTAAATTCATTTTAAAGTTTAGCCTTTTTTCCTTAAAAAAATGGAACTTTTAAAACAACAAGCCTTAGGCTTGTTGTATCCATTATTTTTCCTTAAGGAATCTTTCAATAGTTATATGTACCAATTTGCTGATGGAGAATATCCTAATATTGACATTCCCTTAGTTACAAATAGTTCACTATTAAATACTTTATTTTATCTTCTTTGCTTAGGGTTATTAAATTCAATAACTTCTTTTGTAACTCAGTATAGGTTTTTAGCAGGGTTCTGTAAGATTATTTTGTAGACAGTTCCCACCTTTTTATACCTTTTAAATCTGAATCCTAATGCCTTACATGCGCTAGTTTATAACATTGCACCAATATGGGCAAGACCTTACAGTTCTGCAGCTGTTTCTCCAGACAGCCACCTCATTGATGGTTCTGGGCATGTCCATTCTTGCCTAGTAACTTAAAGACCTCCTCAAAGCTACTTAATAATCATGGGGAGAAACTTTACCCCTCTATTCTAGGTAAAGTTGACCACCTGCATGCTTACTCTCCTTAATTTTCACCACATACCCACCATCTTAAAGCATGCACCAAGACCCAATCCACCACCATTCCTCTGTTATTACTGCTGCCTCTTATTTGTCAATGCTAGATATATTAATACACAACCAACATTAACCTGTCTATTTTTTCCTTGGCTAACATCAGCCCTGCCTGCAAAACTGGTCATATGTAGATTACCACAGGATTTTACCAGTGTATTTGTAAATTGGTTAAATCACACAATAAGGGTGATTTCTAGTTGTTTGGGCTAATCCTCAGGGTTACCAGTGGTGAGTTTGGCAAGATCTTGTACCAGACTGCCATTCAGCTGCTTTACTCTACTGTTTACCTGGGGGTGATAAGGCGTGGTTACAGTATGCTTTTTTCAGGGAATTCTTCCCTGACTATACTATGTTTTTGGAAATCATATTTTCAAATGACAACATAAAGAAACCAACAACCAAGTGCCAATCAACATCTGGAATTCTGTTGTTGAGACAGACAGGGATTAAACCCAGAACCCAAAAGACAAGTTTAATGTTAGTCTAAAATCCACTATTCTACATACATTACCTATTTATGTTGAACTGATCCAGTCAGTTCCCGCTTTCAATCTTAAATCCAATTTTGAAAAATTTAGTAGTTTATTAAGCAACATCACTTACCGCTGCAACTCTGATTGGCTACAGAAAAAGGTCTTGACACTCCCAAACCCGCTTTATTTACCTTTGGTAAAGCTCTGTACTTGTTTGATAATCATTTCAACTATATCCAGCGCTTAATTATGGCTGTTCTTGTGGCTTTTTCTTGTTGCCTCTTGGTTTTAAATCTTACACTCTATTTTATTAAGCTGCATGTAGAAGATCAAATGGTAAAGGTGATCTCTTCAGCCATAATTTCAGTGAAACTTCCTTTTAAATCCCCTTCTACTCATTAAACCTCTTAAATGTTTATAACTCCCCACAGCAACAGTGGCCAAATTGACTGTAGGGATGCAAAAGTGAGAATTCAAAGGTGAGAATTTAAAAGTGGCCAAGTCAACACTTTTCAAATTTTCAAAAAGGCTTTTTATAATGAAGTAACTACTTTTTCTTGATTTTTTGGTTGAGAGAAGGAATAAAAAGTATTTTATATGGCCATAATAATTTTTATTTCCAGATATGCTGTTTTAATTTAATTTTGAAATTTTAAAATTGTCAACTTGGCCACTTTTAGATCCTCACTTTTGAATTCTCACTTTTGCATCCCTACAGTCAATTTGCCACTGTTGCCCTCCCCACTGGGGTATTTAAGTGGGCTCTTTATACTATCTCTACTTGTTCCAATAATAAATATTATATTTTACATTAAATCTTGATCACACTTACCTCTGTAATCCCTTTTTGAAGCCATGAAGGGAAGTTATTTCCTGTTCTAGTTTCTAGCTCCTTTTCTATATGTGGTATTGGCTTTAGAGAATCCAACTCTCACTACAGACTGGTATAACTCCTCTCCTGATGACTCCCACCAGAAGGAATTCTTGGGTAATGAATGGTTCAAATATCCCTCAGGACACTGGAGAAGAAAGTTACATTATGGCTGCTCCACCACTTTGCCTCCACCAGCTGAACTTTCCTTGGTTAGACCCAATGCATCCTTCTACCTGTTGACGTACTTGGTAGGATATTACCTATTGGGAAGGTTCAGCTCTATGATGGGAAGGTTTGCCTACCTAGGACACTTTGATCACCTTGCTATGGTTACAGTTCCTATTGGTTCAGTTATTGCAGGGCTTAACTTAGAGGTCTTGGCTCACAAGATTGGGGCTTGTTCCCTCTTAAGCAGGCCCCTGATAGCTTTACGCCCTGCTTGGTGAGATAGACATTGGTGTTGTTGGAGGTCAATTATTTGCCTTCATTTGTGATTAGCAGTTCTGGTTTTCTGAACTTACTGATTATTTATTTTCCTATTAATCTACATAAATTGTTGTCAGTGTGTACCTTGACAGCCTGAGCTACTGGCCAGTGTGTAGCAAAAGTTATGGTGGTGATAATGTAATTATTGCTGTTGTGCTTTCCTGGAATGGTTTCCATAAAATACAGGTCCCATACCTTGAAGAGCAACTGAGTTTGGATGGGAATTACTAACTTAGGAGGTGTGTTGCTCTTGGAAAACTTCTTCACAAAGCTTGCATTGGTTGAGTATCTCTTGTATGTTCCTGTATAAAGTGGGTCACCAGGCCTTGTGTTTTAGGAATTCATACAGGTTCCACTCTTTGTATGACCCAGGTCTTGGTGGTAGCAGAGGATAGTATCTACTCTCTGGTATTTAAGTACATATGGGATGGTTACCCTGTTGGTCATTTTGGGGTGTAATGTCCCATAGACATTGGTAAATAGGTGTTTGTTTTTAATCACAGTGTCCCAGGTGATATCTGTGGTGCCCGGGGGGAACTTTGTCTTTGGTTCATAGTACTAGGAGTGGCCAGTAAGGGTCTAGCCCTTTCTGTTTCCTTGAGGCTCTTACATACAGCTGAAATAATGTGTTGGCAGTTACCAAATCTGGCCCAAGTTTGTACCAGATGTTCATATTGAACTGCTCCAAGAACACCATTCAGTGTGCCTGTTGGCAGGAGAGATTGGCTTGCGTTTTGAAATAGATGATCAACTTGTGATCTGTCAGGGCTGTGAAATCCCTTACCTTTCAATTTAGCAGTACCATTTAAACAGGCAGTGTACAATGGCTATCAATTCTTTGTTGTGGATTGGGTAATGGCATTCACTGTCAGTTAATTTGAAGGATTTTTATGCCACAGGTAGAAAGTTGTCAGTGCCTGTTTTAATGTGGAGTACACCTCCAATAGAAGTGCCATAGGCGTCTGTCTCCATATGATAGTCCCTGTCTCTCTTCAATTATTGTAAGATGGGGACAAACACTAGTTTCTCCTTTATTCAGCAGAAGTGCAAGTCTTGTTGGAGGTCCATCAAAACTTGAACTTGGCCCCTGTGATGGTAGATAACAGTGCCATAAGTACAATAAAGTCTGATGAAGCAGTGTATGTAGGTGATTATACCTAGGAAAATTTTGAGCTCTACTTTATCTTTGGGTGGTGGCATTTTTCAGTTGGCCTGGAACTTTTTTTCATCAGGTTTGATGCCCTCTTTGGACACCACATGCCCCAATAAAGTGAGTTGTTTGCGGTAAAATTGGCACTTTGATGGTTTGGAAAGGAGTTTGTGTTGATCCAGAGTTACAAAATCTGCCTCCAGGTCCTTATGGTTCTGTTTCACAGTGAGGCTGTATACAAAAAATGTCGTCCAAGTATACCAGTGTGTGTTTTCTAATATGTGGTATAAATACTGTCACAGTAGATTCCATAATGCCAGGAATAATTTGCACCAAATTGGAAAGCGTAGAAAGCTTGAAATACATTTACCAATTTAACTGATTTTTTAGAATTAAATCAAACAGTTGATTGAAAATGGGTTACAGCCGCTCCAGTTTGCCATTTGGATTTGATTCCCCCTTGCAAAATGACGCTGATAAATCAATGTAATCTGAGAGTCACTCAATACAACCCTATTTATCAGTACAGTCCAGAAGTTGGTCACACAAGAGTTCTTTTCAAACTGGACTAGGTACTCACTTGACAATGTAGAAGGAATAGGAGCCAAGGACTAGGTGGTATTTCTTAGTCAAATTTTGATATATATGGGAAAATTTTCACTGTTCAACTCTTAAGAGTTGAGTCCTGCCTAAAACTTTTACTCAAAATAAAATCAATCTTTCCTTGGTCTAACTTTATTTATCATGTATCCTGTGTAATATTTAAATGGCGTGCAGCAATATTCAGAGAAAAACAATGAGGATAAAATAAACAAGTTGTTAACTGCTTAAGCAGCACTAAACCAAATTGGGTAGAGGGACCCATTAATTTTGCGCCTCAGGTGGTATAGCAAAAAACAGAAACCAAGATCAAAATTAGGAAGAGCATTTGTAAGGGGAAGTCCAACTTCAAAGATGGGGAGGCAGAATATAATGCGGGCCGCAGAGCAGCAAGTGAATTGGCAGCAAAATGGAATAGAGCAGTGGACACATTGTCCACAACCAGGGCCAGTAGGCCAAGATATTCTAACATGGGTGTAAAACTGCCTTTATTTTCAATATCAATGAAAATAAGCTATCTAGAAACAAGTTTCTAGAGGAGGAATGGGGAAGTCTTAAGAGAGTTCAAGATGGGGGAGAAGAAGATTCTAAATCATCTGATTGGTTGGTAAGAATACTTTCAGCAGTTGATGGTCCTGTGTTGGAATTTGAGTTGACGACATCATAATTTGAAAAATTCCAGCAACCAGCGGGTCAAGCGCTGCCATCACCAAATAATGTATAACATGTGATTTTCTTGTCATAATGTCGTAAATGTGCTGTTTTAGCAGAGTTACACAAGGAAAAATATTTAGATGATAGATAATAATCTTTATTGTGAGATAGTGATTATATAGCTATTGTGAATCAATGGATAGCAGGAACATGATTGGTGATCACACGGTTGGATGGTAGAAGGGGGTGGCTTGATCCTGCTAATGAGTCAAGCGCCAAATTGAGGTATCCACCATGAAGAAATTGTCTGTTCATGTTGATGGATTTGGTAATCCAAGTTGACTTCCTAGTCTGGCTTTGAGTGACCGAGTAATTGGATTGCGGGTCACAAACCTGTTTGGTTGAAACCTTGCTGGCAGGTTGAGCCTGCAGTTTCAACACCCCCCCGGCTGAAGGTTGGCCTCCTCTGGGGGCAGGTTGTCAGGGGCCCGGGCGCCATACTGAACCAGTTGTTGTTTGGTGGCGGGCAGGGCGGTTTCACATTGTTTCTGTCTCGCTTTGCAGGGTTGTAGGCAGTTGTGGTGTAAGGTCTTGTCTTGTTTGCGTTTCCCAAGCCCTTGCACAAGGTAAGTGTTATTGTTGTTTACCTTTAGAATAATTGCTGGTCCTACTTTTTTGGGTTGTAGTTTGCTTTTGTTGACATTCATGACCCAGACTTTGTCCCCAACTTCATGTCTTTAACAGATGAGGATGAAGGTCTTTTGTAAGTGTTCCTTTTCCTTGGCTGCTTGTTTGCTGTTGGCCTCTATTACTTGAGGATCTGAGCAAGGGGGAACTTGACTTGGAATTTCCAGTTTGGGTCCTGTCAATGCTTGAATGATATTTGGCTGTGTGCTGTATACCAGTTCAAATGGGCTTTTCCCGGTGGATCTGTTCACTTGGGTTTGGCACACAAGTAATGCAGTTGGTAGCTGCTTATACCAGTCTTCAGGTCTCCCGGCGGTGAGTTTGGCTAGGGCTTGCACAAGGCTACCATTAAGCCGCTCCACGTGTCCATTAGCCTATGGGTGGTATGGTGTTGTGACGGTGTGTTTGACCCCATTTTTGGCGAGGTACACATTAATGTTTTTGGAGGTCAATTCTTTGCCCCCATTGGTTATCAGGAGTTCTAGCTTTCCAAACCTACTGATTATTTCCTTGCCAATGAATTGTCAGACGTTGTTGCTGGTGTGCGTTTTCACCGCTTGGGCTACTGGTCACCTTGTCGCAAATCAATGGCTGTGATGATGTATTTTTTGTTGTTGTGCTTTCCTGGAATGGGGCCCACAATGTCAAGAGCCCATACTTTGAACATTAGTTGGGTTTGAATGGGGAGTACAGACTTAGGTGGAGTTTTGCTTTTGGCAAACTTTTTGCAGACCTCGCACTGTTCTAGCACTTCTTGGACATTGCAGTATAGGGTTGGCCACCAGGCTTTATGCTTTAGGAATTTGTATAGATTTTGGCTCTTAGTATGTCCAAGATCTCTGTGGTAGCAAAGAATGGTATTGACTTGTTGATGTGTGGGAATGTAGGGAATGGTTGTGCCATCCAACATTTTTCTGTGAAGAGTCCCGTATACGTCAGCAAAGAGGTGCTCATTCTTGATGACCGTTTCTCTGGTGATATTGGTTGTGACTGCGGGGAACCCTTTGTCTTTTGTACGGAGCACTAGGAGAGGCCAGTCTGGGTTGAGCCCATTCTCTCTCCTAGAAGCGCGGACATACAGGCGGGACAGGGCGTCTGCCATGGCAAGTTTGGCATTGGGCTTATATTGGATGAGCATGTTAAACCTTTCTAAGATTTCCATCCATTGCGCTTGGCGGCGTGACAGGTTTGCTTGTGTCTTGAAATAGATGAGCAACTTATGGTCAGTTAGTGCTGTGAATTCTTCCTGCCGTTCCAGGTAATAGCACCATTTGACTAGGCAGTGTACAATGGCCAACAGTTCTTTGTTGTGGATTGGGTATTGACACTTGCCATCTGTCAATTTGCGTGACTTGTAGGCTATGGGCAGGAAATCACCATTACTATTCTTGATTTGTAGTACTCCCCCAATGGATGCATCTGAAGCGTTGGTTTCCATCTGGTATTCTCTGTCTTGTTTGGGATATTGTAAGATGGGTGCTGTTGTGAGCTTTTCCTTGAGACTTCTGAAGCAGAGGTCGCGTTGGGGGTCCATATGAACTTGGCCTTGGCGCCTGTTATGGCAGACAAGGGGGCGGTCAGGACGCCGCAGTTGGGTATGAAGCATTGTACATAGGCCACCATTCCCAAGAAAATGTGGAGTTCTGATTTGTCCTTGGGAGGTGGCATTTTGCAGATGGCTTGTATCTTCTGACTGTCAGGTTTGATGCTGTCTTTTGAGACTATGTGTCCCAAGAAGGGTAGTTGCTCTCAGAAGAACTGGCATTTGGAGGGCTTGGCCAACAGTTTGTGTTGTGCCAGGGTTGCAAAGACTTCCTCCAGGTCTTTGTGATGCTGTTCCACCAAGGTGCTGTAGACAATAATATTGTCCAGGTACACGAGGGCGTGTCTGCCTATGTGTGGCGCAAATACTTTGTTCATGAAGGTTACAAAGGTGGACGGGGCATTGGTCATGCCAAAGTTGAGTACCACACATTTTTAGGAACTGTACTTAGTGCAGAAGGCTGTCTTGGGGATGTCTTCCTCCTTGATGCAAATCTGGTTGTAACCTGCTGTTAGATTGATCTTGGAGAAGACAGAGGCTCCTCCCAAGGCGTCAAAGAGATTGTCAATCAGTGGTAATGGGTAACAATTCTTAATGCGACTTTGTTCAAGGCGTGGTAGTCTGTGATCAGGCGTAAGGTACCGTCCTTTTTAGCCACAAAGAATACGGCGGCCCCAAAAGGAGACTGTGAGGGGCAGATAAGTCCTTTTTTCAATGCCTCCTTGAGATAGGCGCACAGGGCGTTGTCCTTGTTTGGGGTCAGCCTGTAAATGGGGCGTGCCTTGGGTACAGCCCCCTTGAGTTGGATAGAGTGTTGGATGTGTTTCTCAGGGGGTAACCCAGGTAATACCTCCTTAAAGATTTCTGGGTATTGGGCCACAATGTTGCAATCTTGCGGTGTGAAGGTATCCTGGTGATCCTTGAAGTGTATGATTTTGTACTGGCAGGAGTCCCAGTCAATTGCTTTCAGGTTCTCCTTCTTGTCCAAGGTCTCTGTGATGCGTACAAAGACGTGGTCATATAGGAGTTGGTCTACAGAGTCTGGGTATATTTGGTGGTTGACACCTTCACGCTTGATGGTCAGCACTGAGGTTGCCCAGTCCACGTGAGGGTTGTTTCTCCGTAGCCAGTCTAGCCCCAGTACAATGTCAAACTTAGGGAAGTCAATGACGGGACCTTGGATGGTGGAGTGGAGGTTCTTGAGCATGACGGAGAAGGGAGCAGTTTCTTTTGTCACAGCAATGTGATGTTCATCAGCCAAGACTGTCAGGAAGCCAGTCATATGTAGAGGCCTTGGGCGGCTTGGGGTGAGGTACGACCAAGCCAGCAGGTAGGGCCCACCATAGAATGGGTGCTAACTTGATAATATAAGATACAGATCAAACAAGTAAGGACCAAGGTCCGGAGTTGGGGATCATGGAATCTACCAGTCCTGTCAAAGTAATGTAGAGTACTCCAAACAGTTGGGTAGAGGTGGTCTTGGCTGCGGCGGTGGGTTCCAACAGGTGGTCTGGTTGTGGTGTTAAAGGAGGAGTCATAGGAACAAAGTAGACAGGCAGGTAATTGTACTTGTCTTTGAACAGTAAGGGCGGGATCTTGGCCCTCTTTCCTTTGCGTCCTATGTACTTGTTACTTCTAGTCCTTGCCAAAGGGTTGGCAATGAGGATGGTTTCCAAGTTGTACTCTGAATAAGCCAGGTTGGGGGGGGTATTCAGTAAAATGCACAGGTCCAAAGGGGGCTCCCGGGGGACGGTACAATGCCTGGGGCAATTCAGCAGGTTGGTCTTGGGGGAGGGCGGCGGCCTGGCAGTCTACTTAACTGGAATTAAGATGGAAGATCACTAAGACTAGATAGGGTAAGATTTTTTCAAACCAAAGGTTCATAAAACTTTATTATCAAAAATGACAATGGGGGTTTTGCCATACTGCCAGGGTTTTTATACCCTGGGACTTTGCTTCTTTGATTTTTGCAGGGTTCAGGTTTGCAGACAAAGCACTGACGGGGCGTGGGCCTTGGCTTGGGGTCTCAAGGACGGCAGATCCAGGTTGTGCTTGTTCTGGTAAATTAGAAAGGTGACGCTTTGTTTTGCTGCCACTGTTCACTATGTCACCTGAGTAGTCCAATTGCACTACCCCTTCTGGGCGGGAGACTGGCAGTTGCTGGTGGCCATTGGCAAGGTTAAAAATAGGTTTTGTCTTAACCTCCTTAAGGCAAGTTGCAACCTCTGCATAGGTTTGGGTCTTTGGTGGCCCAAGGTTGGCATCAATCTGATGACTATTTGGGGAATTGTCTCTGGGGGGCTGGCGGGTCTCAGAGTAACTTGTTAACTCGGGTTTGCAATTTAATAAGCGGGTGGTCCCCTGTCCACTTTGTGTGACTTGAGTGATCTTTGGAGGGTCCTCTGTAGTAGTCCAGCGGAACGCAGAGTAATTTACCAATTTGAGCCCGTCTTTTAACGGATTGGCGGGTCCTGGACTGGTCTCCTGGGAACCGGGGTTTAACTCTTGGGTTTTCAATACAAAATTGAAATGTCATTCATGACATCATCCTCTTCCTTCTCTGGGGTCCCTTCTTTCCTGGCCTTCTTCTCAAGGTATTGTTGGATTTCTAGTTGTGCATTGGGTAGGTTGCTTAATGGTTCCCAGGTGCTTTCCTTGGGTGGGTATCCCTTCCACTTGACGTAGTACTGGAGGGTTTTATAGTGGGTACGTCTCCATGAACATATTTAACTTTGTATTCTTCAGAGCGTCCTACTTGGATGGGAGGGGGTTCAGTCTTGAGTTTCTGGTGGGGGAGTGAGTTTCCCTTTTTCTTGAATAGAAGCACGCGGTGGAAGACGTTGTGTATTTTCCATGAGGGGGGTAATTCTAGTTCAAATGCTACTTCACCCACTAGTTTGGTGATCTTGTAGGGGCCGCTTTTTCTGTGGGCTAACTTCTGACAGGAAACAGTCAGAGGCACGTTACAAGAGTCCAGATAGACTTTGTCCCCTACCTTCAATGGTTTCCCAGGAATTCTCTTTTTGTTGGTGAAAGCCTTATAAGTCTGGACAGCGCGGGTCAGATTCTTCAAACAGGTTTATTGGGTGTCGTGTATCTGTTCAATCCAGGTTTGTCCTGACGGGTTTATTTCCTTACTGCCAATGCTGGGATCCCAGGATGGGTCAAATCCATAATTAGCCTTGAAGGGGGACATTCCCGTGAAGGCGTGGTCTTTACTGTTGTAGGCATACTGAGCCATGGGTAGCATCTTGGCCCAGTTATCCTGGTCGGCGTTGGCATAGCATTGTAGGTATTGTTCAAGTATTTGGTTCACACGTTCAGTCTGGCCGTCAGTCTGTGGGTGGTAGGAGGTTGATACGCAGTGCTTTACCCCCAAGTCCTTCATCACCTGAGTCCAATATTTGGAGGTGAATTGTGGTCCTCTATCAGTGATGATTTCCGATGGAGTGCCGTGTTGAGTTAGGATGCAGTTGTGGAAATGTCTAGCTGTCTCCGCAACAGTGCAGTGAGTGGTGGTAGGGACAAAGTAGGACATCTTAGTAAACCTATCTACTATGACCAGGATGGCGTTAAACGCATTGGAGGGAGGCAGTTCTACAATATAGTCCATTGAAACAGACTGCCAGGGCCCCGCAGGTATGTCTAGCGGCCTCAGCAGGTCTTCAGGTTTGGATCTACGGGTTTTGGTTCTTCCACATGTCTCACAGCCTTAAATGTAGGTGGCCACATCTTTGTCCAGTTGGGGCCAAGCATAATTCTTCTTGATTCCTTGGAGTGTCTTGAGTCTGCCAGGGTGGCCAGCCATCTCTGAGTTGTGATAGTCAATGAGTACTTTGATCCTTGTTTCCCCTTCTGGTACATAGATCTGGTTGTGTAATAGCAGGGTGGATCCTTTCAGCAAGAATCCTTTCTTGTGGTGGCGGCTCTCTGGGTCTGAGGTCAAGTCAGCAACAAGGTCTGCTGAGTATTTGTCTTATTTCTGCGCCTCAATTACGTCAGGTTTGCGGGCCATGATTTTCATGTACATCAGTTGAATGCCTAGGCTGGCCAGGTCAAGGAGTACATGTGTGTTGTGGTCCTTAGTTTCTGTAGAGGAAGGAGTCAGATCAGCTCTTCTACTCAGGGCGTCAGGTACCACGTTCACCTTCCCAGGCTTGTAGTCAATGGTCAAGGTATAGTCAGCCAGTTCCAAGGCCCATCTGGCCTGTCTCTGGTTTAGCTGTCTGGGTTTTAAGAAGTAAACTAAGTTCTTGTGGTTGGTTAAGACTTTTACTGGAAATTCAGCACCACATAGGTACCGGCGCCAATAATTCAGGGTCTTCATTATTGCAAGCATCTCCTTGTTATAGATTGGGTAGTTTCCTTCAGCAGGCAGCATCTTCTTGGAGTAATATGCTACGGGATGTAGCATACCATCCCCTCCTTCCTGAAGAAGGACCCCACCCACCGCAAAGTTGGATGCGTCAGTTTCCAGCACAAATGGCCTGGATGGGTCAGGCATGGCCAGGACAGGGGCAGAGGTGAAAGCAAGCTTCAGGGACTCAAATGCTGATGTGCACTTGTCAGTCCAAGTAAAGGTAACCTTGTCAGAGCAAAGGCGGGTCAGGAGGAAGGTAATCAGAGAAAAAATTTGGATGAAATCCCTGCAATAATTTGCCAGGCCCAAAAAACTTCTCACATCTTTCCTGCCTTTGGGCACCGGCCAAGATTTTACTGCTTCTACTTTGTCCTGTGCCATGGCAAACCCGCCGGTCTTCACAACATATCCCAGGAATTCAACTTCAGACTGGAAGAATTCACACTTTTTAAGCTTAGCATGTAAGTTTGCTTGGGAGAGTTTTTCTAGTATAAGGTCCAGGTGGTGTAGGTGTTCCTTGTGGGTCTTGCTGTAGATGAGGATGTTGTTGAGGTAGGCCACGCAGAACTGGTCAAGGTATCCACCCAATACTGTGTTTATCATGCGCTGGAAGGTGCTGGGGGCATTGCATAGTCCAAATGGCATCACCAGGTATTTGTAGAGTCCATACCTGGTCTTGAACGCCGTTTTGTATTTGTTGCCCTCTTTGATTTAGATTTGGTTGAATACATCTCTTAGGTCAATTTTCAAGTACACCTGGGCTCCAGTTAGTACGTTGCAAAGGTCATTGGCGTTGGGGATGGGATAGCAGTTCTTAACAGTGATATCATTCAGCTTCTGGTAGTTCACGCAGGGACGCATTCTGCCGTCTTTCTTCCCTACAAACAGCATTGGTGATAAGCACGGGGCCTTTGATACTCAGATGAACCCCTTTTTTGTCATATCCTCCAGGTAAGCTTTCAAGGCCACCTGTTCTTGGTGGTTGCAACTATAGATGGGGCTGTGGTGTGGTTGGGTACCTGGTAGTAGGTCTATAGCGTGGTCGTATATTGAGTGGCTGGGTAGTTTTGTGGCTTCTTCTTTGCTAAATACATGATTCCACTTTTGCAGAGGAATAGGCAGTGTCCCAACACTGGATTCCATCCTTATGGTTAAGAGTCTGTTGGTTGGGGTTCTGCTTGGGCTCATATGGAACAGAACGGTATCACAAGATTCAGGTTGTCCTAAAGTGGCAGTCTGTTCACAATAATTTAGAATCAGACCATGTATGTTGGACCATGAGTCCCCCAGTACTAGAGGATGGGGCAATCCTTGTAAGAGGATCAAGGGAGTTGGGTATACCTTCTGTCTGATTGTCAAGGGAAGTTCCTGTTTACACTCGTAGTCAGTGTCCAGGGAACTGTTTCCCATGGTTACTTGTAGGCTGCGCTCCAAAGCTGTTAGTCCTAGTTCCTTCACCAGGTTGGCGTCAATGAAGCTTTCATTGGCTCCTGTGTCAATAAAGGCCTCTATCTGACGCTTGATTCCCATACAGTCTAGGGTTACTTGGATGAATTTATAAGATTGTGCAGAGGTGTTTATTTGCGCCAAGGATACAGAAAGTGTATTCTTCTTAGGGCATGCTCTGGTTAGATGCCTGGCCTCGTGGCAGTAGAAACATAACCCATCTTGATAGTGGCGTTGTAACTCATCAGGGGACATTCCAGGTCAATTGGGCGTCATGGCTCTGCCGCTTGGGTAGGGTTCATGTTCTGTCCTTCTTGGTTTAGACTCAGGCCTTTGCATAGGGGCAGTAATTCCTCTAGGCTCAGTGTAGGCGGGTGGTGCTTCAACAGGTCTTTCATGGCTGCATTAACTCCCTTTCAGAAGATAATGGCAGATAATTCATCTTCAAGTTGGGTGCGCGTTTTCAGTTTAAGGAACTTGTTGATATAGGCTTGGATAGGGCAGTTTGCTTGTTGGATCTATAACATAGAGTTCAGCGCATAGTATCTGGTGTCTTGGTCATTGCCAGTGCTCACGAGTTCAGCTTCAAATTTTGAATAGTCAAGGCAAAATTCAACATCATCAGCAGTGGCCTTCCCAAACCAATCCAGTGTGTCTCCTGATAGCATGGCAGCCACCCCCAAGACTTTTTCAGTGTCACTGGTGTAGGCATTGGTGTTGGTTTGGAAGTGGAGGCGGAGGACTGGCATGGCTTGGTGGGCTTCTTCTAAGGTGAGTTTGCCCATCTGGGGCATATCCACCTTGGTCATCGTCTGGTTCACTATCATATTTTGCACTTGTGATGTGACCGGGTTCTGGGGTTCAGCACCAGGTGCAGGGTCTTTTAATTCTTTGGCGGGTTGGTTCTTAATCCATTGGAGTATAAGGGAGGTAAGTGCCTTATGGGTGTAATAAGTGATTATCACAAAAAAGAGCATACAAGTTTCCCCAAGTGTTAATAACATCTTTGGGCCCAGGTTACTGTGTTTGTAAAAGATCATCATAATTTCAGGAAACCAGTTGTAGGTAGAGGCCTTGGGCAGCTTGGGGTGAGGTATGGCCGAGCCAGCGGGTAGGGCCCACCATAGAATGGGTGCTAACTTGATAATATAAGATACAGATCAAACAAGTAAGGACCAAGGTCCGGAGTTGGGGATCATGGAATCTACCAGTCCTGTCAAAGTAATGTAGAGTACTCCAAACAGTTGGGTAGAGGTGGTCTTGGCTGCGGCGGTGGGTTCCAACAGGTGGTCTGGTTGTGGTGTTAAAGGAGGAGTCATAGGAACAAAGTAGACAGGCAGGTAATTGTACTTGTCTTTGAACAGTAAGGGCGGGATCTCGGCCCTCTTTCCTTTGCGTCCTATGTAATTGGTACTTCTAGTCCTTGCCAAAGGGTTGGCAATGAGGATGGTTTCCAAGTCATACTCTGAATAAGCCGGGTTGGGGGGTATTCAGTAAAATGCACAGGTCCAAAGGGGGCTCCCGGGGGATGGTATAATTCCTGGGGCAATTTGGCAGGTTGGTCTTGGGGGAGGGCAGCGGCCTGGCAGTCTACTTGACTGGAATTAAGATGGAAGATCACTAAGACTAGATAGGGTAAGATTTTTTCAAACCAAAGGTTCATAAAACTTTATTATCAAAAATGACAATGGGGGTTTTGCCGTACCGCCAGGGTTTTTATACCCTGGGACTTTGCTTCTTTGATTTTTGCAGGGTTCAGGTTTGCAGACAAGGCACTGATGGGTTGTGGGTCTTGGCTTGGGGTCTCAAGGGCGGCAGATCCAGGTTGTGCTTGTTCTGGTAAATTAGAAAGGCAACGCTTTGTTTTGCTGCCACTGTTCACTATGTCACCTGAGTAGTCCAATTGCACTACCCCTTCTGGGCGGGAGACTGGCAGTTGCTGGTGGCCATTGGCAAGGTTAAAAATAGGTTTTGTCTTAACCTCCTTAAGGCAAGTTGCAACCTCTGCATAGGTTTGGGTCTTTGGTGGCCCAAGGTTGGCATCAATCTGATGACTATTTGGGGAATTGTCTCTGGGGGGCTGGCGGGTCTCAGAGTAACTTGTTAACTTGGGTTTGCAATTTAATAAGCGGGTGGTCCCCTGTCCACTTTGTGTGACTTGAGTGATCTTTGGAGGGTCCTCTGTAGTAGTCCAGCGGAACGCAGAGTAATTTACCAATTTGAGCCTGTCTTTTAACAGATTGGCGGGTCCTGGCCTGGTTTCCTGGGAAACGGGGTTTAACTCTTGGGTTTTCAATACAAGTATTGAAATGTCATTCATGACAAGGACCACATTTTTAATCTGCAAAGGATTAGTGGCCAGCTTGAATTTATCCACAAAGCAGCTGTTGACTAAGGTTCAATCTGCGCCCAAGTCCAAGAGTGCTGAGCCTGTGTAACTGCAAAAGCAGAAAGAGTAAGACACCAATTTATTGGGATGTCTGGCAATGGTGTACAGTACCAGGTCTTCTGAGGGCACTTGGATCATTGGGCATTAGTCCACGTCCTCAGGTTGGTATTCATTGTTGGACAAGTCAGGAGTTGTGTGGGAAAAGCTTGGCTCGCTTAGTGCTCTCCCTGGGCTTTTCCCTCATCTTGGCTGCCTTGGGTGGCAGTGACACGGAAATGGGTACAATTTGATTGGCCGTTATTCCCATTCCCATTTCCATTTGAGTTTGTGGGCTTATGATTATTGTTGTTACTGTTGCCTCCAGGAGGTGGTTGAGAGGAGCGCCTGCTTGAATTTGAGTCCTTGGGTCTTTCTTGTTTCCCAGTCTGTGCCTTGTGTAGAGCATTGGACATTTGTTCTGCTTTTTCCGCTTCACAGTACAGGCTTTGCAGGTTGGTAACTTGGTCCAGGTTCACATGTCTCATTACGTGCAACTTGAGAGCGTTGTAGTACATGAGGTGTGTGGCTGGGGTGTCAAAGGCCATATCAGATGGGGCACAGAGACGGAGTTCCTCATAGGCGCGGGTAAGTTCCTTCACGGTGCCTGTCTGGGTTAGGTTCTTTACTTGGCGTATGATCATGAGTGCTGTATCCTTAAGCACAAATCTCGCCAAGAAGTCCTGTTTAAAGGTGTCCCAGTTCTTGTCAGTGTGCTCTTTGTGCCACTTGTTGCACCAGGTGCCAGCGTCGTGGGTCAGACAAATGGAAATCTCCGCAATCCAAAATTGCTGTGGGCATTCCATCTGAGCCAGCTTGCTCTGGGCGGACTGGATCCATGCAGCAGTGTTATTGTTGTTGGCCCCTGCAAAGGGCTCCAAGGCGGCGCTTCAAAGTCTTTGTGCAACATAGGCGGGCATGGTGGTTTTGTCCGCTGGTTGTGGCACCAAGGAGGGCGCCTGAAAGAACCCTTGGGCAGACAGAGCGTTGAAGGCGGGTAGCAGAATCACTGTTTTTTGGTAGAGGACAAAACCATCAGGTATCTTGGTACCAGGAGCATACAGCGTCCAGCCAGGCGGGAGGCCAGACATAATTATGTCAAAGATTTGTTGGCTGCGGCGTGTGCAGGCAACAGGTGGAATTTTTCAAGATAAGGTAGGATGGAGAACCTACCTGTGCTACCAATGTTGTAACTGTGCTGTTTTAGCAGAGTTACATGGGTAAAAAATATTTAGAAGATAGATAATAATCTTTATTGTGAGATAGTGATTATATAGCTATTGTGAATCAATGGATAGCAGGAACATGATTAGTGATCATACAGTAGGATGGCAGAAGGGGGTGGCTTGATCCTGCTAATGAGTCAAGCGCCAAATCAAGGTATCCACCATGAAGGATCATTGTCTGTTCATGTTGATGGATTTGGTAATCCAAGTTAACTTCCTAGTCTGGCTTCAAGTGACCGGGTAATCAGATTGCGGGTCACAAACCCGCTTGGTTGGAACCTTGCTGGCAGGTTGAGCCTGCAGTTTTGACAATAATTATTTGGGCAAAAATATTGCAAGTCCAGATTTTACAGGGCTGTTTGAGCGACCCCAGCTTTGATCCATTTTTTGTCAATGGTAGCATTTAAATTGTCTATCTCTCTCAAGGGTTTGATAGCAGTTCTTTGCTGGTTTCTGGTCTTGCAGGGACGCACTATTCCTTTCATTTGGTTTTCCACTGTAACATCCTGTAGTTGGTCTGCTGTGCTACATTCTCTATCATTTGATTCTTAGTCAAATTATTACCGGAAGATGGGGTCCTGCTGTTGGCGCTTTGTTGTTGTCTCCTCCCAATATTAATCCAATGCCCTCAAATCTTGGAGTTTTCCCCACCCTATCCAAAGCAAAGACACTTGTTTCATCTCAATGTTCAGAATTCTATGCTGAAGACACCTTAATTCTCTCCTAGGCAATTTATCTTGGACGTTTTTGGTTAGGGTTAATCATTTTGCTTAATCCTAGTGTATCTTTTGGAGATTTTACAAAGCGGTATTTGAAGCTTTATTGGTGGTTGATCATTAACTCTATGTGGATTTGGGTGGTGATTCCTCACCACGTGGAGACTGCTTCCTACTATCTGATCATTTCTGTCACATCATCTATGATAGCTTGTTCTGTGTGTACTAGATCCATGCTGTGGCATTGCTGTCATTGGCTCCTGCAAATGACTCAAAGGCAGCACTGTGTAGTTACTGGGCTATGTGTGCAGGTATGATGCTTTTGTCATTTGTTTGAGGTTTAGATGAGGGTGCTTGGAAAAAACCTTGTGACAATAGGGTGTTGAAGGCGGAAATCAACATCATCATGTTTTGTTACAGTACATACACGCCCAGTATCTTGGTCCCTGGTGTGTCATGCACTGCCACAAAGGGCAGACTCTTTGATTTATTTATCTCTATTATTTTCATTCGGATTCAAGTTCTAGTATTTAATTTTTGAATTTTGAATTTGAAAGTTAATATTTAGTTATTTTTAATTCATTTACCTTCTTTTTGATTTTGCCATTTGCTCAAATTGTTGTTGTCTTTTGCTTCCTTATGAGCTATCTATATTTCAATATATTTCTACTTCAAAGTTAGAAAGTTTTCAACCATTCTTACCTTTTGAACTCCTGCTGATGTCTTTGCCGCTCCCCCACAGCTTCACATTGAAGATCTACTTTGAACTGGTTTTCTGTTTCTCCTTTCTTTTCCTGGCCACCTCCAAACTTCCCCAGTTGCTCATGTATTTGACTGCCTTTCTCCTTGCCCATCAAATTACAAACTGGAAAGATTTTAGTATAAATAAAGAGCTTGTGAAGAGTAGGCTTTAAGCCAAAATTCTAAGTGATTTCTTCCCCTTCAATCTTTGTTTAATTTTTAACTTGAGATCTTAATTTTTAGAAATTTATCCTTTTTATTAATTTCATTTCAAATTTTAGCTTTTTCCTTTTCTTAAAACAGATGGAACTTATAAAACAATAAGCCTTAGGCTTGTTGTATCCGTTGTTTTCTCTTAAAGAAGCATTCAATAGTTATATGTACCAATTTGCAGATGGAGAATATCCAAATACTGACATTCCCTTAGTTAAAAATTGTTCACTATTAAATACTTTATTTTATCTTATTTGCTTAGGGTTCTTACACTCAATTACTCCTTTTGTGACACAATATAGGTTTTTAGCAGGGTTCTGTAAGATTATCTTACAGACAGCTCCTACATTTCTATATCTTTTAAATTTGAATCCTAATGCCTTACACGCCCTAGTCTATAACCTTGTGCCATTATGGGCAAGACCTTACATGGTGTATAGGGCGTCCAGTCCACAGGGAGTCCGGACATAATTATTTTGTATATTTGTTGACCACAGCAAGTACAGACAACATATGTAATTTTGAAAAGAGAGGTATGATGGAGAACCTACCTGTGCTACCAATGTTGTAATTGTGCTGTTTTAGAAGAGTCACTAGGGGAAAATAATTGAAATTAGATAACATTATTTATTAATATATAAAAGTTATATAATTGTTGTGAATTGAGATAGTAGAAACATGATTATGAAGATCACTCAGTTGGATGGTTAGGGAGTGGCTTGATCCTTTTAATGAGCCAAGCGCTAAATTGAGCTTTCCACTGTACTAGGATTATCATTGGGTCCTGTTGCTGGATTTGGTAATTTGAATTGACTTTAATATTTAGCTTTGGGTCGTGGGGAAGTTGGGTTGCAGGTCACAGAACCGTTTGGGCGGGACCTTACCAGGGGTTGAACCCGTTGTTTTTAAAACTTGGAATATTTTATTTCCATCTTCTTGTCAGGAATCCAGGCGTAGGTAGAGGCATTGATTGGCTTGGGAAGGAATACAGCCGGGCCTGAGGGTAATGCCCACCATGGGATGGGTGCTAACTTGATCATATAGGATACAGATTGCCTAAGCAAAGACCAGGGCCCTGAGTTGGGCACCATAGTATCTACCATTCCCATCAGAGTAATGTAGAGTACTCCAAACAGTTGGGTGGATGTAGTCTCGGCAGCGGCGGGGGTCTCCATTGGGTGATTGGGTTGCAGGGTTAAGGACAGAGTCATGGGAACAAAGTAGGCAGGCAGATAATTGTACTTGTCTTTGAACAATAAGGGCGGCACCTCAATCCTCTTTCCTTCATGTCCTATGTATTCAGTTTCTCTAGTCCTTGCCAAGGGATTGGCAATGAGGATGGTCTCCAAGTCGTACTCTGCATAGGCAGGGTTAGGCGGGTATTTGGTAAAATGCACAGGTTCAAAGGGGGCTCCAGGGAGACAGTATAGTGCCTGATGCGGGTCAGCAGGTTGGTCTCTGGAGGGGGCTGGTACCTGATGGTCTACTTGGCCGGAGTTAAGATATAAGATCACTAAGACTAGATAAGGTAAGATTTGTTTGAACCAAAGGTTCATAAAACTTTATTATCAAAAATGACAATATGGTCATCACCATACCGCCGGGGCTTTTATACCATGGGTTTTTGCTTCTTTGATTTTTGCAGGGTTCAGGTTTGCAGACAAGGCACTGGCAGGGCATGTATCTTGGCTTAGAGTCTTGAGGGCGGCAGGTCCAGGTTGTGCCTGCTCTGGTGAACATAAGTGCAATGCTTTGTTCTGCTGCTACTGTTCACCATGTCACCTGAGTAGTTCAATTGTACTACCCCTTCTGGACAGGAGACTGACAGCTGCTGGTGGTCATTGGCAAAGTTATCAGTAGGCTTTGTTTTAACCTCCTTAAGGCAAGCTACAACCTCTGCATAGGCCTGGATCTTTGGTGGCGCAAGTTTGGCAGCAATCTGGTGACCATTTGGGGAATTGTCCTCAGGAGCCTGGCAGGTCTCAGAGTAACTCATCAACTTGGGTTTGCAATTTAACAAGTTGGCGGCTTTCCATCCACTTTGTGTGACTCAAGTAGTCTTTGGAGGTTTAGGGTTTGATTCCAGGGTCTCTGATGTTGATTTCAAACCTCTAGTATTAACACTTGACAGGTTGGCAGGTTTCTGTTCCTCTTGGTTGGGGTCATCTATCTCTGGTGGTCCAGGGTTTGACCCAACTGGAAGTTGGGCAGTTCCCTGTCCACTCTGGTCAACATAAGGCTTTCCCTGAGACCGGGTTTTTGATTCCCAGGTTTTCAATACAAGTATTGAAATGCCATTCATGACACTTCTTCTCTTTATTGTATATCTTAATTATAATTTACTGGCACAGAGTGAAAAATTCACTAATTTGGTGTTTTACTTAAAATTTTTGTTTTTTGTTTCAGTTTCTATAAGGATAACAGTCAGCATTTAAACTGTCTACATGTAACATTCTCCATGTTGACAATCTCAAATTTATTTTGGCTTTATTTTTTACAATTTCACTTAAAACTTAAAAATTAAAATCAAATTTAACTTTTGTCATTAGGAACAATTATTTAAGGTAAAAAAATCAATAAATATGTAATAAAAATACAAAATTATTTTTTGGGAATTGTTGGCATGGAGGATGTTACATGTAGACAGTTTAAATGCTGACTGTTGCTGCTATAGGGGTTCCTGGATGGATCAAGATTTTCACTCCAGTGGCTGGATTCATTTTGCTTTACCAGGGTTTAATAAGCATAATAGCTTCAGAATGTGACTGGAACTAATTTTTGTGTGGTCAGTTGTGTTGTTGCTAATTCCAAATAAATTTGTTCACAGTATGCATCTTTTATTGTGTGTCTGGAAATTTTTGCCAATAACGCCATTTTGGCCATTAAATGAGCTTTATTTTTTACTAAAAATTTGAATTTTTTCTGGACTAAATTGATTTTGTTTTAGGATGGTATATTTTTGTTTATCTTGACAGACTTTAATACTAAAGTAGTGTTGCAACATCTTTGATTACTCCGTCTTGGGGAATTAATGCCCCAAGCAGTTCACAAAATGAGTCACCAAATGGCTCACCAACCAACTATTAAGTTGGTGGCACTACTATCATTTGGCTATCTATTACGAGGATCAAACAATCCAGATCCTAAGTGGAACAAAACTTGAATAAGCCTTGTGACCCAAGAGGAACATTACTTAGATAAGCCCCATGACCCCCATGATGTACATGGACGGCATGTGGCTTGTCATGACACTATATATTCTTCTATATTCATATCCAATAAAGTATCATTCCCTTCTTAAATCTTCCCCTTATCTTGTTTATTATATTTCCCAGAAGTATAAAGTCAACAGTGGTAGCACAGGTAGGTTATCTATACCTACCCAACTCAAAGGAAAAATTCCTTCTAAGAAAAAGACCCAAGCAATGGTACTCTCTAACGCCTGGAGAGACTACAAAGAAGGACAAGACGTCCCTACAGGCCTTGTCATCTACTACAACGTCCTTGTGCCCATCGAACAATACAACACTCTCAAAGCCTGCAGATTGTTATCTACAGGGCCAACCACAACAGGACCACAACAGCCTGAGATACCCAATATTGTATTCCAACGCCTGTGTACAGCCAAAATTGGGACTTTTGCAGGGTTACACCAGGAAAACGCTAACCTCTGGATCAACAGCACATAAAGCAAGTTCACACAAGTAGGCTACCCCCGCAGACTCTGGTCCAGCAAAGTCTCCCTCTGTGTCACAGGAGCTGTCTCTTGCTTTGTAAGTGAATGGCTCAATCAACACCCCAACCAGAACAAAAATTGGGACATGTTCAAAGCTGCCTTCCTCAAAAATTTTGCCATGAAGAATTCTGATGTGGTGATCATGACAGAACTTTGAACCTTCAAAATGACAGGAACAATCAAGGACTATATTGCAGCATATGAAGGCCTACACAACCAAGCTCCCAGCACCATCAACTTTGACAAGCCAGGACCTCAGTTGGACTTCTACAACAGCCTCCCCACACATATCTGATGTCAGTTTGACATGAACTGCTGCAAGAACCTTGAAGATGTACAGTAGTTTTAAAAGCTATGGCAACAAGAGAAAATTCTTCAGATTTAAACAAAATGATTTCAGATTTAAATGAAATCTAAGTTGTGCAAGATTCAGGATTCAATTAATTTAAATATCTTTGGTTAATAAATGAACTGTCAAACCAAAAACAAAATTTCATTAACCCATCATACAAAACTATATCAGACATCAAGCGGTGTAGTTTAAACCACAAACAAAATGAACTGACACAACAAGTGAAATGGATGGATGCTGTTCCGGAGTATATTATAATCCAATCAGGATTCATATGAGGCACCAACAGAAGGACTAAATTGAAACAAAACTTGAGCAATCTAGAAGCAAGACTACACAAGCACAAAACAAAATGAACTCACACAAGATGTGTAGTATGAGCAGCCTAAAATAGAAAAATAACAGTTTAACAGTCAATCAACAGCTATCAAATTTTGGACCAGAGGCACTTTATCCATTTTCATGGCTCCAGATTTGTATGAAAAGGTTTTGAGAACCTTCCAAATATGGACTTGAGATTACAATAAAAATAATTCATTAAATTTTAAATTTTCTACTTTTAGTGATTTTATCATAGGTTTTTTATAATGGTTTTTACAAGCAATAACTTTAACTGCGCCAGCAGCCAAGCCAGCTGCAATGGAGGCAAGGCTCAGAACGTGGAGGCACTGTTTACACCCAAGCCTTTGAGGGGGTAACAAGGAAGCTGACCTGTTACTGTCCCCCAACCCATATGGCTTTGACTTGTTTGAGAGTCACTTAGCGCCTAGCTCTGCCCTTGCTCCCACACCCACCCCTGCACAAGCTGCCTGTCAACCAACCAATCAGGATGGCAACCTCAATCCAGAAAAACTTCCCACCACTGCCCAACCTGCCCCCCTCAGCCAATTAGGCTTCAGCTCCTTCCGCCCAGCGCTCCAAACGCAGAATAATCACTGCCCAAATTCTTCAGGAAATTGTGGCACTAAACCTACAGGGTCTGTCATGGGACCAGATTGCCGCCCAGTTGCAATTTACCCCAGCCATCATAATGCAGGAGTTCAACAACCTAATGAATAAGGGAAATCTGATTGGGATGGCCAAGAAGCCAAAGAGTGCACAGAGTCCCAGATAACCGAGGCCTACCCAATAATGCTTGACCTCCTCCAGCGAGACCCCAAGCTTCCCTTGACCCAGGTCCGGAAGCAACTTGCACACCATGGCATTTGGGTATCTGAGCGCATGGTGCAATTCTGGATGCACGGAAAAGTGGCTTCCATATGGGTTCTTACCAATTTTGCTGGCAACCAATGGGATGGCGCTGAGGATTCCCTATATGACACCGCAATCAAATCAACCCTGGTCAGATGCTTGACAAGTCTAACAGATGACATCATGTTTGTCTTGTACTACAAGTTATCAATTGCATTTGACAATTTTGGTGATCAAGGAAAAGCTGCCATCAAGAAGGGGACATTTATTGATATGTGTCTGGCTGTTTCAGCCAAGGGTTTTGTCTACTATCAGAAAAACCCTGATTTCATCAATGGGTACTCATACAGCCACATCCTCAGTGGATTAATTGACTCCTGGGATGGCTCAAATTCTAAGTACCAGGTTTTCTTGAGCCACCAGATGGAGGGAAGCTCCACCGCCCTTGAGGCCATCCAGGGACGCAGGCACCAGGCCTCAGTCTACCCTGCCGGCCATGCAGACGTCCATCTGGCTGATGTTGTCTTCTTCAACATAGGAGATAAACTCTGGGAGCGCCGCCCTCAGGCTTTCAACAACCTCTATCTTGGGGTCCTTGATCACAATTTTCTCTTTGGTCACCAAATGATGGCTGACTTGTTTGCATAAATGGTTTTCCATGTGAACATGGGCAACCAATCACGCAAGAATAAGCACCTCACACCCCGTGCCACAGCCACCTACCAGCCCATCCAGCCAATGACTGATGAGGAGTACAATGAGTAGTATATGGCGGCCATCACGCGCAATCCTCCTGCCTCCACCCCCGCCATCAACACCCCCCGCCTGCAAACCCAACCCATCCAATCCCAGACCCCCCAGGCCAGCACTGCCTCTATGTCCTCCTTCCTGCGCCATTCTGCCTACTAGGCATCACTCTTCCCTGCCTCAATAAACCCCTGGTCCCAGAAATTTTCTATTTATATTACCTTTATTTTAAATTTCAATTGTTTGTGTTCTCTTTGTTTATAGTTGGTTTTATTCTTTATGGTCAGCTTATTTCTATAAAATCATATAGTTACTATGTTGTGTATCTAGACCCTGAACATAGTTATTTTTAGCACCCAAACATAGCCCCTTGTGAAAATATTAACAACAATTTGGTGATCAGCTAAATTTGAATTAGAAAATTATAGTGTTAACTGTTTTTAGATAAAGTTGTTACTGATCTGAATTCAAAAACTTAATGATAAACTTTAAGCCAATCAGGAGCCAAGTGATAAAGTGATTGTTGTGACATAAAGGGTCATTCAATAATTCTTTGATGCATGTGCACTAATTAATATGATTGGCTGGATGTTTTGCCATTGTAAGCCATTGCCGCTGTGGCAAGTTGTTGGTGGACTAGTGCTAACCCAGCAGCTGATTGGGCACTAGTCCATCAACAACTTTCCACAGTGGCAATGGCATACAATGGCAAAACATCCAGCCAATCATATTAATTAGTGCACATGCATCAAAGAATTATTGAATGACCCTTTATGTCACAACAATCACTTTATCACTTGGCTCCTGATTGGCTTAAAGTTTATCATTAAGGTTTTGAATTTGGATCATTAACAACTTTATCTAAAAACAGTTAATACTATAATTTTCTAATTCAAATTTAGCTGATCACCAAATTGTTGTTAATATTTTCACAAGGGGCTATGTCAAGCGCCAAAAATAATATGGTAATAAAGGAAACAATGCCAACACAAAGCAAATGACACACATATTGAGATGAGCGTAAAACATATGCACAATGGGTAAAAAGATGGGATAATGTAGTAGATGGGAAAACAAAAAGGAATAAACAAAGAGGCAACAGTATCAAAATAATACAGAATTTATTGGGGAAAAAGCTATAAAAACATATGGAAAGGTTAGTAAAAAATCAAATGAGAGAACTCAAAAAGCTTCTAAAGGACCTCAACTTGGCAATTGCCAAAATCAAAGGCATTGACTGCAAGGTCAAAGCAAAGGTGAAGTCCACCGTCCTTGAAGGCAAGAAACTTGACAGGGTGACATCCAAGGCATTAATGATCAAAATGCCTGACACATCAGAAATAACAATTAAGCGCTTACTTAATATTCAGAAAACGGTGGTCAAGGGGCTCCAGTTCAAGGCTTACAATCTTTCTGCACTGTCTGTCTGGGTTGATGACCCGGAGATGTATGCCCACCTCAAACCCACCAAGCGTGCCAGGGCAGAGGACACCAAATTGCCAGCGCAATTGATTGCGCCAAGAATGGCCAAGCCGGCTGAAGCCGCTGGCAAAGAAGAAATACAAGAAGGTAACCTAAAAAATAAAATTAATAAATTTTCAAAATACTTTTTTTTCTTAGAAAACGTAGACGGTGAACTCCGCCAGGTCCTGGTCCCTTTTGTCCTGGCCACCTTTTATGCTAATTATGCCACTCACATGGCCAAGCAATTGTATCTGTCCCCCCCCCTGTTGTACGGGGGCTTGAAGACAGAATTCACAGGTCCTTCCCAATGACAAGGGACACGCTAGCCAGGCTGACACATTCTGAGGGGGCATCTGAGTGGGCAGTTACTGCCTACAAGGATGCCCAACTGGTCCGCCTGGACCTGGTTCCCTCAGTGGAGTTTACTGTGTAAACTCTATTGAGCTTGTTTGGGACGTCCTGGTGACGCTCCCATTCAAGAATGTACCAGAGATGGGCCAGGCTCATGCGGCTGCCTGCTTCTGCTTCCTGGTGGAGCACACCCTGTCTTACCTATTAGAGAACTTTGGGCGCATGGTGGGCAAATTGGCTGTTGCAGACGCAACAGCTGTAAAGAAGACCAAGATCCTCCTGGCGGACTTTGGGCTGGCCTGAAGTGCAGATGAGGCAGGGCTCCCCTTGGCAATGGATCTTACCTTTGCAAAAACCAGGCACAACAAGAAGATCAGTGTGGTCTATAATAAATTGTGTGAGTTCACGGAAGCCTTTGCAGGGCAAAGGCTTCATCTGGTTGTTTACCTGAGGTTCTTATCCTTCTTTGGGATGGGCGTGTCTGTTGAGGAACTGGACGGGGTCCTTCTGGGGATTGACAAGGCCCGGCTTGCACTCAACGGGAAGAAGGTCCCCCTGGATACAACTCAGTTGATCATGTGATCCAGGATGCCCTGGTCCTGGCAGGCATCTTTGGGTTTGCAGCCCCGCCTAAAAAGCTGCTGCTTCACTCCCACCTGACCCTACTGCCTTTCACCAGCAGGAGGGAGTATTTCAATACGGGTGTATCCACCGTCCATGGGGTGGCGGTGGAGGTTGTGCGCCACCTCCATCGTGGGGTGGGTACATACCGCCAAACTCACTACAGGTGTTTGTAATAAATTCTCTCTTCTAATAAACATCTTTATACTCTACAATATTTTTATTATAATTAATTTTTCAAATAATATTTTAGCAAACAAGATTTGCAAAATATATTGCGGAAATGGGTTTCATAAAAGTATAAAATTATACGTTAATAAAATAAATTCTAACTTGTACATTTTATGTTTAATTTTTTTAAAACTATTTTTAAGTTTTTTTTACCAAAGTGATTTAAATATTTTTGTGTAATCCAGTATTGAGCGTTTGGGATTAACTCAGATGGATATAAAATAATATATAATAAAATAAATAAATTACTTACATCTATTGATGGAACTTCTTAATGTGATTGCGGACGTGGAAACATCTAAATATAAAATGATAATTAATAAATATTGAATAATAAATTAGAGAATATAAAAAAGTCGGACACGCTAAGCCTTTAATTGATTGACTGTTTGGCTAGGCACGCAGGGATGAACAAATCAGTGTGGCCATAGAATTTGGCCACAGTCTCAGCTGGGAGGGTATGGATCCTGGCCTGCAGCAAATCAAACAGGTCTTCAGTCCCAGTTGGGGTTCCTCGCTTGACAACTTGCTTGAGCCACCCAAAGACTTTCTCAATGGGATTTAGGAAGGGCAAATAGGCAGGGAGGAAGAGAAGACGCATATTTGCCATGGCCAATTGCTGGGGGCCCACTGCAATGCTTGTGTTAATCATTGGGAATTCCTCAAGAATGTCAGCCACCTTGTGGAGACCAACATTGTCCAACACAATCACATTGGTGAAGCCCGGGCTCGTGCGCCTCAGGTGCTCCTGGACCAATTGGAGAAATGATAGGAAGGTCTGGCTATTGTGGGAGCCTAGTATCATTTGGTAGAGCTCAACCCCCTTTGTACTGAGGAGAGCCACCATTGAGTATGCTGTGGCAGGGACTGCAGCACGCCGAGCCATCCTGTCATTGGAGCCTCTGGGGACATACCCATACTCATTGCGCATCAACAAGGCAAATGCTGATTTGTCAATATAATAGAATTTCACCGTCTCCTTGGCTTTGAGGGCAGTGTACACCTCCGCTTAATTTTTCTGGACGTCAATGTTGGCTGGGCTGTTCTGATTGTAGGGGGATACCCCAAGCTTTTTCCAAGAAAATTTCATTCCCTTCACCAGATGGTAGTAAAAGCAAATTGAGGCCTCAATCCCAAAAGCGGACTTAACCATGGCCTGTATATTTGCCAGTTCAAGATGGCAGTCCCGGGTGATCCACTGGCAGATTGCCCATTTGTGCTCCTTGGTGAGCATGATTGACACGCGCAAGGATTTCTCCGTGGCAAGGACACAACCAGTATTAATGAATTTATGGAAGGTCTTGCTGGTGTATTTGGGATCCACTCCAACACTGGCCGCGGCCGCCTTGTAGTCACCCAATTCCTACATTAGCTTAAGCAGGATGATGTTTTGATGTTGGGGATGCGCTTCTGGGAGGGCTTTTTAGCAGTAGGGGTCAACTCATTGGGATTGGGCACAACACAGGACATGGGCACCTTGGTGTAAAACGCTGCAACTTTCTTTGGCACCAGCTGTCCCTCATCAGTTTGGTAGAACTGGGGCTCCTTGTCATCCTCCTGATTGCCATCACTGATGTAGGGCTTGTAGCTAGTATCAAGTACAGGCTTCACCTTCCCCAGCATGGCTGACGGGACCGACTCTTGCCGGTACACAACATCAAACACATACAAAGTAAGTTCTACCTCCTTGTTTCTAACCATTTTGGTAGTGGTGACCTTGGTTGGCTTCCGGGTCAGCTTTGGGACCCAAGGGTTTATGATCTGCATCCTAGCAGCTTGTGCTCCTTGAACTGGCTGTGTCATTGCAGCGTCACTATCAAACTCTCCTCTCTTGTCTCCTTCCTGGGTAGGCATATGTGTTGTACTAAGTCTATTCTTTGATCCCCGGAGGCAACCACAACCGCGGCGCACAACGGGTGCAATGGTAGTATGTTGCTGTGTTTCTTCCATTTTAAAATTTAATAAAATATTAAATAAAACTTAACTAAGTTACTCCCTATTTTTAATTTTTGCTTTTATCTGTTTATGGATATTCAATTAATATTTTTTCCCACCCAATATCCCAATTATAGATTTTTTATTTCTTAGTTAGTTGTTTTTGGTTTTACAACACCCATTTTAGAATACTCAAAAAAAATCCACCCATTTTTCTAGATTTTACTACCAAATTCAAACACCCAACACAATATTTTTAAAATCTATGTTTCAGATCTTGTGTCTTATTTTAGATACCTTGGTATCATTCATGATTACTGTCAGGATTGACAATTCTCCTCCTCTGGAACCCCAGGCCCAAGAGCAGGAATCAACCCTGGAACCTGGATTCCCCTGGGCCACCGGGCCTATGGACTGTGGGACCGCCCGCCCGCATTTTTCTGGGGTCAAGCCCCCGCAAGCTTACGCTGAAGATGATGGCCCATCCAGTGAAGCAGATCAAGCCGAGGAAATTATTGCACTAAGTGGAGTGCCAATCACAACACCTAATGGAGGCAACCAGGCAACAACTATTAGCTTCATGAGTTTGAAGTCTACACCAGCAACCAATCAAGAGCCAACCCAAGGAAGAGGCACCATTCTGCAACCTGGCCCCATGACCACAACACTAGAGCAAGATAATCAGGTAGCTAAGTTGGGAGCCTCAACCAATGAAAGAACTCCCGGGCCAAGCGCCATTTTGCTGCCTTTAGACCCAAGTACCCAATTCCCCTGGCCCTGCCTTTTCCAATGCCCTGATGACCCCCCATGGAAAATGTTAGGTTTGGAGGTGGGGTGCTATATAGACCCAAGGACCCTGCGCTCCAAACTTATTGCCATTTTTGAATAAAAATTATGTTACTTTGGCTTATACAGCTACTTCCATATTTTGTATTTGCTGTCTATCAGTTCAGTTCAAGATCTCCCGGCCCTCCTGCCCCTCTGCCTGCAGTTTCCTGTCCACCTGGTGTCCCCTTTGGGCCCGTTTATTTTACCAAATATTCATTAAAGCCCAAATATAAATATTATACACCAGAGAAGACCATCAAACTTGACTCATTGGCCCGCATCCAATCCGCCATCAGATACAACTGCCAAGGCCTGTGGATATTCTCTACCCCCAAGCTATTTAGAGGAAAATTCAACTATCTCCCGGCCTACAACATCTATATGGAACTGCCTGTAACACCCAAACCAATGCCAGCCTCCTCCCCTGACCTCCCAACCAATCATACCAGTAAGCTTTTTGGAATAGTATACATCACCCTCACGGGGGTGGTGGACACCATTGTTCTGGCCGCTGGCCCGTGGTCTTGGGTGGGGAAGTCTGCTTCTTACCTTCTAAAGTTATCTCCTCTCTTATGGTGGACCCTGCCCGCAAAAAACCCGGCCCAAGTTACCCCCAAACCGGCGGGCCAGCCGCCTGAGAGTGGATCCCTGACAATTATAATCCATTGCACACATTGTGTGAGTGATTTTGTTTACATAGTGAGTTGCTATTGTGTTTTGTTTTTGGATTGAGTTTTGACACACCTTGCTTGGGTGTATTTTGTCACCAATTCACATAGTAAACATATGTACACCAAAAGTCAACTCACACCATTTTGTTTGTGAATCAATGTATTTTGGATTATATTTTGAATGATTTTGCTTTGCGTGTGAGCCTTTTGTTGCTGTGTTGACCTATTTTGCCCATTAACGCCAATAAACCCTGTTAACAGAGTGTATATTTTAACCTGAGAGTTGGATTTTGTTTAAATCTGAAATCATTTTGTTTAAATCTGAAGAATTTTTGCTTTTTACCATAGCTTTTAAAACTACTGTATTCTTGGATGGAAAATGCGCAGCTCAGAAATCTGACAATCTATATACAACAAACAAGCAAAAGGAGAGCCCCACGGCACAGAAGGACCCTTGCCCCAGTAAACAGAACAACTGAGCCAACAACTCCTATCCTCAAAATGGGAACTGTACAGCGCAGGATAACCAAGCAAGTACCAAAGACGTCAACAAGGAGGGAAAAGCTCAGGGGAGTGCGTAGGCAAGCCGCCCTCCCCCAATTCACAAGACTTGTACAGGGACCAGGACGTGGATTCAATCACCATGATTCAATTACCCTCCAGTAATTATCTCCTGTTTGCCACCCAAACTGGAAATAAATTCCTCACTTTTTCTTTCTGTTTTTTCAGATATCAGGGCACCGCACTATTTGACACTGGAGAAAACCAATCTCTTGTCAACAAGAAATTTTTTGACCTCATGAAATTACCTACAGACCAAAGAAATATCAAGAGGGTCATCATGGCAGACAACAGCAGCACATCAGTCACCCAAGAAGCAAAACCTTTCTGCGCCCAAAATGGGGACATGCAAACCACTCTCAGTGGCCTCATCATATCAATCCCCAAGTATGATGTTATATTTGTCCTGGATTGGATGAGAAAGACCAAACCTCATATTGACTGGGATAGCGCTACCCTCACCATACAACAAGGCAAGGTGCACCACCATGTTTACCCAACCCATCTTGACACACTTATAAGAGACCATGTGTTTGTGAAAATCTTGGAAACAGAAGAGGAAACTGACCCTAGCAAAATCAATTGGAACACCTGTATGTATGAGGTTATCCATTTCAAAAATATAGAAACCAGACAAAAAAGACTACATCCAAGACCAACTAGTTAGTGAGTTCCCCTCTGTCTTCCAAGAAGCCCTATCAGGTTTATCACCAGACCACAACATACAACATGAGATTGACCTCAAAGGAAGTGTACCTAAGGCACACCCTATCTACTGCCTCACATCACAAGAAGACAACACCCTAAAAGCTTATCTTGATGAAGCCCTTGAGAAAGGACTCATACAACCATCAAAGCTGCCTTTTGGTGCTGCTGTCTTCTTTGTGGTAAAGAAAGACAGAAGACTCTGCCTAGTCACAGACTACAGAGCGCTCAACGAGGTCACAATTAAGAACAGGTATTCCCTGTCCCTGATTGACAACCATTTTGACGCCCTGGGAGGGGTCCTAAATCTTTACAAAGATTGATCTGACAGCAGGCTATCACCAAATTTGCGTGAACCTGAAGATATCCCAAAGACTGCCTTCAGAACTAAATTTGGATCCTTTGAATGTGTTGTTCTCAATTTTGGGATGACCAATGCCCCTAGTACCTTTGTGACCTTCATGAACGAGGCTTTCAAAGAACACATTAGGAAACAAGCAATCATCTACCTGGACAATATAATCATCTACAGCCCAAATTTGAAGCAACACTGGGAAGACGTCCGCCTGGCCCTCTGCACCCTTAAAGAAAACCAACTCATTGCCAAACCATCAAAGTGCAACTTCTTCATGTCTGAACTCCCCTTTCTTGGCCACATTGTGAGTAAGGACGGAATCAAACCAGATCCAGACAAGATAAGCGCCATAACTGAAATGCCAGCTCCAAGAAATAATAGTCAACTCCACACCTTCCTTGGAATGGTAGCCTATGTAAGAAGATTCATCCCTGACTGGGGTGCCCTAACAGCCCCCCTGTCTGCCATTACGGGCAAAACAACCATGTTTGACTGGACGCCACTATGAGACCAGAACTTCTGTCAACTAAAAGAATGTATGGTTACCGCCCCTATCCTCCAGTATCTGAATTGTGAGGGAATCTATGAATTAGAAACTGACGCATCTGACTACGCCATAGGAGGGGTACTCTGTATCCAAACGGCAGAAAAGGACTTCCTCCTTGTAGCATACAAGTCAAGGAAGCTATCTGACAACAAGAAAAGATATCCCATACACAATAAAGAGTTGGTGACCATCATATATTGCCTCATGAAATGGCAATGTTATCTGGAAGGTGCCCAAACGTTCAAAGTACTCACTGACCACAAGCTACTAATATTCTTCAAAACACAACAACACTTGTCAAGAAGGCAAGCCAAGTGGATGAACCTTGTACAGAGGTATCCAATGCAAATTGGATACAAGCCAGGCAAGGAAATGCTTACTGTAGATGCCCTGTCAAGGCTATACAGCAAACATGTCCTTTGCTCTGATGGCAACCCTGACTGGCCCATGTTACTCATGGGAAATCTCCAGGAAGGGTTCCCACCTGGCACCCCAATGGGCATCCAAAAGAAGGTCCTTAAGATCAAACACATGTTCAAAAACGTATACGGCACTCTGCACCAAATACTTCCAAATGATGACACTGTACCTTACATCCCGTCAACGCAAAAGATTGACACAATCCTCTGTTATCACAGAGACCTGGGACACATCCGTAGTAGAAACTTGCACAAATATCTCAAAACAAACTACTGGTGACCCAATATGCTAGTTGATATTAGAGAGATCCTGGAACAATGCAAAGTCTGTGAGAAGTACACCCAAACCAAGGCATTGCCCAAGTCAGTAGTACCTGTATCCATCACACAACCCTTCAAGGTATGGTTGTTGGATATTGTGGGACCAATGCCTTATGAAAACAATGGCAAGCAGTACATCATAACAGCTATCAACTATGCAACCAGGTGGCTTGTGGCACAAGCCACAAAATAACACAAAGGCAATGATGTGAGGTAATTTATTGGGAAAGGAATCATAGCCAAGTTTGGAAAACCTGACCTTCTGATCACAGATGGAGGCACCAAACTTAAGGCCATTGACACCAACATCTACCTCACCAAAAATGGAGTAAAACACATCACAGCCAGCCTGTATCACCCTCAAGCAAATGGACAAGTAGAACAACTAAACAACTTGCTTGTAGAAGCCCTCAGTAATTTATCTGCTAATAATCCAAAGGCCTGGGTTGACATGCTGCCAACAGCACTCATGGTCTGTAGAACACAAGTCAACCGTAACACGGGCAAAAGCCCATATGAACTTGTCTATGGACAAAAGCCCGCTCTTGTTAGTATAACTGCAGGACCACAATTACCTCTGCCTAAGAAAGTACCAGATGACAGTGACCCCAACTTACAACAGGCTAGAAAAGACCAAGAAGACATGAAGAAAAGAGTTGAGAGAGAATTAATCCCACTATAGCAGGAAATATTCCAAGTTGGGGATAAAATCTGGGTTGTCAACCACAATCAGCATAAGTTGAAACCAGGGTTACGTGGACCAGGAATTGTCATGTAATTCAAGCCCAACAACACCTACCTTATCAAGGGAATTGGAGCCCAAACTGAACTAAAACATATGCACCACACCCAACTCTGCCTGTGTAAAGCAAGAACAGCCCAACAAAATTCCAGACTCCCTGTCCCCAATGTCAAACTGGATCAATACCAAGCTCATATCCCCGACACTCTTAAGAAAATTCACAAGGCTCCGCCTTCCAGCACCCCAGGGAGAGATGTTGCAACATCTTTGATTAATCCCTCTTGGGGAATTAATGCCCCAAGTAGTTCACCAAATGAGTCATCAAATGAGTCATCAAATGGCTCACCAACCAACTATTAAGTCGGTGGCACTACTATCATTTGGCCATCTATTACAAGGATCAAACAATCCAGATCATAAGTGGAACACAACTTGAATAAGCCTTGTGACTTAAGAGGAACATTACTCAGATAAGCCCCATGACTTCCATGACGTACATGGACAGTATGTGGCTTTCCATGATACTATATATATTCATATCCAATAAAGTATCATTTTCTCTTCTTAATTTCCCCCTTTATCTTGTTTATTATACTTCCCAGAAGTATATACTCGACAGTAGACTAACTCTTTAAGCAGAGAATGTGTCAAGAGAGAAGATTCAAACCCTTTAACATTCAATTTTGATGATTCTCATCCTTCTCTCTACTAAAAAATAGTTCAGCCATGTGGCAATCAGCAGTACGCTATCTCCTCACTCATACTTGATCCTTGTGGATTAGTAGAACTAAGGCATAATAAACTTAGCTTAAAAGCCAAAGCTATTATTCTATAAAAATATTATTATTTCCTTTTCTTCACAGTTCCCCTCTGTAGTTTGCCTTGTTTTCAAGGGTATAAAAAGAGAGATTATATAGTTATTCTTCTGAATGCTACTGTAGATATATTGTTAGCGCTAGAATTGCAGTCCATATAACATCCAGGTCTAGTCAACCCTAATTAAATAAATTGTTGCAAGTTGCACCTAATCCACATCTGATGCTATCTGCCACAGTCATAGGGTCAATCACATACAAGGCTAAAGTAATACGATGATTTAGTCTCTTTTAGAAAGTTTCAAGTGCTGCAACAATAGACTTCATATATGGAGGTAGAGTAACGATTAATGAAGGATTGATGGATACTTATGCTTGGTGTTGTATTCCATATGATTGATTATTTTAATATAGTTATTTATAAGCATCTATTTCTTCTTATACAGATTACCATTGCATCCAGAAGCTATTTCACAACAACCTATGTGATAAAGGCTCAGCAGTTTTTAGGCTTAGGCCCTATAAAAGGGTTGACTTCCATTTGGAAATATGAAGTAGAGCTGGTACTAAACTGGGTTTAAATCAAAATGCCCAGACTGGATAATGGAGTTAAATTAAGGGGAGGCAGGGGTGCAAAAAAATATTCGAGGAAAGCAGAATTATGTTTTACTTGGCGTAGTATCACTAGGGAAGACAAGTCAACTGGGGGCCTCTTGAATGTTCTTAATAAATATATATTGTATTGAAAGCTGATGTATAAGCTTGTGAATGAAATAAGAATATATAACAGCTTATCGATTCAAGTATTAATTTAGGATTATTATAATGGTTAAGTCATTTTATGATAATTGATTAAAAGAATATGTACGCTGACTTGAATTGGGTAAGGTTGGATAGGAGATTATGGATGCTTTAAACTTGGGTTAAATATTAGCTCCATTTGGCTAATTAGCCGATCCTAATCAGCATCCAATCAGAAGCAAAGGCGTAGGAGCAACTAGCGAGGTTTAATTATCCGACCCCTTTGAAGTAAAAGTGCTAACGGAACTTACTGGGCTTTGATGAAAATGTCCCTTTGCTTGGTGTCGGTGGAATGACTGAGTGTCATATGTTGACTAATGAAACTTTGTTTGTTGATGTGAGTGCCTCGTTGGATTAGAATTTATTGAAGTTGCGTTGTTGAGCCTAGAGTTGATGAAACTGAAGCTATTGGGAAGTTGATGCTAAAAGGTAAACTGGAATGGTGGGTCGGCGGATGCAGACAAATCAACGGGCGATTGAACTGGGGACGTAATAAAAATGTACACGAATGGGGGCGTTGTGGGATGAAGAGGTGATTGTTCAGTTCTCTCGGAACTCGGCAGGCAGCAACTGAAGACTCGGGGGGTACATAGTGGAGGGGGGAGCTTGAATTCAGGAGATGGAAGAATTTATTGTGGAGGAAAATAAGCCTAGGTTCCACTTTGTGGTAAGCATATTGTTTAGACTTGGCTAACATCGTAGATCCCCGAAACTAAATGGGGAGTACGCCTGGTGGCAGTGACACTACTAAGGTTTTTACTAATATTTGGTATCAACCTAGCCCTTGCTATTCACCAACTGAAGAATTATGAGAGTGAATTAGAATTAGAAGGGCGGCATGTACGGCTGAGTGATGCTGCCTGCATCAGCACTTTGGTGCAGCTCATCTGGCAAACAGTGTCGCTGGCCCTCATGTGGGACGCGTGTATGAATCGCAGTCTATTGCAGGTGGGTGCAACTGTGGGATTGGACTCTTTCTTGGTGGGACATCTGCTCTTAAAAACAAATCGGCAATTTCAGTTTGTAGATATGGATACTGTAGGAGCGATTAGGCTAGGAGTGGGACTAGATGTGGTAGCAATGCTAGCACAGGCTTGTCACGTTGCTCTAGTGTGCTGTACATTGTTTTCGGCAGCAGGAGACAAGCGATGGAGGAATATGAGTATGGACATGGTTCGTTACTACGAGGCGACAGTAGTGATGCATAAGCTAGTGGCAGGATTCGTGGTGATTGTGGCATTGCAACTGGCTTCTCTTGCTTGGCATCGATCAACCGGCGAGATGTTGGCTACAACAGCTGTTCTCCTTGATTTCTCTTTGGCCTTTCTTCTTCTTGGATTTTACGGGCTGCATAACGAGAGTCGTACGGCCATGGCAGCATATTGTGCTTACCTTGCTGCCACTCTAATCGCATGCACAGCCCTGCTTTTCTCTCTTTTCTCAATATCAGCGACACCCTTGTATAATGTCAGCACGGGGGACGAGCTCCCGCAGCCTCTTTCCAATAATGTATGGTCTCCCAACTCCTTCCAAGTGACGTTAAATAGGTACTTGCAAATCGAAAATCCTGAGCCGCTCTTTGCACATTCCCCTGTACCAGATATATCAGGAAACCTTCCTGGATTGTTTAAAGAAATCATCTTTCCTTGTGCATATCTACTACTAGGTATGTTCATGCTCTCCTTGATATGCCTCGTATTTAGTTTACGGCTCATGGGACTCTTTGGCAATCGTCTTAATCAGCGAGCCCTCAATGCCAAGCATCCCTCTCCAAAAACCATGTTTCAACTTGCGCATGTATCCACTTCATCTGTTCTGAACTCAAAGTTACTACATGCCCCTACTATGCCTTTACAGCCTTCTCCAAGAACGCCTAAAATTCAAGCAACCCCCATTATGCTTTCCCCAGCACCAAGCTTTGTTATGTCCTCTTCGCCCCTACGGCCACCCACTTCGCCATTAAGCTTGAGGCTTCCCACGAATACATACCGCGGTACACTGCCTTGTTACATTTCCCCACCCGCACCAACATCCCCATTATTTTTCTCATTTACCGCTTCACAAAGTCATAGCCCATCTAACAAACCATAGACAAGTATTGAATAAACCAAATTCTCAACCCAAATAAACAAATCCCAACTAAAATTCAACCGAAACTTTACACTCGTCACCTAGACTTGTTTCACAACTTTCACCCCCGCTATGATTGGCTGAATCCATCGATCCCCAAGACTGATCGCAACTCTTAACTTCAGGCCCAACGCCACCAAGCTAGAATCAACTTCATCTGCAACCAATCATATCAAAAGTACTCGCAACTCTATCCAGAAGCTTCACCACAGCTCGAGCATCTTTCCAGAAAAGATTACGCTGTTTAAAAACAGCTGACAAGGATTCTCCTTGCAACATCAAAGCTGACATCTTAACTTTAAGGTGCACAAACCCCAGCACCGATTATCCAGCATTATATTTGAAACTTCTGGGGTAAAGAATATCAACACCAAGGTTCAGCATAAGGATGCCCCACCCTTAAAAAGGCAACCTCCAGAATTAACTCATACAGTAGTTTTCAAACCTGTTGAGATAAACATATATTAGTCAGTTTAGAACGCATAGGTTCAGTCACAAAATGAATTTCAACTGGAGCCAGTTGAAGGTTAATTTACTCAATAAAGCTTCCATTTATCTATAGCTGGAATAAAAAATAGGCAATCACACAACAAAAATAAAGTCAAATAGCAAATTCCAAAAATGAGACAGCAAACACATGGGAACCAAATTCAAAACGCACACAATCCAGCCACTTCCTGAAGCATTCTACATCAAATTTGATAATGAGTGTGTGGCAAATATGATACAAATAGAGAACACATAAGGTTCAGTTACAAAAGCAATGATCTTAAACACAAAATGTCTCATTTTTTGAAAATATTGATTATTTTTGGGACTAAAATTAGAAATAGTGGATTCCATGAGTGAATCCACCAAAATCTATTCAGGGAACTACAGCATTATTTTCAATGTATGTGCTTCTAAATTTGGACATTTATGTCTGAGAGAATGTCTCAAAAAAGAGCACACACTTAAATAAAATTAATTTTCTAGAAATACTTTGCTTCTCTGTTTTTGAATAGTATTTTTATTGCTTTTTGTTTACAATGAGTTTCACCAGTGAAGATAATTTTGACATTGTTGAGGAGCAGTACCAGGAGCTACTCCAAGCTCAGGCTGCTGATCAAGGGAGCACAACCACCGTCTTTCCTGTGTACACCCAATTCAATGCAAGTTGTGAGGAGGCTGAGTTGTATGTGTCACCAGCCCCATTCACAGGTGGCTTTTCTGACAGCCAGTATGACGCTCCCCAAGACCAGGCCCAACTTGCGCCAAAATCTGGAGACTAGGCAACTGTGGCCCCCTCCAACTGTATTCAATTATTACCCAAGAATTCAGGCCAATTAAACCTTGCCCTGTCTAATCTGGGTCCCCTTATTTCTGAAGCCCACCAAAAATGTCAAATTGTAACCAATGAGATGGTAGAGAAGATTGTGAGCCTAAAGCAAAGTGGCATAAATTTTGCCAAAATTGCCACTCGGCTTCAATTTACCGAGGCAGTGATCAAGCATGAGTTCTGAGCCCTCTTGAAGAGAGGTGGTGAAAAGCTGGGCAAGAAGCCAAAGAAGCAGGTCAACTCTCAGATCAAGAAGGTCTATCCCTTTATGCTTGACCTTCTGCAACGGGAACCATTCTCCAATTGACTGAGGTCTGTTGCCTACTCGGGCTCCAGGGCATATTCATTGCCATCCACACAGCGCAGCTCTGGATGCATGGGCTTGTAGTTGGTGTTCTGATTCTGACCAATTGGATGGCTGATGAGTTGGATGATGGATCTGATTTGCCCTATGACCCTTTGATTGTTGCCACCATCACCTGCTGCATTTCCTTCATTTAGAACAATATAATCTTTATATCTTACTATAAATTGTCATTACAAGTCAATAATTATGGCACTTTAAGTAAAAAAGAACGCCCCTAAGAGTAAAAAGAAGGAACTGGAGAGGATTGTGATTGGTATATTCCTTGCAGTTTCCCCAAAAGTGTCACAGCCCATATCAGAGTCCGGTTGGGCTCCCACAGGGGAGGCAGGCTGGGCCTGAAAGGCCATGTACACAATAGGCGTGATCCGTACCAGGTAGTTGAGGGCAGTGGCCAGGGGGCGCCAACTCCCAGTATGGGGCACAACTTGGTCGGCTAGCCCCAATACAGTGATGTAGACAAAACCTAGTTTGCTGAAATCCTGAGTGGGCGGCGCATTTGGGAGAGAAGGTGCAGTTGGAATCTCTTTCATGATTGGCGGCAGATCCAAATGGTGTGGATGAAAAAACTCCAGATCAAGGGCGCAAGGTGGCTCAGCAAGGGCAGCAGGAGTATAACCAGGTGGATGTGGATAGGCTAGTTTATATATTGTGGTGGATTCACAAATAGATGCAAAGAAAATAATTAAATTTGACCAAAAATAGACAATTCCTGCAATAAGATAATAATTTCTAGGCATAAACTCGCTTTATTAAGATGTCAACAGTGAGGAGGGCTTCTCTCTCACTACTTATACTTACTGTTGATTCTATGGCCTTCTGTGCCACCAGAGAACTGATGGCATCATTTGGAGGTGGATTTGCAATTTTACCTGGAATTTGCGCTTGGCCAAGAGGGTGAGCTCCCATTGGCTGTTATAATATGAACCTTTTGAATTTTGCAGTTTGGTGAGTTGCTACAGTTATTTTTAGCTCCCACAATGGATCAATTGCCCAATCACACAATCAAACAGTCACGTTCCCAATGTGCCATTTCCTGATAGGTAGATGGCCCAGATTTGTTAACAGGTTCAATGCCAGGGATTTGAGGATTGTGTGCCTCTCAAATCCTGGGCCATTTGTTAGTGGAAAGGGAGGATATTTTGCCCTGGGAAGTGCTTTGTGGGGGCTTCCATGCTGCATGTTTAGTCACCTCTGAGAGGCCAGCTGACTGTCCAGGGCACTCTGGGCCCTGACATCATCCCCTACCATAGTTGAGCTTGCAGAGCACTTTTATTTACTCCGAGACTTATATTCCTTTAGTAGGATGGCGGCATTCTCCAGGTTGGACTCAGGTTCCCAAGTATTCTCTTTGTGGGGGTATCCTTTCCATTTGATCAGGAAGTGAGATTTTTGGTATTAGAGTTTGTGTCCCAGGATGGTTTTGACCTCGTGTTCCGTGAAGCTTCCTATTTTGATGGGTGGGGGAGCTGTTCTCACTATCTGGTGCAGGAGAGAGGGTCCTTTCTTTTTTGATAGCAGGGAGCGGTGGAATACGTCGTGAATCTTCCATCCTGGGAGAGTTCTAGTTGGTATGCTATGGTGCCAATGCGTTGTAAGACTTTGTAAGGACCTGTTTGACGGGGGCTGAAGCTAGCGCAAGGGGCAGTGGTCTTGATGTTCTTAGCGCTGAGATACACAAGGTCTCCTACTTCAATTGGGGGACCAGGGCTTCGTTTCTTGTTGGCAAAATCTTTGTATACTTGTACTGCTCTTCTCAGGTTCTTGGTGCATTCTTCTTGGCATGTGTGGATGTTGCTAACCCAGTCTTGTCCTTTGGGGTTGTCAGCTTCCTCTGTGGGGAGGCATCCCATGTGGGGTTGAATCCGTAGTTGGCTTTGAAGGGGGACATACCAGTGGAGCTGTGGTCTTGGTTGTTGTACGCAAACTGGGCCATTGGTAGGTGGGTTACCCAATTGTTCTGTTCCAAGTTAACGTAGCATCATAAGTACTGTTCAAGGACCTGGTTTACTCTCTTGGTCTGTCTGTTGCTTTGGGGGTGGTATGCAGTAGACAGCAATCTTTTTATTCCCAAGTCCTTTAGGATTTGGGCCCAAAACTTAGAGGTGAATTGTGGGCCTCTGTCTGAGACCACTTCTTGTGGAAGTCCGTGGTTCATGAATACTCGGTTCCAGAATAGGGTGGCGGTTTCTTTTGCTGTTACTTTGGTTGTTGTTGGAATGAAGTAAGCCATATTGGTGAAACAGTTGACAATTACAAGGATGGCGTTGAATCCTTTTGAATTGGGTAGCTCCACAATGTAGTCCATGGAAACTGACTTCCAAGGGCCTTCTGCAATCTGGAGGAGTTGTAGTAATCCTTCTGGCTTGCCTCACTTAGGCTTGGTGCGTCTGCATGTCTTGCAACCACTGAGGTATCCTTCAATCTCTGGCTTCATCCTGGGCCACATGTAGGTTCTCTGAATTCCTTTGAGAGTCTTGGTATGCCAGGGGTGTCCTGACATGGGGGAGTTGTGGTATTCCTTCAGTATCTCTAAGTGCAGTGGACTTTCTGGTATGTAGATGCGTCTGTGTAGCTGCAGGGTGTTTTCATGTAGGGAGTAACCAGTTTGATAGTATTGACTGTTGATATCTTTCTTTAAGTCCTTTGTGATGGAGATGCAGTGCTGGTCTACTGTCTGAGCTTGTTGGATTTCTTCTCTTCTACTGGCTAGTCCCAGGAATAGGAGCATTGGTTCAATCATGTTTGGGGACAACAAGGATTTAGTATTGAATTCTTCAATCTCTTTGGCACTAGGAAAAAGGTTGACTCTTTGGATTAAGGCATCTGACACAACGTTGATCTTGCCAGGTTTGTAGCTAATGGATAAGTTGTAGTCTGCTAGGAATAAGGCCCATCTAGCCTGTTGCTGGTTCAGTTGTCGTGGTTTGAAGAAGTATGTCAGGCTCTTGTGGTCAGTCATGATTCTCACTGGGTGGCTGGCATCACACAAGTATCTTCTCCAATGTTTTAAGGACTGAATGATAGCAAGCATCTCTTTATTATAGATGGAGTAGTTCAACTCAGGCGGAGTGAACTTCCTTGAGTAGTAAGCTACAGGGTGCAGCTTACTATCATGCCCCTCCTGAAGCAACACCCCCCCAATACAAAGTCAGAGGAGTCTGTTTCCACAATGAAGGGCTTATTGTAAACCGGCATTGCTAAGACAAGGGCAGAAACAAAGGCATTCTTTAGCAACTCAAAGGCTGACTTGGCGGTATCATCCCACATAAAGGTGTTCTTCTCAGAGGTGAGGCGGGTCAAGGGCAAGCAGATTGAAGAAAAATTTTGGACAAATTCCTGGCAGAAGTTTGCCAGGCCCAGGAAACTTCTGACCTCCTTGTGGTTCTTAGGTTCAGGCCATGACTTCACAGCCTCTATTTTATCATGTGTCATTGCAAAACCTCCTTTCAGTACATTGTACCCCAGGAACTCTACTTCCTCTTGGAAAAACTCACATTTCTGGAGTTTAACAAAGAGTCTGTGTTCTTTGAAGCGTTGTAACACAGCTTGAAGATGTTTGACATGTTCCTCAGGTGTGCAACTGTAAATGAGGATGTCATCTAAGTAGGCTACACAACACTGGTCCTTGAGTCCTCCCAAGACCACGTCCACCATAGTTTGAAAAGTACTGGGCGTGTTGCACAGCCCAAACGGCATAACCAAGTATTCATAAAAGACCTTTCCTAGTCTTGAAGGCAGTTTTTCATTCATTGCCAGGCCTGACCCAGATCTGGTTAAAGGCATCCCTCAAATCAACCTTTGAGAAGACGTTGGCTCCTGAAAGCTGGTCTGAGAGGTCTTCAGCATTGGGTACGGGGTACCTGTTTTTCACTGTGATACTGTTTAGGTCCTGGTAATTGACACAAGGACGTAAGTCACCACCCTTCTTTTTAACAAACAATAAGGGGGACAAACAAGGAGATTTGGAGACACATATATATCCCTTATTCAACATCTTTTCCAAGTACTCCCTTAGGGCAGCTTGTTCCTTCATGTTACAGCTATAGACAGGTCCATGCTTAGGATGGGTTCCAGGGAGGAGTTCAATGGCGTGGTCAAACTGACTGTGTTTTGGCAAGGCGGTGGCTTCTTCTTCTGAGAAAACTAACTCCCAGGATTTCAAACATTTTGGGATCTCGGCCTTTCAGGATTCCATGGTGATGTTGTTTAACTCAGGGGTCTGCCAGGGGTTCAGGCAAGGGACCTCTAAGGTTTGGCTCTCATGAGTGACATTCACTTGATGGTTCTTATAGTCCAAGTTCAATTGGTGGTCAACCCACCATTCAAAACCTATTACTACAGGTTTGGGAAGCTTCTCCATAATGTGGAATCTGGTGGGAAGCTGCCTCTTGTTTAAATTCAAGGAGACAAACTCTTCACATTTGTGTGACAAGTCTGTTGTCTTGTTACCCAAGGTTACCAGTAAGGAATTTCCCTGGATTGGTACACCAAGTTTCTCAGCTAGGCCACGTTCCATGTAGTTGAGGGTTGCCCCACTGTCTAGGAGAGCTACCGTGCTCACCTCATGGTCATTATAACATAATATAGTGTCAATGATAGGGTAAGATTGGGAAGCATTGTTTATTGCTGAGATGGTTGCTCCTTGGGTTTCATTGGAGCAGCTAGTACAGTCCTTGGATAAGTGGCCACTCTGGTGGTAATAGAAGCATAGTCCACTTCTGACATGGCGTTGGTACTCTTCAGGGATCATGTTCAAGCGGGCCTACTTGTACCAGGGGTTTAATTGGTATGGGATTGGCCAGCGTGATAACCCTGTGGTTGGCTGAAGTCCATGCCTCTGGCAATTTCCAGGAGCTTGTCTTTGGGTAGGTCACATTGGTGATGTCTCATCAAGCTGGCATGGCGTGGGTTCAGACCGTTTCTGAAATGCAAACCTGATATGTTGTCAGGAATCTTGGCTACATCTGCCAGGCGTAGGAATCTTTGTATGTAGGTCTCCAGGTTGTCTCTTCCTTGGTTCAGGCAGATGAGCCCCATGTAGGCTTGGGTCTTGGCCCCAGCAGGGGTAGTTGCAGAGTTCATTCTCTCCAGGAATTGGTCGTAGGATAGTATGAGGTCTGGGTCTTCCTCAAGGCTGGTCAAGAAGGTTTCTCTGGCATCATCCTTCAGTTGGGTGGCCACCATCATAACCTTCTGGGTGTTGTCTCTGAAGCTCTCAGGGTGGGCGCGGAACAAGGCATTTATCATAATCAGTCCTTTTCTGAAGCCAGCCAAGTCCATTTTGCGCAGGTCAGAAAAGGTTGTGGGCGCAGCGGTATTCTGGTTTGAGGTGGAGATGGTCACAGTCTGGACCTGGGATGGCTTGGCAATAATTTCTTCTTGGCATTCATTTATTTCTTGTTTCTTGGTCAAGTACTGTCTTATGTAGTAAGCTGAAGTCATAAATAAAAGCATACAAGATGCCCCTATAATCAAAGAAGAATAGGGGCCCAGGGTTACTAGTTTAGATATGGTTGACATACTGTCACGGCTCATATCAGAGTCCGGTTGGGCTCCCACAGGGGAGGCAGGCCGGGCCTGAAAGGCCATGTACACAATAGACACAATCTGTACCAAGTAGTTGAGGGCAGTGTCCAGGGGTGCCAACTCCCAGTATGGGGCACAACTTGGTTGGCCAGCCCCAATACAGTGATGTAGACAAAACCTAGTTTGCTGAAATCCTGAGTGGGCGGCGCATTTGGGAGAGGAGGTGCAGTTGGAATCTCTTTCATGATTGGCAGCAGATCCAAATGGTGCGGATGGAAAAACTCCAGATCAAGGGCGCAGGGTGGCTCAGCAAGGGCAGCAGGAGTATAACCAGGTGGATGTGGATAGGCTAGTTTGTATATTGTGGTGGATTCACAAATAGATGCAAAGAAAATAATTAAATTTGAGCAAAAATAGACAATTCCTGCAATAAGATAATAATTTCTAGGCATAAACTTGCTTTATTAAGATGTCAACAGTGAGGAGGGCTTCTCCTTCTCACTAATTATACTTACTGTTGATTCTATGGCCTTCTGTGCCACCAGAGAACTGATGGCATCATTTGGAGGTGGATTTGCAATTTTACCTGGAATTTGCGCGCTTGGCCAAGAGGGTGAGCTCTCATTGGCTGTTATAATATGAACCTTTTGAATTTTGCAGTTTGGTGAGTTGCTACAGTTATTTTTAGCTCCCGCAATGGATCAATTGCCCGATCACACAATCAAACGGTTGCGTTCCTGATGTGCCATTTCCCAATAGGTAGATGGCCCAGATTTGTTAACAGGTTCAATGCCAGGGATTTGAGGATTGTGTGCCTCTCAAATCCCAGGCCATTTTTTAGTGGAAAGGGAGGGTATTTTGCCCTGGGAAGTGCTTTGTGGGGGCTTCCATGCTGCATGTTTAGTCACCTCTGAGAGGCCAGCTGACTGTCCAGGGCACTCTGGGCCCTGAAAAAAAGGGACAGTATTTAACTGAAACACAACCAGTTATACCAATGGGTACTGGTACAGAAAATTCCTATCTGACCTGCTTGTCACCTGGAGCTCGGCCAATCCCAGCTTCAAAATCTTCCTGAGCCATCAAATGGAGTGCACTGAATTGGCCTCCAAGAAGATCTAAGCAGGCGGCCACAGTGTCTCAATTTTCTCTGCCAGGCATGCTGATCTTCACCTGGGGGATGTGTTGTTCTTCAACATTGAAGACTTCATACATAGGCACAACCTCACAGCCTTCAGCCAGGTGGTTAGTGTGGCCAACAAACCCACTGTGCTGTTTCCCTGTCAGAAGGTTGCTGACATGCTTACAAAAGATGGCCTTTAATGCTCTCAGCAGCAGCCAATCACTAAAGAACCCACAGCTGCCCCCTTGCAAGTCCCCAGTGTACAAGCCAATCACTGTCCTACCTGAGTCTGAATATGATGCCATGTACAATCAATTTCTCCAAGCCAATCAAGGCACTCAATCACCACTGGGCCCTTCAGCTGCCCTAGTCCCCAGAAAATCAATCCAGTTGTTTGGAATCCACCCCACAGCCAATCAAGTCCTACTCCCCTCAATCCAGCCCGCCAACTAGTTTGCCCACCCAATCTCATTTATCCCAAAAAAAACTTGCCCACCCCAATAATTTTTATTTTTTAATCTGTATTGGTTTAACTTTTACGTATTTTTTATTGTTATAATTTATAATTTACATGTAACTATAGTAATTATTGAGTATATACTTCTGGGAAGTATAATAAACAAAATAAAGGGGGAATTTAAAAAGAGAATGATACTTTATTTGATATTAATATAAGGTATTATATAGTATCATGGGAAGCCACATGTTGTCCATGTATGTCATGATGGTTATGGGGCTTATCTGAGTAATGTTCCTCTTAAGTCACAAGGCTTACTCAAGTTGTTTTCTAATTAGGACCTGGATTGTGTGATCCTGTAATAGATGGTTGAATGATAGTGGTGCCACCAACTTAATGATTAGTTGGTGAGCCATTTGGTGAACTGCTTGGAGTGTTAATTCCCCAAGAGAGAGTAATTGAAGATGTTGCAACATCTCCCCCTGGGGTGCTGGAAGGCGGAGCGTTGGGAATTTTCTTTAAAGTGTTGGGATGCAAGCTTGGTATTGATCCAGTTTGGAGTTGGGGATGGGAAGTCTGGAGTTTTGTTGGGCTATTCTTGCTTTTCACAGTCGGAGTTGGTTGTGGTGCATACGTTTCAGTTTGGTTTGTGTCCCAATTCCTTTGATGAAGTAGGTGTTGTTGGGCTTGACTTCCATGACAATGCCTGGCACGCGTAACCCTGGGTCCAGCTTATGCTGGTTGTGGTTGACAACCCATATTTTGTCTCCAGCTTGGAATCTTTCCTGTTGTAGCAGGATTGCTTCTCTCTCAAATCTTTTTTGTTCCTTGTCTTCTTGGTCCTTTCTAGCCTGTTGTATGTTGGGATCACTGTCATCTGGCACTTTCTTAGGCAGAGGTAATTGTGATCCTGTAGTTGTGCTAAAAAGAGCGGGTTTTTGTCCATAGACAAGTTCATATGGGCTTTTGCCCATGTTACGGTTGACATGTGTTCTACAAACCATGAGCGCTGTTAGGAGCATGTCAACCCAGGCCTTTGGATTGTTAGCAGATAACTTACTGAGAGCTTCCACTAGTGAGCTGTTTAGTTGTTCTACTTGTCCATTTTCTTGTGGGTAGTACAGGCTGGCAGTGATGTGTCTTATTCTGTTCTTGGCAAAGTAGATATTAGTGTTGACGGCCTTGAGTTTAGTGCCTCCATCTGTGATCAGGAGGTCAGGTTTCCCAAACTTGCCTATGATCTCTTTTCCAATAAATTGTCTCACATCATTGCCTTTATGTTTTTTTGTGGCTTGTGTTGTGACAGAAATCACAGGGTAGTAGGAAGCTGTCTCTAAGTGGTGGGGAATTACCACCCAAATCCACATAGAGTTAATGATTAACAACCAACACATCTTCAGATAACTTTTTGTAAAACTTCCAAATGAGATACTAGGATTAAGTAAAATCATTAATCCCAACCAGAATAGCCCAAGATAAATAGCCTGGGAAAGCATCAGAGAGTCTTCAGAATAAAATTCAGGATATTGAGATACAACAAGATTTTCAGCTTCAAAGATGGGTGGAACAACTCCAAGATTGGTAGGCATTGAATTAACATTGGGCGGTGTCATAAACAAAGTACCAACGGCCAGGGCCCATCTTCCAGTGATGATTCTGTTGAGGATCAGTTTGTAGGGGATGTAACGCAACAACCCAACTACTGGATGAATTTCTTAAAATAAAATTAGACCAAGGGATAAGTGATTTTTATTGAGTAAATTTTGGGAGGACTCAACTCTTAGAGTTGAAACAGTGAAAATTATTCAATATATATCAAAAACTGACTAAGCAATACCACCTGGATCCTGAGCTCCTATTCCTTCTACATTTTCAAGTGAGTACTTAGTCCAGGTTGCAAAGAATCCTTGTGTGACCAACTTCTGACAACCATGCTGATAAATAAGCTCATATCAGGTGACCCTTAATTACATCAAATTATCAACATCAACTTACGGGGGGGGATCAGATTTGACTGGCAAACTGGGGCAGCTGTAACCCATTTTCAATCAACAGTTTGATTCAATTCCATCAAATCAGTCAGTTTTGTTAAAGGTTTTCCAGCTTTCTTAGCTTTTCTACTCAGCCAGATAATTCCTGGCATTATGGAACTTTATGTGACATTACCCTCTGCTTTAGCCCAGGGCACAATGCCATCATCTGGAAGATGGGACAAGGAAAAGCTATTGTGGGCAGAGGGAGTTTCATGGCGGCTAAGGTGGCCTCAGGATGGCCAATGGCGGTTGGGTTATGCTCATAGAACTCTTGAATAAGGTCTGGGGAATCGGATCAATCATAGTGTGGAACCCACGAGTTTTCAGAGTAAGGATAGCCCTTCCATGACACTAAATATTCCAGGCGGCATCAATTCTTACATAAAGCCAGAATACAATTTAGCTCATACTCAGGTTCTCCTTATACAAGAATGGGTTGGAAAGAAGGAGCCTCTGTATCTTTAAAGGGAGTAAGAAGGCATTTGTGGAAGGTATGGAAAATCTTGAAAGCTGGGGGTAGATCCAGTTGATATGCGGAGGGACCAATTTGAAGTTCAACCTCAAAGGGACCAACTTGCTTGGGACCTGATTTGTGGCACGGAACCTTCCATTTCATATTGTGAGAATCAACCATGACTAGATTACCTGGCCTGTAGGTTGAACCTTCCTGGCGCTTGCAATCTGTGTATTCCTTGTAAGTTTTCACATCGGCAGCAAGAGTAACCTGAAGCTCCTAATGAACCTGCTTCAATGTAGCAGCTTGATTAGTTGCAGCTTCCACATTACTAACCAACCAGGGACCCATGTTAGAAGAGGGATTGTAACCTAAGTTGGCATAGAATGGCGAAACCTGAGTTGACATGTGTGGGGTGTTATTATATGTGAATTCTGGCATGGGTAGGTTATCACACCAGTTGTCTTGCTGCACATTAGTGTAGCAGCGTAGGTAGACTTCCAAACTTTGGTTTACCCTCTATGTTTTTACATCAGATTGGGGGTGGAAAGCCGTGGAACAGCATAATTTGATACACAGAATTCCAGTAAAAGCTTTCCAGAACTGGGCAATGAATTGGGGGCCGCAGTCACTCACAATCTCCATCAGAATGCCATGCAAGGAGAAGATTCTATTCACAAATAACCAATATGTTTCCACCAGAGTAATTGTGGTTGAGAAGGGAGCAAAGTGTGCCATTTTTGTGAAGCAATCAACCACCACCATTATTGCATTAACCCTGTTAGAATTTGGAAGTTCTCCAATAAAGTCTACTGACACCAATGTCCAGGGGCCTGCGGCTGGTTGTAAAGAAACCAACAAACCAGTTGTCTTGTTCCTGATTGCCTTGGACCAAACACATATCAAACAATCTCAAATAAAAGCCGCCACCTGCACTGTCAAACCTTTCCAAGAAAACTGTTGGCAAATTAACTCCACTGTTTTGTTTTTCCCTGGGTGACCTGCTGTGGGACAGGTGTGGTAGGCCTCCATGATTTTGTCTCAAATAGTTCCCTCTGGGACCCACAAGCCACCTTGATAATATAGAATTGGTCCTATATTGTGATAACCCTGCGGCTGAACAACTGGATGTGCACATGCTAGTTCCAATAACCTATCATAACCTTTGGACAGGGGCTGCAAGAACTTAGCCTTGGAATATAAGTCTAAGTCTACACCCTCAGTTAAGGACATGGTATCAAGCGTAGCCGGCAGAGTTAAAAAAAGGAACCACAGCCTTGTCTGGAATCATTGTGTGTGTGTTAAACTTGGTGTTCATGCCAGAATCCAGGAGATGGGAAGGATTTCTGCTCAATGCATCCTCCAGGTGATTATCAGATCCCTTAATAAACTCATAACAGAACTTGTATCTTGTCAAATCACCATGCCAACTGGATTGGTGACCTGACAAAGCCCTGGGCTGACAATAGTACAGAAGAGCTTTATGATTGGTTCTCACTACAAAATGATGACATGCCAATATGAGATGATGATACCAATGCTTCAGAGATTCCACAATCACCAAAAATTCCTTATTGAGATCATGTAATTGCATTCATGAGCCTCCATCTTCCGGGAGAAATACCCTACAGGTCTCTTAATCCCACCGCTAGCTGTCTGCAACAGCACACCAGCCACAGCATATTAGAAGCATCTGTAGAAACCACAAAAAGAAGCTCAGGATCCACATGTTGTAACACTTGGGAGGACAACAAAAGAGCCTTGATTGCTGTGAACGCATTTGCGCATTCAGGCGTCCAGACCAAAGTTGTCTTCACACTAGCTGAATATAAAGGGGCAGCCACTTCAGACAAGTGAGGGGTGAATTTCTTCAAGAACGTGCAAGTACCCAAGAAACTACAAAGTTGGGATACTGTCACAGGCGTAGCATACTCTCAAACTGCAGCTTCCTTGTCAGGGACAATGGTGTGGCCATTCTCAAAGATAATATTACCCAGAAAGGTAACCTTACGTTTGATGAATTCTCATTTGCTTCTCTTAATGATCAAGTTGGCCTGGAGGATGCGCTCTACCACTGCTGAAAGATGGGCTTTATGTGACTCCTTGTCTAGAGAGAATACCAATATATCATCCATATACACAATGACACATACACCTAGGAGATCTCCCAGGACTGAATCAATTAACCGCTGAAAGCAAGCCGGGGCATTCTTCAATCCAAAAGGCATTACACGGAACTGGAAGATACCCTTTTTGGTTCTGAATGCTGTTAACCATTCCATTCCTTCTGCAATCCTTATTTGATTGAAAGCATTCAACAGATCAAGTTTTGAGAATACCTTGGCCTTCTCCATGCACCAAGAAATTTGTGCCTCAAGAGGTAAGGGATAGGATCAGGAATTGTAATGATGTTCAAATTCCCATAATCAACACAAGGGCAAAGAGACCCATCAGATTTTTGAACAAACAACAATGGGGAGAAAATTGACAAAACCTTCTTAAAGATGTATCCCTTTGCCAACATGTCCCAAGTCCACTCCTCCAAACAAGCATCCTCTTTCAAGGTCAAGAGGTAAATAGGAGACACAATACAAATCAGATCAACGGTAACCTTAAAGTCAAAGTCAAACTGAGTGTGCTTGGGAAGGACCTTGCCTTAGTGGCGTCAAATGCTGCAGACCAGGATAAAAGGCATACTGGTAGATCTGAACTCACATGTGTGGGAGCAGGAACCAACTGGATTGTCTGGGAAGACTTTTATAATTCAGACATACCCAACAACGGAATACAAATGGTTATGCCCAACAAATGGTCCACTTGTAGCTAATTTTCTTTCAGCAGGGTTGATACATTATGGTCCAGCCACCAGCCCACTCCTAAGATAATTGAATACATAAGAGTAGATCATATGGAGAGCCTTGTGGTAAAAGATTATCCTGCAACTACAAATGTCACTGGCTTCTTAAGCTAGAAAGAGGGAAAATTTTGACAGTTTACACTCCTAACCAGCATTCCAGGATGATACTTGAGTTGCAACAAGTCTGCAGTCTCAACACTCATGAAGTGCTCAGAAGCACTTGTATCCAACAGAATAGCTGGCCAAAAGATAGTTTGACCATTATCAATGCTACCATAAAGCAAGAAGTAACCAGAAGTAGATTTATTTGCTGCAAATGATGCAACCTCAGCAGGATCTTGCTTCTCTTTGGTGGTACAGACAGCAGCTAAGGAGACAGGGTGCTCCTGAAAGTAATGTTTGATCATTTCTTGGACAGCATCAGGGAGAACGGGACAATCACAATCAATAGGAATGAGAGGCAAATCCTTGGTCTCAACTATCAACAACTTTGCAGAGACAACATGCTGAAGCATAGCCAACAAACTCTCAGGGACGGCCACAGCTGGCACTTCATTTACCTTGGCAGGTTTATTCAAGATAGCCACTTGAGACTGGGAAGACACATGGGGAGAACAATCTAAACTCTGGCTAGATGAAGCCACTGTGGAACAAGTACCCAAAAACTAAGAACGTGCAGCGGGTTTGGCTTCAATTTCCAGAGCACCTTGTTTGGGAGTTGACAGATTTGAGACCAGAGAAAGAATTTGGCTTACCAGGGCCTCAGTTGTGGTTAACAGGGAATCACAAACTGCCAGATCCTGGGCAGTCTGGTCAACTGCTAACCATAATGCTGAGAGTTTGTTCACCTCAGGAACATCAATAGTACAGCAGTAGGCTAGAAACTGAGGAAGGAATACCAAGAGCAGAGTAGTACCCTGTTGGAAGGCGTACAATTTACAATATACTTTGAGCTCCTCAATAGATACACACAAATTTTTTAACAAAGGGTGTAAAGATGCACTTTCAGTTAAAAAACGTGGATTGTGATCCACTGCGGACAACAACCATTCACAAGCATCCTCCAAAACTTTTGTCATTACGTGGTAAACTTGGGATTTGTGACTAAGGCTTGAACCGGAATAGAATGATAAAGATGACAAAACTTCATGCAAAATTTCATTAGTAGGTGGAGCAGGAAAATAATCTGGACGCCAAAATGACACAACACAGCAGAAATAGGAAAAAGGTGGTTCAGTCTCAACAACTGCTATCAGAGATGGGAACCATAAAGTAAATAAAAGGCTAAACTGAAAACTCAGAAAGGAACTGATACAAATAAACATGGTAAAAGCAGATATCTTGATGGAACAGGAGAAAATAAACACAAACTCTTGAAAAACTGCTTCCAAAAACTCAGATGTAGAAGAGTTGAGCAATGTGACAGAAATTGCAGGATAGTAGGAAGCTGTCTCTAAGTGGCGGGGAATTACCACCCAAATCCACATAGAGTTAATGATTAACAACCAACACAGCTTCAGATAACTTTTTGTAAAATTTCCAAATGAGATACTAGGATTAAGTAAAATCATTAATCCCAACCAGAATAGCCCAAGATAAATAGCCTGGGAAAGCATCAGAGAGTCTTCAGAATAAAATTCAGGATATTGAGATACAACAAGATTTTCAGCTTCAAAGACAGGTGGAGCCACTCCAAGATTGGTAGGCATTGAATTAACATTGGGCGGTGCCAACAACAAAGTACCAACGGCCAGGGCCCATCTTCCAGTGATGATTCTGTTGAGGATCAGTTTGTAGGGGATGTAACACAACAACCCAACTACTGGATGAATTTCTTAAAATAAAATTAGACCAAGGGATAAGTGATTTTTATTGAGTAAATTTTGGGAGGACTCAACTCTTAGAGTTGAAACAGTGAAAATTATTCAATATATATCAAAAACTGACTAAGCAATACCACCTGGATCCTGAGCTCCTATTCCTTCTACATTGTCAAGTGAGTACTTAGTCCAGGTTGCAAAGAACCCTTGTGTGACCAACTTCTGACAACCATGCTGATAAATAAGCTCATATTGAGTGACCCTTAAATTACGTCAATTTATCAGTGTCAGTTTTCAAGGGGAATCAGATTTGACCGGCAAACTGGGGCGGCTGTAACCCATTTTTGATCAACTTTTTGATCCAATTCCATCAAATCAGTCAGTTTTGTTAAAGGGTTTCCAGCCTTCCAAGCTTTTCTACTCGGCCAAATAATTCCTGGCATTATGGAACTTACTGTGACATTGCCACAGGCCATCTGGTTGTATAGTTGATAGCTGTTATGATGTACTTTTTGCCCTTGTTCTCACCAGACATTGGTCCCACAATATCCAACTACCATACCTTGAAGGATTATGTTATGGATTAAGGTACTACTGACTTGGGTGGTGCTTTGGTTTGCGTGTATTTCTCACAGACTTTGCATTGCTCCAGTACCTCTTTGATGTAATCCAGCATATTGGGCCACCAGTAGCATGTTTTGAGGTACTCATATAAGTTCCTGATATAGGTATGACCCAGTTCTCTGTGATATCTGAGGATGGTGTCAATCTTTTGAGCTGACAGGACGTAAAGTACAGTGTCACCACTTGGAAGTATTTGGTGTAGGGTACCATATACATTTTTGAACAGATGTTTGTTCTTAAGGACCTTCTATTGGATGTCCATTGGGGTGCCAGGTGGGAAGCCTTCCTGGAGATTCCTCATGATAAGCATGGGTCAGTCAGGGTCCCCATTGGTGCATAGGGTATGTTTACTATATAGCCTTGAAAGGGCGTCTGAGGTAAGCATTTCCTTGCCTGGCTTGTATTTGATTTGCATTGGGTATCTCTGTATGAGACTCATCCACTCGGCTTGTCTTCATAATAAATGTTGTTGTGTCTTGAAGAGCACTAGTGACTTGTGATCAGTGAGGACTTTGAATGTTTGGGCTCCTTCCAGATAGCATTGCCATTTCAGGAGGCAGTGTACAATGGCCACCAATTCCTTGTTGTGTATGGGGAACTCTTGTTTGCCATCAGACATCTTTCTTGACTTGTACGCCACAGGGAGGAAGTCCTTTTCTGCCGTCTAGATACAGAGTACTCCTCCTATGGCACAGTCAGATGCATTGATTTCCAACTTATATACCCCTTCACAGTTTGGGTATTAGAGGATGGGGGCGGTGACCATTTGTTCTTTTATTTGGCAGAAATGCTGATCTTGTAGAGATTTCCACACAAACTTGATTGTTTGCCTGTAATGGGTAACAAGGGGGCCGTCAGAGCACCCCAGTCAGGGATGAATCTTCTTACATAGGCTACCATGCCTAGGAAGGTGCGGAGTTTGCTTTTATTCCTGGGGGCTGGCATTTTGGTTATGGTGTGTATTTTCTCTGGATCTGGTTTTATCCCGTTCTTACTCACAATATGGCCAAGAAAGGGGAGTTCAGACATAAAGAAGTTGCACTTTGATGGTTTGGCAATGAGTTGGTTTTCTTTAAGGGTGCAGAGGGCCAGGCGGACGTCTTCTCAGTGTTTCTTCAAATTTGGGCTGTAGATGATTATATTGTCCAGGTAGATGATTGCTTGTTTCCCAATGTGTTCTTTGAAAACCTTGTTAATGAAGGTGTCAAGCCCTGCCCCAAAGGGCGGGCTCTTTAAATTATTGTATTTATTGTTTTTGCTTGATTTTCTTTCTTATTTAAATTTAAAGATTTGGAATTTGAATTAAGAGTTAATATTTAAGTATTTTAATCTAATTACCTGGTTTTTACGTTGATTTGCGTTTGAGTTGTTGTTTTGGTCTTTAGCCTTTCTTGCTATTCAATAGCTTTATATTTTCTATTTTAAGTTAGAAAATTATTAAATTTAAATTAACTTTTTGCAACTCCTGTTACGTAGTTGCTGGCTCTTCCCCAGCTTACGTTGCCAATATCCAGCTGCTCTGTGCTTCAGTTCTGCTTCTACTCCAGGTTTTCTGTCAGTTATCTCCAGCTGCTCCTTCTCTTGGCTGTTTCCCCTATGCCTATCATTTACTCAACTGGTAAAGAATTTTCTATAAATAAAGAGCTTGTGAAGAGTAGGCTTTAAGCCAAAATCCTAAGTGATTTCTACCCTTCCAATCTTTACCAAATTTTAAACTTAAAATCTTATTTTTTTAGAAATTTATACATTTTTATTGAAATTCATTTTTGAAGTTTATATTTCTTTTCTCCTACAAATGAAACTTGTAAAACAACAAGCCTTAGGCTTGTTGTATCCATTATTTTACCTTAAAGAATCTTTCAATAGTTATATGCATCAATTTGCTGATGGAGAATATCCAAATATCAACATTTGCTTAGTTAAAAATTTTTCACTATTAAACACCTTATTTTATCTTCTTTGCTTAGGATTCTTAAATTCAATTACTCCTTTTGTGACCCAATATAGGTTTTTAGCAGGGTTCTGTAAGATTATTTTACAGACAGTTCCTAAATTTTTATACCTTTTAAATTTGAATCCTAATGCCTTGCACGCTCTATTTTATAACCTTGCGCCATTATGGGCAAGACCTTACAGAAGGTCACAAAGGTACTAGGAGCGTTTGTTATGCCAAAGTTGAGGACAAACACACAAAGGATCTGTATTTGGTTCTTAATGCGGTCTTTGGGATGTCTTTGGGTTTCACACATATTTGGTGGTAACCTGCTGTCAGATCAATTTTTGTGAAGATTTGGGACCCCCCCAGGGCATCAAAAAGGTCATCAATGAAGAGCAGGGGATAATGTTCTTAATTGTGACCTTGTTGAGGGACCTGTAATCTGTGACCAGGCAGAGTCCTCCGTCTTTCTTTGCCACAAAGAAGACAGCGGCACCAAAAGGTGACTTTGAGGGTCTAATGAGGACTTTTTCAAGGGCTTTGTCTAGATAGGCTTTCAGAGCATCATCCTCTTGGGGTGTGAGGCAATAGATAGATCATGACTTTGTTACACTTCCCTTGAGGTTGATCTCATGTTGTATGCCACAGTTAGGTGATAACCCTGGTAGTGTTTCCTGGAAAATGGAAGGGAATTCTTTGACAAGCTGATCTTGGATATAGTCCTGTTCACGTCTGTATTCTGTATTCTTAAAGTGGATAATTTCATACATGCAGGTGTTCCAATCAATCTTGCTGGGGTTGGTTTCCTCTTCTGTTTCCATGATTTTCAAAAATACATGGTCTCTCATAAGCGTGTCAAGGTGAGTTGGGTAGATGTGGTGGTGTACTTTGCCACATTGTATAGTGAGGGTACGCTGACCCAGTTAATGTGGGGTTTGGTCTTTCTCATACAATTCAGACTAAGTATAACATTGTAATTGGGGATTGGTATGATGGGGCTGCTAAGTGTAGTTTGCATGTCTCCAATTTGAGTGCAGAAAGGTTTTGCTTCTTTGCTGACTGGTGTACTCCTGTTATCTTCCATGATAACTCTCTTGACACTGCTTTGGACTGTTGGTAGTTTCATGAGGTTGGCAAAATTTTTGTCAACAAGGGATTGATCTGCTCAGTGTCAAATAATGCTGTGCCCTGGTATCTGCAAAAGTAGAAAGGATAAGTGAGGAGTTTATTTCCAGTTTGGGCGGCAAACAGTAGAGGATTGCTGGGGGGTACTTGGATCATGTTGATTGAGTCCACATCCTGGTCCCTGTACAAGTCTCGTGAGTTGGGGGAGGGCAGCTAGCCTAAGCACTCCCCTGAGCTTTTCCCTCCTTGTTGGTATCTTTGGTGCTTGCCTGGTTGGCTTGGGCAGTACAATTCCCATTTTGAGGTTGGTTATGGTTGGCTTGGTTATTTTGCTTGCTTGGTTGAGGGTCCTTCTTGGCTGTAGGGCTCTCTTTTTGCTTGTTTGACACATGCAGATTGTCAGACTTCTGAGCTGCGCATTTTCCGTCCAAGAATATATCTTCAAGGTTCTTGCAGTGGGTCATGTCAAACTGGCGCCAGATATGCGTGGAGAGACTGTTATAGAAGTCCAAGCGAGGTCCTGACTTATCAAAGTTAATGGTGCTGGGAGCTCAGTCATATAAACCTTTGTATGCTGCAATGTAGTACTCAATTGTTCCTGTCATTTTGAAAGTTCAAAGTTCTGTCATGATCACCACATTGGAATCCTTCATGGCAAACTTTTTGAGGAAGGCAGCTTTGAACATGTCTCAGTTTTTGTTCTGGTCAGGATGCTGGTCAAGCCATTCACTTACAAAACAAGAGGCAGTTCCTTTGACACAGAGAGAGACTTCACTGGCCCAGAGTCTGCGGGGGTAGCCAACTTGGGTGAACTTGCTTTGTGTGCTGTTGATTCAGAGGGTGGCATTTTCCAGGCGTAACCCTGAAAAGGTCCCAATTTCTGCTGAGCGTAGGCGCTAGAACACAATGTTAGGAATTTTGGGCTGTTGAGGTTTTGCTGTGATTTGGGGTATCAGTCTGCAGGCTTTGAGAGCGTTGTATTGTTTGATTAGTACAAGGACATTGTTGGAGATGAAAAGGCCTGCAGGGATGTCTTGCCCTTCTTTGTAGTCTCTCCAGCTGTTATGGAGTACCATTGCTTGGGTCTTTTTCTTAGGAATAATTTTTCCTTTGAGTTGGGTAGGTATGGATAACCTACCTGTGCTACCACTGTCAAGTATATACTTCTGGGAAGTATAATAAACGAGATAAAGGGGAAATTTAAGAAGAGAATGATACTTTATTTGATATGAATTTAGGAATATATATAGTATCATGGGAAGCCACATACTGTCCATGTACTTCATGTAGGTCATGGGGCTTATCTGAGTAATTTTCCTCTTAAGTTATGAGGCTTAATCAAGTTGTGTTCCTTTTAGGATCAGGATGTTTGATTCCCATAATAGATGGTCAAATGATGGTGGTGCCACCAACTTAATGATTAGTTGGTGAGCCATTTGGTGAACTACTTGGGGTGTTAATTCCCTGAGAGGGAGTAATCAAAGATGTTGTGACAACAGTAAATAATTGGAATAATATAAAGAATGTGAAAAAAATACCCTAAATAAAATCATAATAAAAAATAGAAAAATATTTTTGTAAGTTATTCATTCATTCATTAAATTGACTTTGCTTTGTTAATTTTTATTATACCTGATAGTATACACATGGAATAACAGAAATAAATTCAATATAAATTAAACTAAATAAAAACAAATTTTAAAAATAAAACATGTGGAATAGCAAAGCCTTTAATTGATTGGCTGCTTGGAGAGGCAGGCAGGGAGAAACAAATCCGCATGACCATACAATTTGGCCACAGTTTCAGATGGGAGGGTATGAACACCAACCTGCAGCAAATTAAACAAATCCTTGGGCCCAGGTGGCGCCCCTTTTTGACTACTTGATTGAGCCACCCAAAGACCTCCTCAATTGGGTTGAGGAATGGGGAATATGAGGGGAGGGAGAGAAGGTGCAAATTGGATGTGGCCAATTGTTGGGAGACAATTTCTACATCAGGCTCAATCACTTGGATCTCATTAAGAATTTCTGCCACCTTGTGGAAACCAACATTATCCAGCACAATAACATTGGTGACACCCAAACTGGTTACTTGGAGGTGCTCCTGAACCAATCAGAGAAATTCCAGGAAGGTCCCACCATTATGGGAACCCTTGATTATCTGGTATAGTTCAATACCAAGGGGACCAAGAAGAGCTATCATTTAGTAGGCAACAGACCGGACCTTCAAACACTGGGACATGTTATACTTTTTGCCTTTGGGGACATACCCATACTTATTGTGCATTGACAATGCAAATTTCAGGGAACCAACCCTGATCTGCCAGATTGCTAGCATTTGGGAACTGGCAGGTTGTGGACTGGGTGGGCAGGGCTCACCAAAGGATTGATGTCAACTTAATGAGGTAAGACATTGACTTGCCCACCCATAACCACAGACCAGCGGCGGGAGCAATAGTATCTATTACTCCTGTGAGAGTAATATATACAATATCAAATAGCTTACTGGTATGGTCCAGGGGAAGCTCAGCAGCGGAGGCAGGCATTGGTTTGGGGATGACAGGTGGTTCCATGTCTAATTGGTAGGCAGGAAGGAAGTTGTATTTATCTCTGGACAGGCGAGTCTCAGTAACGTACCAAGGGCCTTTTTGGTTGTATCTGGTTAACTCTTTAGATCTGGCCAAGGGATCCTGGGCTAATATGTTGTTGGCAGTGTAGTCCTTGTACTCAGGCTTCAAGGGGTACTCTGTGAAATGGGCAGGACCAAAGGGAGCACCTGGAGGACAGTACATAGCTGGCAGGCTGACAGGGGGGTCAGATAATCTTTGAGTTAACTGGCAGATGACAAGAATAAAATATGGTAATAATTGGTGAAACCAACATCTCATAACCTTTATTTAAAAATGACAATGGGAATCAATCTTGGCCTGGTAGGTATTTATAGTACACTGCCAGGCTTTATTTCCTGGCTAGGTTTCCTGAGCTTGGGCAGTTTGGCATTGGGGGTCTTAGATGGCAGTGTGGCGCTTAGCACTGATGGGTTGCCACTGGTTGCTTTGGGATAGGAAGACTTTGAATCCTTCTGTTTGACAACTCAGGCGTTGGGTGCCTCTTCAGGTTCAGTGCCACTTCCTGGGCTTTGGGGGAGTTCAGAATAACTCTTATTGGGGAACTCATGCATTTCACTGAGCAAACTGCCAGTGTCAGGTATTGGCACCTCAGGGAAATTCCCGGCATCTCACACTGACAGTTTGCTTGCAGAATTCTGCCTGGTGGTTAAAAGTTTGGGTCCTGGCAAGTTGACAACAATTTTATCAATTGGCAGTGGGCTATTGGGTTCACAGCCTTTGGGTCTGGCGGTCTGAAAGGGTTTTGTCCAGGGTGTGACTATGGTTCCGTACTTTGGGATTTGTCAGGGCCCAGAAAGCCCTGGACAACCAGCTGGCCTTCTTAGAGGTCAAACTACCTGAAGCCTGGAAATCTTCACCAATTGTCTCCCAGAGCAAGAAAACCCCCCCTTTTGATTAAAAAATGGCCTAGGATTTGAGAGGCACACAAGCCTCAAATCCTTGGCTTCAATTCCATTAACAATTTTGGCCCTCTTAATTATTGGGAAACAATATATTGGGGACACAATTATCAATTGCGCAATTGGGCGCTCTAATGCTCATGGGTTCTATAAATAGCAGTGGCACCTTGGCTTGCTACAGCCCAAATAAGGTTCCTGTTATACCAACCAATGACCATCCATCTCCAGGCCTAAGTACACAAATTCCAGTCAAAATTGTAAGTTTAACTGAAATTGATGCCATAAGATCTCTGGTGGCACAAAAAGGCCACAAAATTACCAGTAAGTATAAGTAGTGAGGAGGAGAAGCCCTCCTCACTGTTAACATATTAAAATAAACAGGTTTATGCCCAGAAATCATTATCTTCTTGAAGGAATTATCTATTTTTTCTCAATTTAATTATTCTGTTTGCATCTATTTGTGAATCCTCTACTCAATATAAACTTACCTATCTGTACCCTCCTGGATATACTCCTGCTACCTCATTCAATCCACCCTGTGCTCTTGACTTGGAGTATTTCCATCCCCATCATCTGGATCTCACTCCTGGTTGTGCTAAAGAGACCATCCCACCTACTATTAATGAGATTCCTATTACTCCCCCCTGCCCAACGCGCCTCCTGCTCAGGACTTCAGTAAGTTGGGGTTTGTTTATATCACAGTATTGGGGCTGGCTGACCAGGTTGTGCCCATACTGGGAGTTGTCATTCTCTAGCTACTGCAGTCAACTACCTGGTCATAATTGCACCTATTGTGTACATGGCCTTCCAGGCCCGGCCTGCCTCCCCTGTGGGAGTCCAGCCGGACTCTGGTATGGGCCATGACAGGATTCAGGAGCATCCAAATTATTATTCATGACATCATCCCCTTCTTACCCCAAAATTCCCCTTTCTGGGCCTTAATGCTTAATTATTGTTGGATGGCCTGTTTGGCATTGGTTAGGTTGCTCAAAAGTTCCCAGGTGCTTTCTTCAAGGGGGTACCCTAACCACTTAACGTAGTACTGGGGGGTCTTGTAGTGGACTTGGTCGCCGTGGATGTACTCAACTTTGTACTCATTTGAGTGATCCTTCTGGATTGACAGGGGGCTAGACTTGATCTTCTGGTGGGGAAGGGAGCTCCCAGCTTTTTTGAACAGTAGAGCATGGTGGAACATATTGTGGATCTTCCACATGGGGGTAGGTCTAACTTGAAGGAAACTTCTCCAATGAGCTTGGTGATCTTGTGTGGCCTGCTTCTTCTGTGGGCTAGTTTTCTGAAAGGCACATGTAGGGGCACATTCTGGGAGTCCAAATAGACCTCTTCTCTAACTTGAAGGGGTTTACCAGGGGTTTGTTTTTGATCAGCAAAGGCCTTGTACGTCTGTACTGCTTGGTTCAGGTTTACTAGGTATATAGTTTGGGTGCCATGGATCTGTTCAATCCAGGCGCGTCCAGACAGATTGGTTTCCTTGTTTCCAATGCTAGGGTCTCATGTGGGGTCTACCCGTAGTTGGCTTTGAAAGGGGACTTTCCAGTAGACACATGGTCTTTGATGTTGTAGGCAAACTGGGCCATGGGGAGAATTTTGGCCCAATTATCCTGATAAGCCTTGGCATAGCATTGTAGGTATTTTTTGAGTATTTGGTTCACTTGTTCAGTCTGGCCTTTGGTCTGTGGGTGATAGGAGGTGGATACACAGCGCTTTACCCCTAATTCCTTCATTACCTGAGTCCAGTAGTTGGAGGTGAATTGTGTTCCTCTATCAGTGATGATTTCTGAAGAAGTGCTGTGTTGAGTTAGGGTGTGGTCATGGAAATGTCTAGCTGTCTCTGCGGCAGTACAGTGGGTGGTGGTAGGGAAAAAGTAGGAAATTTTAGTGAATCTATCTACCATGACTAGGATCACATTGAAAAATTGGAAGGGGCAGTTCTAGAATATAATCCATTGAAACAGACTGCCAGGGTCCTGCTTGTATGTCTAGTGGTCTTAGCAGGCTTTCAGGTTTGGATCTGCAGGTTTTGGTCCTTCTGCATGTCTCACAGCCTTTGATGTAGGTGGCCATATCTTTGTCCAGTTGGGGCCAAGCATAATTCTTCTTGATTCCTTGGATTGTCTTGAGTCTGCCAGGGTGGCTGGCCATCTCTGAGTCATGATAGTCTATGTGTCAGGATACCAGGAGTACCGTGGAGCTCCAGCAGGTGAGGGAGGAGTTGAAGCAGGTACAGGCATGGCCCACCAGATGATGGGTCTTAACTTTACCAGGTAGGAAAGGGCCTTCCCAGCTACAGCCCAGGGCCCAGTTGCTGGCAAGGCAGAGTCAATCAACCCTGTGAGCGCCAGGTAAGGCACTCCCAGGAATTGACTACTCTGGCCAGTGGCGTCAGAAGTGGGTGGGGTTGAGATTATTGGTTTGGGTGTCAGGGGTGGTTCCATGGGGACCAGGTAGGCGTCAGTATTGTTGTATTTCCCATTGAAGATCAAAGGGTAAATGATGATTGCTTTGCCGTCACGGACAATTTGGTAGGGTTCCTTGAGAGCGTTTGGGCAGGTGTACCACTGCAAGTCTTCCAAGGTCCAGGGTTCTTGATCAGGATTTGGGGGATACTCAGTGAAATTCACAGGGCTAAATGGAGCGTTGGGTGAGCAGTAGTAGTCAAAGGCTTTGGTTGTGTCAACTGGAGTCTGGCTATCTATCCCAGTGGATGGGTGCTGACGCTTGGGTGTATGCAGATGGAAGAGTATCAAAAATATGTATGGAAACAGACTGGTGAACCAAAGGTTCATACCAACTTTATTTGGTAAGGATGATAATACAGAACTTTTTCAGGTGCTTCTGGTTTATATACTTACTCACATGCAAGTGCCTCTGGGCATTCTTCTGGTGCTATCTGTGTGTCAAGTCTTGGCATCTCAGGTTCTGCTGTTTAGTTGGCTGCTTCATGGTCATTTTTGGGGTTTTCAGGAACAGTTGGTTGGCTTTTTGGTGGTCCATCTTGTCTTGGCTGGCCATTGGTTCTGGCAGGTTTGGCTTCTGGGGTTATGGGGTTTTTCCCAATTAGATCACATTTTTGGACTGGATTTACAGGCTTTCCTGAGGCCAAAGAACTTGATTAAAAAAGGGATCCCCAATTGGGGACCCCAAATTACTTAATGGAGGGTGGGCTTGAACTGGATTTACTGGGCAGATAAAATTAGCCTGCCCAGGCCCAGCCAAACCCACCAAGGCTTGGGCATAGCTTTTGGGGCCTAGAACCAGCCCCGCAGCTACCACCAGGGCAGGAATGGTTCCTGCACCTGGATTTTTGCTTTTCAAAGTAAATCCAGGTGCAGGCAAATCTCCCCAGCCCGCTAGCCCAGCCTGGCAGCTAGGAGCGGGTTCAATTCCCACCTGGGGCTTTGAACATGTTACTTTTGTAACATATGAGTACCTTGGTCCTTGTCTGCCTTCTGGTACATAGATCCAGTTATGTAGTAATAGGGTAGATCCTTTCAATGAGAATCCTTTCTTGTGGTGGTGGCTCTCTGGGTCTAAGGTCAAGTTGGCAATAAGTTCTGCTGAGTACTTGTCTAGTTTCTGCGCCTCAATTATATCAGGTTTGCGGGCCATGATCTTCATGTACATCAGTTGGATGCCTAGGCTGGTGGGGTCAAGGAGTATGTGGGTGTTGTGGTCCTTGGTCTCAACTGTGGTGGGAATCATATCTGCTCTTATGCTCAGTGCGTCAGGTACTATGTTGACTTTCCTGGGTTTATAGTCAATTGTCAGGGTGTAGTTGGCCAGTACCAGAGCCCATCTGGCCTGTCTCTGGTTCAGCTGTCTGGTTTTAAAGAAGTAAACCAAGTTCTTGTGGTTGATTAGGACCTTTACTGGTAATTCAGCGCCACATAGGTACTGGCACCAATGTTTCAGGGTCTTCATTATTGCAAGCATCTCATTTTCATAGATTGGGTAGTTTCCTTTGACAGGCAGAATCTTATTGGAGTAATATGCTACAGGATGTAGCATACTATCTCCTATTTCCTTAAGAAGGACCCTGCCCATCACAAAGTTGGATGTGTTGGTTTCCAGTATGTATGGCTTGGATGGATCAGGCATTGCCAGGACAGGTGTGGAGGTGAACGCAAGCTTTAGGGCCTCAAATGCTGATGTGCACTTGTCATTCCAGGTGAAGGTGACATTGTCAGAGCAAAGGAGGGTCAGGAGCAGAGTAATCAGAGACTTTTTTTGGATGAAATCCCTGCAATAGTTTGCTAGGCCCAGAAAACTTCTCACATTCTTTCTGCATTTGGGCACTGACCAAGTTGTTATTGCTTCTAATTTGTCCTGTTCCATAGCAAAGCCGCCAGACTTCACCACATATCCCAGGAATTTTACCTCAGGCTGAAAGAATTCACATTTCTTAAGTTTGGTGTGTAGGTTAGCCTGGGAGAGTTTTTCCAGTATAAGTCCAGGTGTTGGAGGTGCTCTTTGTGTGACTTGCTGTAGGTGAGGATGCCGTCCAAGTATGCAACAAAAAATTGGTCAAGGTATTCACCTAGGACAGTATTGATCATCTTTTGGAAAGTGCTGGGGGCATTGCATGTCACAGTAAGTTCCATAATGCCGGGGATTATTTGGCCAAGTAGGAAAGCTCAGAAATCTAGAAAACCTTTAACAAAACTGACTGATTTAACGGACTTGAATCAAACAGTTGATCAAAAATGGGTTACAGCTGCCCCAGTTTGCCGGTTGAATCTGACTTCCCCCCCAAAAAAGTTGATGTTGATAAATTGACGTAATTTAAGGGTCCCCCAATATGAGCTTATTTATCAGCATGGTCATCAGAAGTTGGTCACACAAGGGTTCTTTGCAACCTGGACTAAGTACTCACTTGACAATGTGGAAGGAATAGGAGCCCAGGATCCAGGGAGTATTTTTTAGTCAATTTTTGATATATATTTAATAATTTTCACTGTTTCAATTCTTAAGAGTTGAGTCCTCCCAAAACTTACTCAATAAAAATCACATAACCCTTAGTCTAATTTTATTTTAATAATGCATCCAGTAGTTGGGTTTTTGTGTTACATCCCCTACAACTTGATTCACAGCCAAATCATTACTGGCAGATGGGGCCCAGTTGTTGGTACTTTGTTTATGACACCGCCCAATGTTAATTCAATGCCTACTAATCTTGGAGTTGTTCCACCCATCTTTGAAGCTAAAATCATTTTGTATCTCAATGTCCTGAATTTTATTCTTAAGACACTCCAATGCTTTCCTAGGCTATTTATCTTGGGCTACTCTGGTTGGGATTAATGATTTTACTTAATCCTAGTATCTCATTTGGAAATTTTACAAAACAGTATCTGAAGCTGCGTTGGTGGTTGATCATTAATTCTATGTGGATTTGGGTGGTAATTCCCCACCACTTAGAGACAGCTTCTTACTATCCCGCAATTTCTGTCACACTGCACAGGCCAAATGGCATTACTAGGTACTTGTACAACCCATACCAGGTTTTGAAGGCTGTCTTGTATTTGTCTCTGTCCTTGATTTGGATTTTCTTGAACACATCTCTAAGGTCAATTTTTGAGTACACCTGGGCTCCAGTCAGTACATCACAGAGGTTGTCAGCATTGGGGATAGGGTAGCAGTTCTTCATCATAATGTCATTCAGTTTTGGGTAGTTTACACATGGACACATCCCGCCCTCTTTCTTTCCTACAAACAGCATGGGTGACAAGCAGGGGATCTTTGACACTCAGATGAAACCTTTTTTGCCATATCCTCCGTGTATGCTTTCAAGGCCACTTGTTTGTGGTGGTTGCAGCTGTAAATGGGGCTGTGGTGTGGTTGGGTCCCTGGTAACAGGTCTATAGAGTGATTGTAGATTGAATGGCTGGGTAGTTTTGTGTCTTCTTCTTTGCTAAACACAAAGTCCCATTTCTGAAGGGGGTAGGTAAGGTTCCTACGCTAGGTTTCATCTTTATGGTTAAGAGTCTGTTAGTTGGGGTTTGGTCATGGCTTATGCAAAAAGAAACAGTGTCACAATATTTAGGTTGTCCCAACGCGGCAGTTTGTTTGCAATAGTTCAGGATCAGACCATGTCTGTTGGACCAGGAATTGCCCAGTATTAGGAGAAGGGTAATTCTGGCAAGAGAATCAGGGACAACAGGTACAAGTTATATCCAATTATCAAAGGCAGTTCTTGTTCACACTCATGGCTGGTATCCAGAGAGCTGTTTCCCATGATTACTTGTAGGCTACGCTCTGAAGCCGTCAAGCCTAGTTCCTTTGCCAGGCTGGCATCAATGAAGCTTTCATCAGCTCCTGTATCAATAAAAGCTTTAATCTGGCGCTTGTTCCCCAATAGTTCTATAGTCACTTGGATGAGTGTATAAGACTGGGAAGAAGAGTTTATTTGCGCCAGTGAGATTGGGGCAGTGTTCTTCTTAGGGAAGGCTCTGGTCAAGTGACCTGCCTTGTGGCAGTGGAAAGAGAGTCCCTTGTGGTAGTGTTTTTGGAGTTCTTCATATGTCATTCCAGTTCTGTTGGGGGTCCGTGTTTGGCTTTGGCGGATCTGGGAGGGGCCAGCATTCTCTTGATTAATGCTAAGACCCTTGCACAGGGGAGACTAGTTTGTCTAGGATGAAAGTGAGCAGGGGGTGCTTTAACAGGTCCTTCATGCTAGGTTGATTTCCTTTTGGAAGATAATGGCTGCCAGTTCATCTTCCAGTTGGGTGTGGGTCTTCAGTTTGAGGAATTCATCAATATACGCTTGGATGGGGAGGGCGCCCTGCCAGATTTCTGACAAGGAGTTCATGGCATAATATCTGGTTTTAGTCTTCCCCTGTGGCCATAAACTCAACTTCAAACTTGGCATAGTCTAGGCAGAATGCCACGTCTTCTGTGGTGGCTTTGCCAAACCAATCAAGGGCGTCTCCAGATAGCATGGTGGCTACTCCAAGTATCTTCTTGATGTCACTGGAATAGGACAGAGAATTGGATTGGAAATGTAGTTGGAGCCCTGGTGTGGCGTGGCAGGCCTCCTCAAGAGTGAGTTTACCCATCTGGGGCATCTCCACTTTGGTGAAGGATTGGTTGACTATCATGTTCTGCACCTGAGAGGAGGGCCCTTTGACAGCTTTGGCAGCGGTGTTGGATTTCTTGGGGGCGTTCAGGTTCACGTTCACATTCTTTCACAGAAGAAATTAGGTTCTTGATCATCATGAATGTGTAATAAGTGATTATCATTACAAAAAACATACAAGATTCCCCAAGAATAATCAACATCTTGGGGCTCAGGGTACCAGGTTTAAAGTAGATTGTCATAATGTCAGGGAACTAACCCTGATCTGCTGGCTCACTATCATTTGGGAACTGACGGGTTACAGACTGGGTGGGCAGAGCCCACTAAAGGATTGGCGCTAACTTAATGAGGTAGGACATTGAATTGCCCACCCATGACCATGGATTGGCGGCAGGGACAATAGTATCTATTACTACCGTGAGAGTAATATATACAATCCCAAATAACTTATTGGTATAGTCCAGGGAGAGCTCAGGAGGGGAGGCAGGCATTGGTTTGGGGGTGACGGGTGGTTCCATATTGAGTTTATAGATATTCAGGTAGTTGAACTTGCCTCTAAAATTTTTTGGTGACAATAGGATCCAGGGGCCTTGACAGTTGTATCTAACTGCGGGTTGTATGCGGGCCAAGAGATCTAGTTTGAGGATCTTTTCTGGGGTATAATCCTTATATTCAGGTTTCAGAGGGTACTCTGTGAAGTGGACGGGGCCAAAGGGAACACCTAGAGAATGTGAATCTGCGGGTGGAGGGGCAGGAGGGGCAGAAGATCCTGTACTGATTTGATAGAATGCAAAGACAAAATAAGGCAGTAGCTGTGTAAGCCAAAATAACATAACCTTTATTCAAAAATAGCAATAAGTTTGGAGCATATGAACATTTGGTCTATATAGCAACCCACCTCCAAACTTAATATTTTTCATGGGGGGCTCATCAGGGTATTGGGAAAAGTGGGCCTGGGGGATCTGGGTGCTTGGGTTCAAAGGCGGAAAAATGGCACCCAGGCCGGGAGTTCTTTCATTGGTCAAAGATCTTGAATTGGCAACTTGATTATCTTGCTCTAGGGCTGTGGTCATGTGGTTGGGCCACAGACCTGTGCCTTCTCCTGGAGGTGACTCTTGATTGGCTGCTGGTGTAGCCTTCAAACTCATGAAGCTAATGGTTGAAATTTTGTTGCCTCCATTAGGCGCCTTGAATGTTCCCTTATTTGGTGCAATGATTCCTTTGGTTTGGCTTGCTTCATCATTTGGGCCATCCTCCTTGGCTTCATCTTGCGGGGGCTCAACCCCAGGAAAATGCAGGCAGGCAGCCCCTCAGACCTTAGGGCCGGCAGCCCACAGGGATTCAGGGTCAGGGTTCAAATCCCACCCTTGGGCCCAGGTTTCAAGAGGAAAAGAATTGTCAATCCTGACAGAAAGTTTGGTACATTTTTTGTTGAATCATTAAGCATTCATCCCCAGTTTGAGTAGGCCATTATATGACTGGACATTTTTGTCAAATAGCACACATTTTCTGTGGAATTATATTCTATTTAGATCTACCAAGTTGAAATTTGCTTTGTGAGTGAACCTATGCATTCTAAACTAACTAAAATACATGTATCTCAACAGATTTGAAAACTACTGTACATTCTTGTTATATTTCTGTTTTAAATTTCTAGTTGTTCTTAATAGCTAGGATATTTAGAATGAATATAGCCCAACAACAAGCAATTGGCTTGTTGTCATCATTATTTTACATGAGGGATGACCTCTCTACCTTTATGTTAAGATACTCTCATGGGGAATATCTCAACATTGACATTTCTTTATTTACTAATAAATCTTTGTTTAACATATTATTCTATATAGTTTGTTTAGGTTTAGTAAATTCAATGACACCTTTGTGTCAAGCTATAAGATTTTAGCAAGCCTCTTAAAGGTGCTTTTACAAACAGTCCCTACATTCCTTTACTTGCTAAATCTTAACCCCAACACCTTACATGGCTTAATTTATAACCCTGTGATTTATTGGACAAGACCTTACAATTATATATTACAGTCTATTTTTATCAAGTTGTTTTTTCCTTGTTGTGGTGATTTTTTATTTGTTGTTGATAATTTGCTTGTATTTAATTGGATAGTTTCACCTCAAGTTGCCTTGGTGATAGGAAATCAAGCTGCCTCCCTGAGACCAGCTGTGGTTGTGGAGGCAACTTGATTTCCTATTATCAAGGCAGATGGAGGGGAAAATATCCAATTAAATGCAAGCACATTATCAACAACAAATAAAAAATCACCACAACAAGGAAAAACAACTTGATAAAATTTTTGTAATATATATTTATATTTTATTGTTAAATATACATAATTCAGTTAATAGTAAGCATCTAAATTTTAGCTGTCCTAAAAGGGAATTGGGTGATTTTTTAAATGCCTGTGATTCCTAAAAGAATTAGCACAAACCCACTCCAGATCCTTTGACTTCCTGTTTAAGATGCCCATAAATTATATTTATTTCAAATTCACCTCAATTATGATTTGAAATTTGGTTCTTGGATTTGAAAATCCTGCAATTTCATGTTTGTTAATTTTTTCATGTTGTCTATGATTTGTTAGACTTAAGAAAATGCCAAATCATACATTAGAATCCTGCATTACTTATTGTTGTATCCTGTATTTTTTATGTGTTTTGTCTTTAGTTAGTTGAGTTATCAGCTCAAAGGATCCCAAATTTGCCAATTTAAACAAATCAAAAAAATCAGATTAAATAGTTGATTTTATTAAATATTTTATTTTTAACTCAACTGAGTTGCCCGCAAAAGTGATTTGAAATTTGGACCAAGGATTTAACAATCCCACATTTTTACCTTTAGATTCTGGATTTACAGTATCAAAAAGCTACATAGAGATCCTCTTTTGTTCCAATAGAGATATCACACTCTTTTGAATCTGCCAGCTTATTCTGTATTGTATACTTCTCAGAGGTATATAGTTGACATGAGTGCTAAACTTGAGCATTTATTTAAGTTTTCCTGGACTAATTTAGGTATTCTCTTATTTAAATAGCAGCTTGATTTAACAATATGTTACTTTTCAATTTTATACTGTAAGAATTTCATGTTGGCTGACCGTGATTTCAACCTGTCTCAAAACCACAGGCTTGACCCGCCAGCAAGGTTCCAACCAAGCGGGTTTGTGACCCGCAATCTAATTATCTGGTCACCCAAAGCCAGTCTAGGAAGTCAACTCAAATTACCAAATCCAACAACATGAACAGATGATGATCCTTTACAGTGGATACCTCAATTTGGCGCTTGACTCATTATCAGGATCAAGCCACCCCCTTCTTCCATCCAGCCATGTGATCACAAATCTTGTTCCTGTTATCCTTGATTCACATGAACTATATAATCACTATCTCTCAATAAAGATTATTATCTATCTTCTACATATTTTTCTCCATGTAACTCTTCTAAAACAGCACAGTTACGACACCTGCTTATTGGTGATGTGATCCAGGGGAAAGTTAACTCCCTCTGCTCTATTTGGCCAGGTTTGCATGCATTCAATTTTTTGAATGTTCTATTGGACCATATGAAAGAAAACTTCCCATCATTTGTAGCTAGGTATAGCTGATTCTTTGAAGATACAACAGTTTTCAAATGTACAGGAAAGATAAGCTTGGCTGTGTTAAACTAGAAGCTAATGCAGTCAAAGCTTCAGCTTCTTTACTTCATCAGAAAATGTGTTGGTGAGGTTTAAAAAAAGAGCTTTGAATATATGGTATGAAGCATCACACAATGATACAAAAGGGCTTCACATCTGGCACCAATAGCTATCATGGCAATATTCTCTACTCACAGTATCCTAGTAGGAGCAGCCTTCATCCACCCAGCTTAAACCTGAGCCATATTTGTATTTATAGCATCATGGTGTTTCTATTCTCAAGGTATAAAAATTATTGTCATCTTTTTCAATGAAAGCTACCCTTTTCCAAAGTTTCCTTTCCTTTCATTTTTTTGGGTCTGTTGCTGATAGCACTCTTATGGTGTCACAGTAAGTTTCATAATGCTGGAAACTATTTGGCCAATTAGAAAAGCTTGGAAGGCTGGAAAACCTTTAACAAAACTGACTGATTCAACAGACTTTAATCAAGCAGTTGATTAAAAATGGGTTACAGCTGCTCCAGTTTACTGGTTGAATCTGATTCCCCCCATAAGTTGATGTTAATAAATTGACGTAATTTAAGGGTCACCTAATATGAGCTTATTTATCAGCATGGTCATCAGAAGTTGGTTGCACAAGGGTTCTTTGCAACCTGGACTAAGTACTCACTTGACAATGTGGAAGGAATAGGAGCCCAGAATCCAGGCAGTATTGCTTAGTCAATTTTTTGATATATATTGAATAATTTTCACTGTTTTAACTCTTAAGAGTTGAGCCCTCTCAAAACTTACTCAATAAAAATCACATAACCCTTAGTCTAATTTTATTTTAATAATGCATCCAGTAGTTGGGTTTTTGTGTTACATCCCCTACAACTTGATTCTCAGCCAAATCATTACTGGCTGATGGGGCCCAGTTGTTGGTACTTTGTTGTTGACACCGCCCAATGTTAATTCAATGCCTACCAATCTTGGAGTTGTTCCACCCGTCTTTGAAGCTGAAAATCTTGTTGTATCTCAATGTCCTGAATTTTATTCTGAAGACACTCCAATGCTTTCCCAGGCTACTTATCTTGGGCTACTCTGGTTGGGATTAATGATTTTACTTAATCCTAGTATCTCATTTAGAAATTTTAAAAAACAGTATCTGAAGCTGCGTTGGTGGTTGATCATTAATTCTATGTGGATTTGGGTGGTAATTCCCCACCACTTAGAGACAGCTTCTTACCATCCCGCAATTCACGTCACATATGACACTGCTAACTTCTACATCACCACAGTAAACCTGATCCTTTATAGGTTTAAAGGCTATCATACTTTCTGGAGTTAGGCTGGTTTGGGTAGGCTTTGGTTGGGATTTTATAGCAGATTTAAAAGCTCTGGTAGCCATGCAAACCAGGGTTCATCCTCTCCCACTTACAGCATATGTTCAGCTTATAGAGTGAACTTCTAGCTCTCATTGAGCCTATTAACGTTTACAGAGATGCATCAATTTAGAAGAGCACACTTACCAGTAGCAAGCATGATATTGGATATAGGGTGGATTTGGGACTTGACAAAGATGGTAATCTTTATGCTGGAGCTCTTTACCTCTGAACTTGGGTAGTGACAGAGAGAGAATGCACCAATTACTGCAAATGCTGTAATTGATGTGTCTAACCATCATCATTTTTTTGCTTTTTGAATTCCCTCCTAATTAGGGGAATCCCAAGTTTTTTTAAAAGGTCAACATTAGATTTCTTTTTTCTGGAAGAGCCAGGCCTTATATATTTTTTTGATAAGTTCTGTACTTTTGAATCAGATTCAAATTTGAATCCTTATATTCTATAGCCTCAAAGTTTGCTAGAAAAAATATAATCTTTATTTTTTTAAAATCTAAAAAACATTCTCCTTTGAATGTGTACGGCTACAGTTCCAAAAAATTGTAGCCAGGACAATTTTCTAGAACCATAGCCGGATTTGAGACAGATGGCTGCTTTTGTCAGGAATGATAATTTGGATGATCCTAAATCTCAAAATACAGATCCAGAGTCAAACCCTGGACAAAACCCTTCACAGTCTGCAAGACCCATGGGCTGGGAACCCAATAACCCACTACTGATTGATAAAGTTGTTACCAGCCCGCCAGGACCCGAACCCTTAGCCGTCCCAGAGGATTCTGCAAGTGAACCGCCAGTGCAAGATGCCAAGAATTTCCCTGAGGTGCCAACGCCTGACACCAGCGGTTTGCTCGGTGAAATACAAAAGTTTCTCCATGAGAGTTATTCTGAACTCCCCCAAAGTCCCGGGGGAGGCACTGAACCTGAAGAGGCACCCAATACCCAAATCAATCAACAGAAGGATTTGAAGTCTTCCCATCCTGAAGCAGCCAGTGGCAAACTGCCAGTGCTGAGCGCCACACTGCCATCTGAGACCCCCGATGCCAACCCACCCGAGCCCAGAAAACCTGACCAGGAAGGAAAGCCTGGCAGCGTGGTATAAATACCTACCAGGCCAAGATCAATTCTCATTGTCATTTTTAAATAAAGGTTATGAGATATTAGCTTCCCCAATTATTACCATATTTTATTCTTGTCATCTGCCAGTTAACTCAAAGATCATCTGACCCCCTGCCAGCCTGCCAGCTACATACTGTCCTCCAGGTGCTCCCTTTGGTCCTGCCCATTTCACAGAGTACCCCTTAAAGCCTGAGTACAAGGACTACACCGCCAACAACATACTAGCCCGGGATCCCTTGGCCAGAGCTACAGAGTTAACCAGATACAACCGAGAAGGCCCTTGGTACGTTATCAAACCCCGCCTGTTCAGAGATAAATACAACTTCCTTCCCGTCTACCAAATGGACATGGAACCACCCGTCACCCCCAAACCAATGCCTGCCTCCGCCGCTGAGCTCCCACTGGACCATACCAACAAGCTTTTTGGAATTGTATATATTACTCTCACGGGACTAATAGATACTATTGTTCCCACTGCCAGTCCGTGCTTATGGGTGGGCAAGTCAATGTTCTACCTCATTAAGTTGACATCAATCCTTTGGTGGGCCCTGCCCACCCAGTCCGCAACCCGCCAGTTCCTAACCGCTAGCAAGCTGGCCGATCAGGGTTGGTTCCCTGACAGCTTTGTTATAAAGCCATCAGCATTTCAGATCCACCACAGCCCTACTCTAGACTGCTGCTGTAAATGATGGTTTTGGAGCCAGGAATGGCTAAAGTGTTCTCACATTGCCTTGTACCTGTGCTCCTGGACTAGGAATTTTTTGGAAGCCAAGGTTGGGATACAATGTGCTGGGTGAAGGGTTTATATCGTATATATATATTGTTTTGGTTGTAGAGACTTCTAGCATGATGGATAGCTTTGGCTTCATAGGGCTGGGATACTTCCTTTGGTGCTGGCATCCACTGGTTTTTAATGGACATGCTTATTTTAGTGGAGTTGGATTAAGGAAGGATCGCTTTACCAGATTGGGCTGGGATGTGCTAGTTATGGAAATGGATTTTTAACTTTGGGGGTTTCAGGGTTGCCATTGGCTTGGATAGCTGGAATTAGCCCCCAGGAAAGGGTTAAATAGATGACAAGGTGGGGTTTGATTTGGGTTTATTTTCTGGTTAAGCTAAAATAGATGGCTTAAACAAGGGTAGATTTGTCATAAAGGGTTAAAAGTGGAACATGTGCACTCGCATAGAGGCTGGAGCGAGTCACGTGTGGACATACAAACTGATTTTGATGTGAAGTTAGCTGGGGTTTGATTTCAGCGCCACGTAAACTTGAAACTTTTAGACGGCGATAATGAAAAGGGACTTGACCAATAATACTGAACCACCATGACAGACTGTAAGGTATTAAGGTCAACCCATTCGAGTGTAATCGTGGTACATTATTGGCAAAATATCTATACTGTATTGTGTTTAGTTCTTCTTTCTTAAAAATGCAGGTCCGAGGTCGCTTTGCCGGCCTGGTACTAGGGGCCATAGGGTTACTTTCCCCCGCAACAAATATAGTTAATGGTGAAGCTACCACTTCACCCGCCGTTACGATCACGCTCAAAGCCCCCTGGGCAGCCCCTCCTTTGATCTTGGAAATCCTGGAGCTGATCCCAAGGTTTAATGCCACTGGGTACTTCCATGCCCTCGATAAATTTACCAGTTCCGATTTTGAAACAAAGGGCAAGCCCTTCTCGACTGCCAGCGATGGTTTGGTGTACGAGAAGGCGTTGGATTTTATTTTCCAGGAGCTGGTAGCCCCGGAAGCCCGGCAGCTTTTTGAGCTTTTTCTATCGCTACACAACACCGCCCCGGCGGTTCAGGCCTACTACCACTTTTATAACGAAACCGTTGTCCCCGAATTCTCAGCTCAGGATCCCGAGTTCGACGCTACCTGCCGCAACTGGATCCAGTTTCGGGAGAAGCAGTATTGTCAGCTTCAGAGCTTTAAGACCGCATTTACTGAGCAGTCAAAAGGTTCTATCCCGGGGTAAGTTTTGAACCCCTTGCATCGTGATAGCTTTACCAGCGAGTCTACTTTTGCTCAACCGTTTTCTTTAGGGAATCTTATAAGCTTCTATCTTTTGATCATTTTTATTCCAAGTCCCAAGCAGACCTTGCCTCGGTGATATTATATGGCGATATTGAATCCCCTGATTTTCAAAAGTATCACCGCCACTTAATGAGTGCGGCCAACAAGAAAAAGCTGAATTACGTTGTGCGGTATCTACCCCCGGCCCAAACCGACGGCAGGGAGTTGTATTTATCAGGATATGGTGTTCACGATGGATCTTAAAAATACTGAGTACAGGGCTGTTGATGACAGAAGCTTTGGTAAGGAGAATAGATTGAGAAACTCGTTGAGAAACTTGGGCAGTTATTTATTCGGGATTGATTTTAATGACAATTCTAGGGGAGGGGTCAGAGGACGATGTACCGACCTTTGACAGCGAATATGCGCACTTTAATAACTCTCAAGTCAATAAGCTCATTCTCAATCCCCCGTCGATTGTATCGCTTACTGATGAGGATCTCAATGGTAAACTATTAAACCTTGTGTTCAAATATATAAACTATTATGCTTCTAGGGATTGGCTTCAAGGCTGCTCGAACCATTTTGGGAGCTTCTAATCCTCTTCAGACTTGGGCGTATTTGACTCAAAACTTCCCCAAGCATGCTCATCTGGTAGCAAAGAAGAAGATCAAAAAGGATGGATGTACTGGAGTGAGCTTTGGCCAAGACTTCTTCCGGCGTTCCAACGCACCTGATCTCTTGCTGGTAAACGGAGTGCCGGTTTCTCTTCCTGAAGTTGATGTCTTTAGGTAAACTCTTTACAAAGCCTAGGCCTAAAATGAACTTAGATTCATAGATTTGCTTCGCATTGAACAATCCACCATCCAATCCTTCAAATCTCTTGGGATCAACTCGTCCGATGCTATAGTGTTTTTGAAAAAGGGCGCCTCATCAGAAAGCGCAGATGACGACACCTTTGCTAACACATTCGATGTAAGAGACAAGAGTGAAGGTGGGCGCGTTGCTCTTTGGCTCAATGATTTGGAGCTTGACGAGATGTATGAGCAGTGGGCATCAGGCCTCGATGAGCTGACCGGGGGTATGTACGGGGGATACCTTCCCGAAGTGCGTCTCAACTACGCGTCAGTTCTTTTCGTGTTCGACATGTCCGCTCCCGAGAACCTTGAAACGATTGTGACAGATATCTTGCCTCTCATCGAATCCAAAGTCCCTATCAGATTTGGACTTGTAGCTCTTGCCTCGGGCTCAGACGAAGACCAGAGCAGCGGTATCTCATGTCTATTTTCAACTTATTAATTTGGCAGCTGTGAGCGCCATCCTCAGCCACCTGCAGTTCATTGGCGGGCGCAAAGGCTTGGTATCGTCTTTAAAGGCCATCTACAAAGATGCTAGCCAGGATGGCCAGTCCGTCCTGGATATTGCACGGTCCCTTTTGGAAAACCTTTTGGAAAAGGAGGAAGAACCAACAAACCTCGATGGTCTTTTGAGCAGCAAAAGGGCTCAGGAGCAGTTGGGCTATACTCGCCAATACATGAAGCGACTAAACTTGGACATCAAATCTCCTCTCTTCTTCGTGAATGGCAAGCGACTATCTTTCGAGGGGGTAAATCTTTAATTGGTTCCTAGCTAATTTGTTAGGGCTACCAGCGGCCCCTCCTATCCGCTCTAAACGCTCAGCTTGCTTTCCTCAAGCAGAAGGTTTGCTTTTTCTCTGCATCTTCTCACCTTTAGATTTATTCTGCAGAAATCAATGACGACATCAACGTCTACGACTTCTTGCTTTCCCAGCCAGCTGTCTACAAGAGCTTCAATCCTCTGGTGTTTGGGCCTGAAGGGGATGGACAAGGGTTCCAATACACATCCTATCTCGGTTCCAGTCCCGAACTTGTCCTGATGCTTGACGAGTTAGTTTACTTTGTTAACGATGACATTGTGGATGAACCAGAGCAACCTTTAGCGTCTATTCTCCTGTTTGCTGATTTGAATTCCCCCGAAGGGATTGAATTGATTACCCGGGCTGTCCGATTCCTGAAGGGAAATGTGCGGGCACGTGTTGCGTTTGTTCACAACCTGCAGAGCAGCAATCGTAAGGGTTATAGCTCTGGCGTCTACCGCCATGCTCAAGATGGCGAAACCAACCACACGCCGGTTTCCAACCTCAAAGCAGAAGCAGAGACGGAGGATGGCGAGACTGAGTATTGGCTAACTGCTCACCAGGCTCTTTCTGATTCTGGCCTTTCTTTAAGCTCGCCCTTTATTCTCATCAACGGCAAGATCATACCACTCCAGAAGCAATCGGATTTTGAGCTAGTCGACCTCGAGACTCTCTGCTCCTTTGAGTTTAACAAGCGGCTTGGAAGGCTGCGTCCTATCATTGCTGCCTTTCAGGCTTATGCAGATCTTGAGACTAGCCGCGAGAGAGCCAATATGTTTATGCGTGTTTCAGGCATGCTTGGTTCTAACCTAGATGCCCATGCTAAGATTGCTCGCTTTGAGTCTAGCCCCGGTGCCCGAAAGATACTCCCAGAGTTTGAAGCTGATGCTTGCCGCCACACCACTGGTACTCCTGACGGAGCCTGGGCTCATATTGTCTACATCCTCAACCCTCTGGCTAAGGAAGGTCAGCGCTGGGCCCCCATCCTGGAACAGCTTTCCCGAATGGATGGCATCTATTTAGAAGGCTACCTCTCCCCTAGCAACGACGTTGATGATGCCAAACGGCTCACCAAGCAGTTCTATCGCTATGTTCTTGTCCCTAGGCTCACGTTTGAAGCAGAAACTACCGCGCCTCATGCCATCCGCTTTACCCAATTGCCTACGGATGCCTTGTTGACTACTGGGCTTGACACGATCTCAGCCTGGCTGGTTACCCCTACCCGCTCGGTGCATGACCTCGACAACATCGAGCTTGGCAAAGTTGCCCAGGGTGTCGAGGCGGAGTTCGAACTCAAAAATCTTTTAGTCGAAGGCCATGCCCGTGACACCACAACCCAGTCTTCTCCGCGTGGGCTCGAATTCATCCTTGGTACGGCAAAGGACCCTGCCTTTGTCGACACCGTCGTTATGGCCAACCTGGGATACTTCCAGCTGAAAGCCAACCCTGGTGTCTTTCACATGGGGCTGCGTGAGGGCCGCTCAGCTCAACTCTACGACATCCGTACTATTGGCCTGCAGGGATTCACTACTTCGCTAAAGACTGATACCCACCGTGAGCTGGTCCTGAATGGCTTTGGGGGGGCCATCTTATTCCCCCGGGTATCCAAAAAGCCCGGCATGGAGCAGCACAGTCTCCTAGGGGAAGATGCACGCGCCTCCAAAGGTATTTGGTCCTCGATCAGTAAAACATTGTTTGGTTCCAAACCACAGCCCAAGAACCACACTATCAACGTGTTCACGGTGGCTTCGGGACATCTGTATGAGCGCTTCTTGTCAGTGATGATCCTGTCTGTCATCAAGAACACCAGTTCGCCAGTGAAGTTCTGGTTCATTGAGAACTTCTTATCTCCCTCGTTCAAAACCTTCATTCCCAAAATGGCGACCCAGTATGGCTTTGACTTTGAATTGGTGACTTATCAGTGGCCTCATTGGCTCAACCACCAAACCGAAAAGCAGCGGATCATCTGGGGATACAAGATTCTGTTTTTAGATGTGCTTTTCCCTCTGGACGTCGACAAGGTGATCTTCGTTGACGCTGATCAGGTGGTGCGTGCCGACTTGAAGGAGCTTGTGGACATGGACTTGGATGGAGCACCCTATGGCTACGTGCCATTCTGCAAATCGCGTGAATCTATGAAAGGCTATCGCTTCTGGGAGCAGGGCTACTGGGCTGACCATCTCGATGGAAAGCCGTACCACATCAGTGCGCTGTATGTGGTTGACTTGAAGCAGTTCCGAGCTTTGGCTGCTGGCGATCAGCTGCGTGGCCACTACCAGATGCTTAGCTATGACCCCAACTCTCTGGCTAATCTGGACCAGGACCTGCCTAACCATCTCCAGCCAAAGATGCCCATATTTTCTCTCCCTGTAGAGTGGCTCTGGTGTGAAACGTGGTGTGACGATGACTCGCTCAAGAGAGCCAAGACAATTGATTTATGCAACAATCCCGAGACCAAGGAACCAAAGCTAGACCGAGCACGCCGCATCCTTCCGGAGTGGCAGATTTACGACTCTGAAATCGCTCCCCTCCGCGATGTCGCATTCCAAGTATCTCCCAGCCCGAAGAAGCCAGACTCTACTGAAGAGGAGCCTGATGAACTGTAATCACTTCAATAAAAACACTGCTATTTTTCTCAAACAAATGTTTCCAAAATGCCCCAGGAACCCTTTACTCATAACCCAACATCCTGGTCCAAGCTTGAATACACCAAGCACATTAATATCCCCTTTACTCAGTTTAATTCCATCCCCAGAAATCAAACACCACATCTACGCCAGAAACCCCTAAGATACCTACCTTATCACCAGGTTCAGAACCACCCTGCTTTAAAGCCCAAGAACTCCACCCAAAGATTAACCTCCCCTCAAATGATCCTACAGCCTGAACCTTGCCCAACCTCCCACTACCATCTCAAATCCCAACCATACTCTCCCAAACAACCATACAAGAATACATCACCATATGTACAGCTAGGCTGGGTTGGTCATCTAACTGACCAACCATATAATCCAAGTGAATAGATATTACCCCACAACCCATCGTTATCTTAGAACTTACCCAAGCCACCGATAGATCCAAATATCTTGCCTTCACTTTAACCCCAGCCCCATCAATTAAACAGCTTTCCCACATTTAACCTCATACCAGCATCTCTATATCCTGGAACTTTGATCAAGCTTTGACCCCATCCCAGCAGCTGGGTGGGATTGAAAGGGTACCCCAATCAACTACTGTTGTGAACTGTGCTATTAATTTATTCCAATATGGGCTGCAAATTATGATGCTTGTGAAGATCTAGTTGCCCTTGCTTTCAATTTCAACAGTTGCCCCTTTTCCCAAATAAATCAACTGCAATGTCTCCACATTCCATACTGTATCACCTTGGATACCCTGATCCTGGTACAAGCTCAACCCCAACCAGCCCCCTTGTCTACCTAGTGAACAATCCTCACTCCCACTCTACTATATAAATAGAATTCTTCCTCAAAATAAAGACAGGTTTATCTGCATTTGTGGTGGCTTTTATAATCTTCAGGCGCTTCTTTTCTTCCACTACAGGGAGCTCTCCTTCATCTTTTCAGGAGATTAAGGTGCATCTCCTTAATCTTGCCCTGAAGGCTAAACCAAGACTAGCTTCAACCCTCAACCCTTTTGTATTAAAGGTTTCTTGGCCATGTCTTCTTGGATGTCTTTCCCAACAGCTTAACATAACAACAACCATGATCCAGCCTTTATGCCACGGCCCAGGTCACTCTCCAGGGAGCCTTCAGCCAAGGGGAAGGGTCTGGCCTGAAAGGCCCAGCAGATGATGGGGGCCATTCTTATCACATAATCTGCAGCAGTAGCCCACGGACGCCATACTCCCATGCGGGGAATCCCTTGTTCAGTGAGCTCTAGCATGATAAGATAGGCAGACCCAACTTGCTGTAATCATATGATGAGATGGCAGTGACATGAGAGAGCTCTCCTGTGGCAACACTCATGAGCTGGCTTGGCAGGGCAAGTTGGCAATGCTGACAAAACCTTGGGAGGGGGAAGGGGGCATAGAAGCTGGAACCACTTCCTGGCCCAGTGCTCTGGAAGGCCAAACAAGAGCAAATGTTGGTTGATTAGAAGCAGCAGTAAGCTGCTCTGTCTGCCAGTGCTGGTGTTGGAGCTGCAAGCACTCTCTGTTTGGAAGTACCAACTGTATAGATTTGCAATGATATAACAAGCTCCTGCAAAGATAAAGCCCTCAAGTTGCATTGACTAGCAGCTGGTTATTTTGAGATGCCAACAAGGAGCACACTTCTACCTTCCAGCTATATGCTTCTGGGAAGTTGGATTGGCACTGCATCCTGGTTGGCTGTTGGGTCACCTGCCACCATTTTCATGATACAGGCATTGTCTGGTTGGTTGCTCAGTAAAAGAAGCACACTATTCTTAAGCCCTGATGCTGGACCCAAACCTTGTGGTCCTTTTGGTGGTCAAAACTATCAACTCCTGAGAGGTTTGCTAATTAGAAATGTTTTCAATAGGTAGCAAAACTTTTCTGGATTCCTCCTGGTACAGGCTTCCCCAGGGCTTTAATTCTGAATTTTGGAGAATAGTGACCTCAATTAGTGAAACCTTATTTGGTAGCCTGATCAGGCAGTTGCGCAAATGTGCAGTTGTGAATTTGTGTTCCTTTGATTCAATATTGTTTAATTATTTGTCAGGCTCATTTTGGGCTCTGACACTACTGACTGATCTCTACAGGCTTCAGGTGTCATCTGAAAAGTTATTCCTGGAAGTTAGGTTTGTGCCACCTCCTCTTTAAAAATAGAAGAGTTGCTTGGATGTCAGGATAAGTAGAATTATGGCAGCTGTCATGAATGACATTTCAATACTTGTATTGAAAACCCAAGAGTTGAACCCCAGTTCCCAGAAGGCAGATCCAACCCTCCAGACCAGTCCAGGACCCGCCAATCCGTTAAGACACAGGCTCAAATTGGTGAATTACTCTGCAATCCGCCGGCCTACTACAGAGGACCCTCCAAAGACTACTCGAGTCACACAAAGTGGACAGGGGACCACCAACTCGTTAAATTGCATAATCGAGTTAACAAGTTACTCTGAGACCCGCCAGTCTCCCAAGGACATTTCCTGAATGATTATCAGATTGATGCTACCCTTGAGCCACCAAAGACCTGAACCTATGCAGAGGTTGTGACTTGCCTTAAGGAGGTTAAACTGAACCCTATTCTCAACCCTGCCAATGACCTGCCAGCATGCCGCCCAGAGAGGGTAGTACAATTGAACTACTCAGGTGACATAGTGAACAGTGGCGGCAGAACAAAGCATTGCCACTTCTATTCACCAGAGCAGGCACTACCTGGATCTCCTGCCCCCGAGACTCTAAGCCAAGATCCATGTCCCGCCAGTACCTTGTCTGCAAACCTGAACCCTGCAAAAATCAAAAGAGCGAAATCCCATGGTATAAAAACCCCGGTGGTATGGTGAAGACCACATCATCATTTTTGATAATAAAGTTTATGAACCTTTGGTTCAAACAAATCTTACCCTATCTAGTCTTAGTGTTCTTCCATCTTAATTCCAGTCAAGTAGACCACCAGGCCGCCGCCCTCCCCTGAGACCAATCTGCTAAATTGCCCCAGGCATTATACCGTCCCCTGGGAGCCCCCTTTGGACCTGTGCACTTTACTGAATACCCTCTCAACCCGGCCTATTCAGAGTACGACTTGGAGACAATCCTCATTGCCGACCCCTTGGCCAGGACTAGAGAAACCAAATACATAGGACGCAAAGGAAAGAGAGTCAAGATGCCGCCCTTATTGTTCAAAGACAAGTACAACTACCTACCAGCGTACTTTGTTCCCATGACTCTATCATTAACCCCAAGACCAGACCGCCCACTGGAACCTACTGCTGCAGCCGAGACCACCTCTACCCAACTGTTTAGAGTACTCTACATTACTTTGACGGGTTTGATAGATTCCATGGTCCCCAACTCTGGACCCTGGTCCTTAATCGGGTGATCTGTATCTTATATTATCAAGTTAGCACCCATTTTATGGTGGGCCCTACCTGCCAGCTCAGCCGCACCTCACCCCAAGCTGCCCAATGCCTCTACCTATGACTGGCTTCCTGACAGCAGCGGATGCAAGCACCTACCAAAAGATCTAGAAGGTTGTCCTCTCTTTTGACTGAGGTTCATAAAATTTAAATAAAATACTATGCATAAATAACCTTTTCACACATTTATAATAAAAATAACACTTTTATTTTAATTATGTTTTTGGGCCTTTAAAAACAATTTTTTGCAGCTGAAATTGACATTCCAGCTGCCCATGCATCCCACAATACACAGGGAGTGCTTCATGTATTTGCCCAATAAAAGATCCAATCTCATACACCCTCTTAATTAATTTAATAAAAAAGGGGTACATATTTTCATATAAGGAGTGAGAGCAATTAAAAGAAAGGCCACATAGTAACTTATGAAGAACATAATTGAACCTTATCTAGATCACTGTCACAAGTGCTACCCCCTTAGTGTCCCAATGGTTCTTCAGCACAGCATAATAACCCCAATATTCTAAATAAAGATCACCTTATTCCTAACTTCTTTTCTGTCATTTCTTTCTTTAGACTGTTGTATTTTACTAACCCAAATACTGAACTACAATATGTTTATTTGAAAGGATATAATATTAACTGATAAACCTGATCTATAAAAATTACCAGGATCAAGCCACAATAAATTTAGACTAAAAGCCAAATCAATTATCTAATAAAGTTATCTTTCTCTTGTTTTTGCTTGCTTTCCTGCTGTAGGCTGCTGCATAGTCAATATAACTCTTTTAAAAAAGTGAATACAAGAAACAATATAATAGCTAGTCAAAAGGAAAATAAAAGGGGTTGAAAAGTTACTCCCCCTTTAGCCTTGGACAGGGCTATCTTTTCTTGGTGCACGAAAAATTGTCTCTCATCTCGACAAAACCTTTAACCACTTTCAAGGATTCAGCCCACACAGTTGATAAAATTTTGTGCTAGACTACCCTCTAACCCACCTGCAGTGTCTCCTCTGTTCATTTCTCTAACACTGGGGAAAACACTAACCTAATTTGACTGGTTACTTTCCTGATGTTGTCTGCAATTGAAATTGCTTCTCTGCAGCCAATCAAATTCCGCCACATTGAAAGATTAATCATGTCCTAGCAATGCCAATTTTTTAGCAAAGTCAGCCCATTTTGAAGTTTCCATCCAATCAAGATCTCCAAATTTGTCCCAAGAAAATACTCTCAACCCTCCTGAATCAAGCCTAAAAAATTCTCTCTCACTCCATCAAAAACTTTCCCAATCTGTGCCCCTTAAAGAAACACCTATTCCTTAAATTTTCTCCTTTTAAGAGAAGCAAGGGCCTTCAAACTCCTTGAGTTTATCTTTCCAAGTTAGTCTTTTCAATTATCTTGTTGGCATTGTTATTTTGGTATTGCCTTTTTTACCTCTGGTTCTTCTTGCAGTGTTATCCCTGTAGGTATCTCCTCATCTATCCTAGTTGCTAGTAAGATCAAAAATGATCAAAGCTGCCTAGTTTTAAAATCAAGTTTAATTTAAGTTTTATATTTAAATCACATGTTTTGCTTTTGCGCCTGGATCCAGAATCAAGTTTACCCCATGTTGTCTTGCCTGCCTGAGTTAGATTCAAATTTGCAGGGTTGGATTTAACTTGGACATCTTGGATTGAAAGTTTAAAATCTTAGCTTCTGGTTGTCCGTGCCTTCTGGTCTCCCCTATCAGCATCCCTAAGCTGAAATTTAGTGGCAAACACAGCCATGCTTTTTCCTATCTTGTTTTTTTTTGTTCTTATGCTGGCCCTGGTAATATTGTTGCTATGAACTACCCTCACAGAATTGTGAGAAAAATTGACTATTTATGCTTGCCACTTGTGAGCCTATTTTTATCTATTCACCCTTTTTTGATGAGCTGTCTGAGAAAATCTAACAAGCAGCCTATTTTGCTAATCAATTATTGAAGATGACAGCCTCAGATGATCTTTCAACTTTTTTTATCAAGTATTAGAAAGAGATCACTGAAAATAGGTTTGTACTGACCAGTGTTTTCCTGCATAATCTGGCCCCAGTTGTCATTGTGCCTGTTATCACCAAGGAACCTAATAAGTCATATGCTCTCATAGATAGGTCCTCTTGGCTAGTGGCTAGTGCCATCCTCATGGGGTTGAATGTCTACTTTCTTCTTTTTGTTGCCGCCTCCTTCTGGAGCCCCCTCAGAGCAGACATCCCAACCCTCCACTGGGTGGCATCTCAGTGGTTCATCTTCTAATGACAGGAGCTAGACTTTGCAAGTTTAGCCTCTCTCTCACAGGAATTCATTTTTTGCAAGTACCTCAAGGTTGAAAAATGGTCATTGAAGGCTGCTTTCTGCATAACAAGATCTGGTAAACTTGTTGAGCGCCTGCTAAGAATCATCACCCTGTTGAATTTTTAACCCCATTTTAAAAAAATCAATTAAAAGTTATACTCATGGGTAATTTCACTTTTATTCTAAAAGTTTGGCTGGTTTTAACTTCCCTCCAGCCTTTTGTGATGTATAGTTACAGGTGGCCAGCATGTGTATCATCTCCATGCATATCATGTGAATCAGGTAGCTTAACTATACCAGCAACAAATAATAAATTATTGATTAAGATAAAAATTGATGGCTGGTGCTGTATTATAGCAGTCTCTAATTAGGGGTTGTTTAATTTATCCTGGTAAAAGCCCTGTAATTAAGGAATATGGTGCAGGTGAGGCAGCCCTATTTAAAGACGAATTTGGTGAACCAATCTTTTCCTGGCTGATTTTTGTTCATGTTGATTCAAAGAGGTGAATTTTAGTTTAGGTTTTTATGAGCAATGTAAAAATCAAGAGCTATGGCTTGGGTACACGATGGCTGTTTGGTGGTGATTCCAAAGGGGTCACTAAAGGAATCCGAAATTAAAGGGCACAAAAAGTTTAAAATTTATTATCCAAGAGCCAACAGACGCAAAGGATATTTATTACCCTAGCCTTAGTATCTTTAATATTAGAGCAGGCGATCATAGACATTTTATAGAGAATGGTTAAGCATTACGAATCTTCTGGTGATAGTTCAGGAGGCGAGGATAACGACTTCGCATCTTCCCTGATCCCCGATTACAATTCGGATTCTGATATAGAGAAATTTGGTAAACCCGACAAGAAAAAGAAAAAGGGCAAAAAAGTCTTCAAGGCCCCCAAAACAGCCCAGGATCTAGAGCTTCTCGGGGAGGAAAGTGGAGATGAGGATGCAATTAAACAGATCAACTCAAAGAAAAAGAAAACTGCTTCTGGAGGGTTCCAATCCATGGGCCTTTCTCCATTTTTACTGAAAGCTATTCAGAGGAAAGGCTTCAAAATCCCTACACCCATCCAAAGAAAAATGTATTCCCCTTGTCGTCGATGGGTTTGATGTTGTTGGTATGGCCAGAACCGGTTCAGGAAAGACGGCTGCTTTTGTTATCCCGCTGATTGAAAAACTCAAAATGCATTCGGCCCGAGTTGGTGCACGGGGTATCATCTTTTCCCCCAATCGTGAACTTGCGTTTCAGACCTCTAAAGTTATATCTGAACTTTCCAAGGGAACTGATATTCGTAACTGTGCTATTGTTGGTGGAGAAAGTCTAGAAGAACAGTTTAATTTGCTTGCTGGTAATCCTGATATGTAAGTACTTTAGATATCATTTTTAAACCCTCTAGTATTATTGCCACCCCGGGTCGTTTGCTTCATTTGGCTATAGAATCTGATTTGGATCTTAAGACTGTTGAATATGTAGTGTTTGATGAAGCTGATCGGTAAACTTGTTTGTCTCGTTTTTAGCTTACCTCTAGTCTTTTTGAACTTGGCTTCGATGTTCAGCTTAGAGAGTTGCTTGCAAGGTTACCCCAATCCCGCCAAACTCTTCTTTTTTCAGCAACTCTTCCCAAATCTCTAGTGGGATTCGCCAAGGCAGGGTTGCAAGATCCCACTTTGATTCGGTTGGATGCTGATACTAAGATGAGTCAAGATTTAGAGGTAATCATTGATCAACATTCGTAAGGCTCATAGCTTAGTTGGCCTTCTTTAATGTCAAGCAAAATTATAAAGAAGCTTGTTTATTGTATCTATTAAGGGAGGTCATCAAATGTCCTTTGGCTCATGAAGTTGATCGGCCCATCGTTAAAAAGCCCTTCAAAGAAAAACATAAAGAAAAAAAGCTTATGTCCGACCCACACCCCTGTATACTAATCAGTCTATAATCTTCGTTGCAACTAAACATCATGTCGAATATGTCAGTTCAATATTAAGGCAGGCAGGTTACGATGTTGGGCTGCTGTACGGCTCCATGGATCAGATTGCTCGTCAGAATCAAATAAACAACTTCCGCAACCAGCAAGTGCCGCTTTTTGTTGTAACTGATGTTGCTGCTCGTGGTATCGACATCCCCATCTTGGAAAAATGTCATCAACTATGACTTTGTCGATCAAAGCAAAGTATTTATCCATCGCGTTGGGCGTGTTGCTCGTGCCGGAAAGCGAGGATGGGCTTATTCATTCATCACAACCGACGATCTGGCATACTTTTATGACCTCCAACTTTTCCTGGGGAGATCTTTGATCATGCCTGACCAAGTCACCCCTGAAAATAGAGCTTGTCTTGACTACACCAAGGATTTGGTCACTGGTCTCTTAGCCACTGACTCCAGTTTGGGTCCTGACCTCGAATGGCTTCACACTCAACTCACCGAAAGCTCCGAGTTGGCAGCCTTGCAGAAGGTTTCTCTCAATGGCATGAAGATGTTCAAAAAGTCACGACGTGCTGCTATTGCTGCTGGAGAGTCCCATCAAAGAGCCAAAGATCTGTCAAGATCTGGCCAATTGGAAGGAGTCCACCCTCTACTAGGTAACGAATTACATGCGCAACATTAACGCCTTAAGCCATTCGCATGGACAATGCTGAGACAGCCAGGAATGAGATCCTCAAAGGAATCTCGTGCTTCAAGCCCGCTGAGGTTTATAACGCATTTTCTCTTAAACTAATTTCCATTTAGACTGTTTTTGAAATTGGCAGTCGTGGAGTAAAGAAAGCATCCCAGGGTGCTTTAGTGATGAGACAACGAAGAAGTACATTGGATAGCTCCATTTCTGATTATCGCTCCCAGCAAGCGGCTGCTAAGCCAGCCACCAAATTGGCTTTGAGGACCAATACAACTGAAGAAGTTGATGGCATTGAGCTTGAAACCTTGTTCAAGACAGAGCCTGCGCCCAAACCACGCCGCACAACCAAACGGGATGAGGAACATTATATTTCTTATATCCAGAAAGGCGCTCACACTGAGAAGGGATACTCTGTTCAAGGAGGAAGCTTTGCTGAACAAGCGCAGACCGCCACTCTCGATCTCACAGGAGACGATAAAAGCACTTCGCATAGCACTTCTAAAAACCAGCTACGGTGGGACAAGAAAAAGAAGAAATTCATTCGCGGTGACGGTGCTGGATCTGACAACAAGAAGATCTTCAAGACTGAGTCAGGAAATAGACTTCCCGCCACATACAAGCAGGGACTGTAAGTTTATCCCCTGAAGCATGACTAATGTATTAGGCTTTCTGATTGGCAGAAAAAGAAAGGTACTCTGTTGCCTCGTGCTGGGGAAACCGAGCTTGCCGAATCCAAGCAGAAGTTCCAAGATGCCAAGACAAAGAGGAAGTTCAGGTATGCCTCCGGAGAGGAGTCTGGGCCTCAGTCGAAGAAAGTCAAGAGCGAACTCAAGTCGGCTGTGGAAATCCGCAAGGAACGTGAGGCCAAGGACAAGCGTCGCGAGAAGACTGGTCGTCATTCTCATGTCAAAGCCGCCAAAGGAAAATCAACACCTTCCAAGAAATCTCAGGTTCGCAAGCCAAAGGCCCCTGCCAAGGGCAAGGGCAAAGGAAAACGGCATTAGGAAGGCTTTGCCAAAGTTTGTCCTACAATGTATACCCACCCCAACTGATGCATTCATTTTTATCAAGTCTATTCTGGTAAAGTCAATCCACAACCTATAGCTTCGATAAACTATACTTTTTGTAATGCCATCGAGCCGCATAAACCGTCACTCTACCAACACATTGAGTTAACCACATTATTATTTACACATCCTTGAAAACTTTTACCTTCTGTCTAAACAAATATCAATCATTCATCTGGTTTAAAGCCATAAGATGCACTCTGTAGATCAACTTTTCGTTATTAGAAGCTATCGATTATTTGTGTTGCAACTAAACATGGTCAACTCAGTATTGAACCTGGAAATGGGGACAACAACATTGTGAGAAGACAAACCCAAAAGCATAAATTATAGTAGTTTTCTTTGCTATTGAGATGGATGCTACCAAACCAGAATAGAACTTAACAAATTGTCAAATATTTCAAGCCATTTAAAGTGAATTGGCCGTTGTTTGGTAAACCAACCCATATATACTCACAACTTGTTACAATTGTCATAACATCTTCGATTACTCTCTCTTGGGGAATCATTTTATCAAAAACCATCTCAATCCACCAAGTAAAAGATAGCCCTTAGTTTTGGATCAAATATTCTACTAGGATCAACCCCTTATTCTCCAGAGGAATACCTCCTCTCAAACTACATGATCTACAGGCAACAGCGCTCATGTTGACCAGAAAATCATATTCCACTAAGGAACTTGCTAGTTGCGCAAGCTTAATTCCCATTTTTTAGCTCTCAGGGGTACAAGCCCAGATAACACAACAAAATTCTGGCCATTTTGACACAATTTAATATTAAGCTTAGTTAAAATTCAAATTTAACCCAATTTTCCATTTACTTTTACTAATAAAAATTTGGTTTTTGCCAAGTCAAATACACACCATAAAAGTATCAATGTCAACCCTTTTAGACATAACCTATTTTTTAAAATGCAGCTGAAACACTTGCAATATAAATATCATCCCAGTTAAACATATATATGTTATTACATCAATATATAGAAAAAGCCTTAGTGCGTATAGCAGACTGTTGAAATGTTCATCTTGTAAATTTATTGGTGGGGCTAAAATAACTTTAATATCATAACTGGATTCATGGTGTCAAGATTTTGGGGTCTTGAAGAATTATTATCACGTTTATTATGTCAATGTGATGGCATCCTGGGTTGGTTGTTAATAGACACGTATCTGTATGGCACCAGATGCACTTCCAATTAGCGTGAGTATATCACAGCAACTGGCGGGTTCCAGCCTTTGTTGCTGGAGCCAATTAGTTGGAGTGGTTCTGTAGTCAAATCAACACAACACCAGCAGCTTTGGGCAGAAAAGGTTGGAAGAATCAATAATAAAATCTTATTGATCACTTGACACTACTACAATATTATCAGTAGTATTGTAGACAGGTTTAACTTGTCTGCCTTCCAAGTGATCTTAGACGGGCTTTTTATAGCATAAGTCTGCTATGGTCAGACTGGCGTCTGGCTGCAGATAACTCTTACTAGCTAGCCTATTATCCCCAAGCTACTAGTTTCAATTCCCAGAGTTGGATTCCAAGCCCAGATAGTGTTTTAGAATGAGGCAATATCATATGCTTGTAATTTCCCTCTTCAGCATATATATTCCTTTGACTTAGTTGATGTTGCTAAGTGATGATTATTGGTGGAATCCTGTTCTGCGCTCATTGGAATACAAATGTGAGCAGGTGGTCCTCTGTCCCATTTCTTGGTGAAATGAATATTGATTGGACAGGCCTTTGTCTATTAATATCAAGTTTCTCCGTCTCAATTTGTCTGGCAGTGACATGTCCACTAGACTATTCCTAAATGGTCTCACTTGCTAATTATTCAGGTGTATTGAACAGCCAATGGTTGTTGACCCAGAATATCTTAGATATCTCTCAAATAGGGGAGTCATATTTTTAGATGATAATGTTTTACACATCCTATTGTTGCAGCTGAACCAATAATAGTTCAGTACTTAGATTGGGCAAGACAATGGTTTAAATAGAAAGGACAAGAATAGGAATAACATGTGTTTATTTTAAGAATAATCTGGCTGATATACTATATTTGGGAGCCATAGACTTCCAGGGGGTGGCATAGTGGCCTGTTTCATGTAACTTTTGGACTGTGGATAAATTGAGAGAGATCAGTGTGTCAAATTGACAGTGCTCCTAATTAGGAGATGATGCCTGCAATTTGACACCACCATCAGATTGATTCATGCTGTTAGACACATCATGGGGCAGCTCATCACGCCCCCTGTGTATTGGGAGATACATTAGTGGACAAGGGGATAATCTTGGTTGTAACACTATATTCTCAATCAACCTTATGCCCCATTAATTCTATATCCAGAATTGATGTTTCACATCTGGTAGTGGCCTGTCCATTTTGGTCTATATTTATTGTGATAAGGAGACATATCAGTCAACCCTAATAGATGAGGATTTCCTGACACATGGATAATGGTGATCCCATAATTTAAGCTTGTTTCACCATGTAAATTAGGTGGAATACACCATCTAGAAAGCAATATCTAGAAAGATACCATCTTGAAAAGAATTTGCAATAGAGTCAGTATTTACATCAGCAAAATTAAAAAATATTAATTGGTTATTTTTTACATATTGGTTTCTAATACAGCATCTAGAAAACACTATCACAAATTAAAATAAAAAGAGTGTTATCCAAATAAATTTTTTTGAGTATAAAAACACTTAATAAATACCCTAAAATATGCCATCTAGAAATACAGCATCTAGAAAGAGGACATCTGGATTCAAACAATAAATTATACTTTTATGTGATAAATCCAAGCCTTTCCCTTATTAACTGGGAATAAAGTATGATATTAATTTATGACCACATATAATAAATCAACTCAAATTAACTCACCTTTGATAGTACTATATCCCTGTAACACAGCCATAAAAATCACTTTTATATACTGGTTTTATTCCTTGTCATAAAAAAATCTTTAATATTTGGGTTTCAAATTTAAAATGTTTCATTAATGATTTTATATATTCAAGGGTATTGACTCTATTAACTGGAACTGTAATAATCAGGTTAAGGACAGTGTAACTAAGACTACCTCATCACTTGAAGGTCGGTACAATCAATTTTCCTGCCTGATTAAGGTAAAAAAGCCAATATTTATTGTGATTATCAACAAGCTGAAGATCTGGTATGTCCATGGGGACCAGCTTTAACCTCAGGCCATCAAAAGCAAAGCTGTTGTATCCAAGCATGCATACCAGCAGGTCAAGTTTGCAAGTGTTACTAAAGAGGTTTTGAGCTATTACACCAGAGAAGGCCACCTTAACCATCCCAAAGGCATTGTCAAGACTTTTGGGGCTGAAGCCCAATCAATTTAATCTACCATTAAATACTTTACTTCCAAATATTTAATTTTTACTTTATTTTTAGTATATAGATGCAAACATAGGAACAAATTTCAATATGGAAATATCACGGTTTTGGGGTGTGTTGACTTTAGAGCTTTGCTCACTATAGTTGGTACTATCTTGTCATGAATGACATTTCAATACTTGTATCAAAATCCTGGGAATTGAACCCTGGCCCTCAGGAAATGACTTGCACCAACCAGGATAGACAGGGACCCACCAGAATGCCAGTTGAGCCAAACCCTGGACCATAGGAGATACCTTTCCCCAATCAGGAGGGACAGGAACCCGCTGGACTGCCAGCTGTCAAGACTGGAAGTTCAACACCAACACTGAAAATCCCAGAATCTAACTCTGACCCTCTAAAGACAAATCAAGTTGTCAAAACGGCAAGCTCAACCCGCCAGCAAGGTTCTGAGTAAGCAGGTTTGTGACCCGCAATCTGATTACCCAGCCACTTGAAGCCAGACCCGGAAGTCAACTCAAATTGCCAAATCTAACAACATGAACATATGATGATCCTTTATGGTTGATACCTTGTTCTGGAGCTTAACTCATTACTAGGATCAAGCCACCCCCTTTGTCATGAATGACATTTCAATACTTGTATTGAAAACCTGGAAATTGAAAGCCAGTTCTCAGGGAAAGCCTTATGTTGACCAGAGTTGACAGGGAACAGCCCAACTGCTAGTTGGGTCAAGCCCTGGACCACCAGAGATAGATGGCCCCAAACAGGGGGAACAGAAACCTGCCAACCTGCCAAGCGTCAATACTGGAGGTTCAAAATCAACATTGGAGACCCTGGAATCAAACCCTGACCCTCCAAAGACTACTCAAGTCACACAAAGTGGACAGGAACCCATCCACTTGTTAAATTCCAAACCCAAGTTGACAAGTTACTCTGAGACCCTCCAGTCTCCTGAGGACAATTCCCCAAATGATCACCAGATTAATGCCAACCTTGCGCCACCAAAGATCTGGCCCTATGCAGAGGTTGTAGCTTGCCTTAAGGAGGTTAAAACAAAACCTACTGTTAACTCTGCCAATGACCACCAGCAACTGCCAGTCTTCCGTCCAGAATGGGTAGTACAATTGAACTACTCAGGTGATATAGTGAACAGTGGTGGCAGAATGAAGCATTGCCACTTCTATTCACCAGATCAGGCACAACCTAGATCTGCCACCCTCCAGACTCTAAGCCAAGATCTATACCCCGCCAGTGACCTGTCTGCAAACCTGAACCCTGCAAAAATCAAAGAAGCAAAAACCCATGGTATAAAAGCCCTGGCTGTATGGTGATGACCATATTGTCATTTTCAATAATAAAGTTTTATAAACCTTTGATTTGAACAAATCTTACCCTATCTAGTCTTAGTGATCTTCCATCTTAACTCTGTCCAAGTAGACCATCAGGCAATTGCCCCCTCTGGAGACCAACCTGCTAACCCTCCCCAGGCACTATACCGTCCCCCAGGAGCCCCTTTTAGACCTGTGCATTTTACGGATTACCCGCCCAACCCTGCCTATGCAGAGTACGACTTGGAGACCATCCTCATTGCTGATCTCTTGACAAGGACTAGAGAAACTGAATACATAGGACATGAAGGAAAGTGATACAAGAGGCTTCCCAGATTGTTCAAAGATAAGTACAATTATCTGCCTGCCTACTTAGTTCCCATGACTCTGCCCTTAACCCCACAACCCAACTGCCCAATGGAGACCCCCACTGTGGCCGAGACTACGTCCACCCAACTGTTTGGAGTACTCTACATTACTTTGATGGGAATGGTAGACACTATGGTGCCCAATTCAGGACCCTGGTCTTTGCTTGAGCAATCCATTTCCTATATTATCAAGTTAGCACCCATCCTGTGGTGGGCATTACCCTCTGGCCTGGCCGTATTCTGAACCAAGCCAACCAATGCCTCTACCTATGCCTGGCTTCCTGACACCCTTCACCATCCAACCGTGTGATTGACACAATCATGTTCCTGTTATCCTTGATTCACAATGACTATACAATCACTATCTCTAAATAAAGATCATTATCTAGTTTCTAAATTATTTTTCCCCTTGTAACTCTGCTAAAACAGCACAGTTACAACATTGGTAGCAGAAGCAGGTTCTCCATCCTACCTTATCTTATAAAATTCCGCATGTTGCCTGTACTTGCCGCGGCCAACAAATCCTTGACAGAATTATGTCTGGCCTCCCGCTGGACTGGACCCCGTACACCCCTGGTGCCAAGATACCTGATGGCTTTGTCCTGTACCAGAACATGGTGATACCACTCCCCATGTTCAATGCCCTGTCAGCACAAGGGTTCTTTCAGGATCCCTCCTCTATTCTGCAACCAACCAACAAAAACACCATGCCCGCCTACGTAGCATAAAGACTGTGAAGCACTGCCTTGGAACCTTTTGCCAGGGCCAACAACAACAACACTGACACATGGATCCAGTCCACCCAGAGCAAACTGGCCCATATGGAATGCCCGCAGCAATTTTGGATTGCGGAAATCTCCATCCGCCTGATCCACAACGCTGGCACCTGGTGTGATAAGTGACACAAAGAACATGCCAACAAGAACTGGGATACCTTAAAGCAAGACTTATTGGCAAGGTTTGTGCTTAAGGACATGGCACTCATGATCATATGCCAAGTAAAGAACCTAACCCAGACAGGCACTGTGAAGGAGCTCACCCGTGCCTACAAGAAACTCCAACTTTGTGCACCATCTTTCATGGTCTTTGACACCCCAGTGTGACCGTACTATAGTCAAATTGGGCTGTGGTTTCACAAAGAGGCTGAATTGTGATGAATTTCATAGGTTGAAATTCAAAACAATAGGATTGTCCTTGGAGAGACTTTCCAGCGTAGTAATGGATTACCTAGGAATCAATTAGGCTGTACTAATTGAGGGCTAAAATGAATAATCTGAACAGTTCAGATTATGAAACTAGGTGTCTCAAACTGATTGATTAAATGGGAAGGTTAATTAATTGATACCCTGGAATATGATTGATGAGAATTTAATCATAGGGCCAAAATGGACTTGACTGTGTCAAGTAAAGACTTGTTGTCTTCAAACGGATTAATTAACTGGGAAGGTTAATTAATATATGCTTGGAATATAATTAATGATGATTTAATTATATTGTTTAATTGCCTTGACTGTGTCAAGAAGTTTGGTTAAGGTTAGCCAAAAGTAAACCCCCAAATTGTGGTTTAAAAGCGCTGTTTTGGAAAAGTAATTAGATTAAAAGTGCCAAGGCGCCGCCCAGTGAATGTTTCAGGCGCTGAGGCACTGGGGCGCTGTGGCGCTGCCTGGGAAAGTTCCTGGGTGCCTGGTTTGAGTTTTGAAGCATTTTAATGGGGTTTTAACGCAAAAAACCATTAAATGCAAAAATAACTAAATGTAGACAATGGTGTCTATGCATTCAGGATTGATCAGCTGGTTCCCAGTTGGAACAAGGATATTTTGGATCAGGAATATGTATATTCAACAGGGGTTTGGCGCTAGAAGTCTGGAATGCTTCAAGCCAAAGCAATACATTTCCACATAAAGAATCAGGTGATTCTGGAATGTATTAGAGCACATTCTTATAGGTTAAGAGTGTGAAGATCTTTTTAGTAAAGATCTGGATTAGATGACTCCGTCATGTCATAAACCATGTGATAGGAATCCAGGTGTGATTCTGGAACCAGAGGGGTTTTCAGCCAAATGTACCCTGATTGGTATATAATGGAAACATGATAATAATTAATAAAAAATGATACTTATGTGTGACAATGGTTGCTTTCCCCTCAATCTTTTTATGCTTTATGTTTTTGGCTTTTAACTGAAATAAGACTACCGTGGAATGAAAGAGATGGTATTCAGCTAAGACTATGGGAAGCAAAACATGTGGAAGTGATCACCAGATGGCGACAAGTTTAACGCCAAGATTGCTTGCCTGGAATCCAAGCTCATCAAAGCTTATATAAAGGATTCCCTGTCAAACTGTAAAAGAGTCAGACCGGGATAATGAAGAAGCAAGCATGAATTTCCTGGATCTGTCACACCCAGCCACACACCTCATGTACTACAATGCCCTCAAGTGGCATGTGATGAGACACATGAACCTGGATCAAGTGACCAACCTACAAAGCCTGTACCGCAAAGCGGAGAAAGCAGAACAAACCTCCAATGCCCTTCATAAGGCACAAACAGGAAAACAAGAGAGACCCAAGGATTCTACACACAGGCAGGTGCTCCACTTGACCACCCCCTGGAAGCAACGGGAATAATACCAACCATAAACCCACAAGCTCAAACGGACAGGGGAATGGAAACAATGGCCATTCAAATTGTACTCATTCTGTATCACTACCACGCAAGGCAATCAAGATGAGGGAAAAGCCCAGGGAGAGCATTAAGAAAGCCAAGCTCTCCCCACACAACTCCCAACTCGCCCAATATAGAGTACCAACCCAAGGACGTGGACCAATGTCCAATGATCCAAGTACCCTAGCAGGACCTGGTACTGTACACCATTGCCAGACATCCCAATAAACTGATGTCCTATCCTTTCTGTTTTCACAGTTACACAGGCTCAGCACTCTTGGACTTGGGTGTGGATCAAACCCTAGTTAATAGCAGCTTTGTAGAAAAGTTCAAGCTAGCCACTAATTCTTTGCGGATTAAAAACGTGGTCCTGGCTGATGAACATCACATTGCTGTGACAAGGGAAACCACCCCCTTCTCTGTCATGCTTGAGAACCTCTACTCCACCATCCAAGGTCCTGTCATTGACTTCCCAAAGTTTGACATTGTACTGGAGTTGAATTGGTTGCAAAAGAACAATCCTCACATAGTCTGGGCGACCTCAGTGTTGACCATTAAGCGTGAAGGTGTCAATCACCAGATCCACCCTGACTCAGTGGACCAACTCCTATGCAACCATGTCTTTGTGCGCATCACAGAGACCCTGGACAAAAAGGAAATCCTGAAGGCAATTGACTGGGACTCCTGCCAGTACAAGATCATACACTTCAAGGATCACCAGGATACCTCCACACCTCAGGATTGCAAAATTGTGGCCTGTCATCCAGAAATCTTCAAGGAAGCCCTACCTGGCTTGCCCCCAGAAAAACACATTCAACACTCCATCCAACACAAAGGAGTGTACCCAAAGGACGTCCTATCTACAGGTTGACCCCAAACAAAGACAACGCCCTACACACCTACCTCAAGGAAGTTTTGGAGAAAGGACTTATCCGCCCCTCACAGTCTCCTTTTGGGGCTGCTGTATTCTTTGTGGCCAAGAAGGACGGTACCTTACGTCTGGTCACAGACTACCAAGCCCTAAACAAAGTTACTATCAAGAATTTTTATCCACTACCACTGATTGACAATCTCTTTGACGCCTTGGGAGGAGCCACAGTCTTCTCCAAGATTGATCTGACTGCAGGCTACAACCAGATTTGTATTAAGGAGGAAGACATTCCCAAAACAGCCTTTCACACTAAATACAGCTCATAAAAATGTGTGGTGCTCAACTTTGGCATGAAAAACGCCCTGTCCACCTTTGTGACCTTCATGAACAAAGTGTTTGCACCCCACATAGGCAAACATGCCCTAGTGTACCTAGACAACATCACTGTCTACAGCCCCTCAGTGGAACAGCACCACAAAGACCCTGAGGCAGTCTTTTCTACACTGGTACAACACAAACTGTTGGCCAAACCCTTCAAGTGCCAGTTCTTCCACATGAAACTACCCTTACTGGGACACATAGTCTCAAAGGACGGCATCAAACCCAACAGTCAAAAGATACAGGCCATCTGCAAGATGCTGCCACCCAAGGATAAGTCAGAACTCTGCATCTTTCTGGGGATTGTGGCCTATGTACGCCGCTTCATACCTGACTGTGGCGTTTTGACTGCCCCCTTATCTTCCATAACAGGCGCCAAAGATAATTTTGTGTGGACCCCCAACGTGACCTCTGTTTTAGACGCCTCAAGGAGAAGCTCACAACAACTCCTATCCTGCAATACCCCAAACGCAACGGGGAATACCAAATGGAAACCGACGCCTCAGATGCATCCATTGGGGGAGTACTACAAATCAAAAATAATGATGGTGACTTCCTGCCTGTAGCTTATGAATCACAAAAGTTGACAGATGGCAAGTGTTGATACCTTATCCACAACAAAGAACTGCTGGCCATCATATACTGCCTAGTCAAATGGTGTTACTGTTAGAACTAGATGGCAAGCTGCACTATTCAAAGAAAAATTATGTGGATATAATAAACACAGAGTTAATTGTTTGAGTAGCAGTAGGCCAAATTGAGAGGAGGGCTTGATCATTCTGGAACCGCAACCTGTGGAGCATAAAATGGAGGTCAAGATTGAGGTCAAGAAGATCATTTTCAGAGGAAAATTAGAATAATGAGAAGAAGGCAAGGTGACGTAAAAGGCAGGCCAAGTGACAGCAAAGGAGTCCAAAGCCAACTGAACCACAGCCCCGGCCATATTGTCAAAGACAGGGGCCAACAGGCCCAAATATACAAACATGAGGTTAACTTTCTTTTTTTATTCCAAGGTGAGTAAGATATCTAGAAAAAAAGTTTCTAGAGGGGAATGGGGAAAGTCTTAAGGTAGTTCAGGATGGGGGGAGGGGATTCCATGGCTTCTGATTGGTTGGTACAAATATTTTCAGCAGTTGTAGGTCCTGCATTGGAATTTATGTCAATGACACCATAATTCAAAAAATTATGGCAACCAGTGGGCCAAGCGCTTCCATCACCAGATAATGTATAATGTGTGATTTTCTTATCATAGTTATTCAGATAAAAATATGGTAGGTCCAGATTTTCCAGGGCTATCTGAGCAACCCCAGCTTTGACCCATTTTTTTGTCAATTACAACATTTAAGTCGTCAATTTCTCTTAAGGGTTTGGCAGTGGTCCTTCATTGGTTTTGGGTCTTACGGGGCTGTACTATTCCTTCCATTTGGTTTTCTACCGTAACAGTTGCTATCTAGAACAACAGGAAGAATTTACGGTACTGACTGACCACAATTTGTTCATATACTTCAAAACCCAAGAAAATCTATCACTGCCAAGCCTGCTGGATAGAGCTCTTGGAGAGATTCAATATGCTAATACAGTACAAACCTGGTCCCAAGCTTGCCATGGCAGACGCCCTCTTGCACCTATATGTCTGTGCCACAAAAGGAGAAAATGGGCTCAACCCAGACTGGCCCCTCTTGGTACTACAAACAAAGGACAAGGGTTTCCCCCTGGTACAACCAACATAACAAAGGAAACAGTTATCAAAAAACACCTATTTGCTGACGTGTACGGGACCCTGCACAGAGAAATTTCCAACAGTACTACCATTCCTTATATCCCCACACACCAGCGCATAGAAACCATCCTATGATATCACAGAGACCTCGGACACACCAAGAGTTGAAACCTATATGAGTTCCTTAAGCACAAGGCCTGGTGGTCAACCTTATACTGAGACGTTCAGGAAGTCCTAGACCAACACAAGGTATGCAAAAAGTTTGCCAAAAGCAAAGCCCCTCCAAAGTCAGTACTGACCATCCACACACAACTACCCTTCAAGGTGTGGTCCCTTGATGTTGTTGGCCCATGCCAGGGAAACACAGCAATAAGAAATACATCATCACCGCCATTGACTTTGCTACAAGATGGCCAGTAACCCAAGCAGTAAAGGCGCACACTGGCAATGACGTACAACAATTCATTGGAAAAGAGATAATAAGCAAGTTCAGAAAGCCAGAACTCCTGATAACCAATGGAGGGAAAGAATTAACCTCTGAAGATACCAATGTATATCTCTCTAAAAATTGGGTCAAACATACTGTGACAACACCATACCACCCACAGGCCAATGAACGTGTAGAGTGGCTTAATGGCAGCCTTGTGCAAGCCTTAGCCAAGCTCACTGCCGGGAGACCTGAAGACTGGTATAAGCAGCTATCAACTGCACTACTTGTGTGCCAAACCCAAGTGAACAGATCCACCGGAAAAAGCCCTTTTGAATTGGTATACAGCACACATCCAAATATCATTCAAGCATTAACAGGACCCAAACAGGAAATCCCAAGTAAAGTCTTCCTGCGCTCAGACCCTCAAGTTATAGAGGCCAACAGCAAGCAAACAGAAAAGAAAAATGAATGTCTGCAAAAAACTTTTGTCCCCATCCAAGGTAGATATGAAGTTGGGGATAAAGTTTGGGTCATGAACGTTGATAAAAGCAAACTACAACCCAAGAAAGTAGGCCCAGCAATCATTCTAAAGGTAAACAACAATAACACTTACCTTGTGAAAGAACTCAGGAAGCGCAAGCAAGACAAACCCCTACACCATGACCACCTGAGACCCTGCAAAGCAAGACAAAAACAACACAAAAGCGCCCTGCCCTTCACAGAACAACAGTTAGTCCAATATGGCACCTGGGCTCCTGACAACCTACCTCCAGAGGAGGTCAACCTTCAGTCGGGGGGGTCAAAACAGCAGTCTCAACCAGCCAGTAAGGTTCTGAGTAAGCGGGTTTGTGACCCACAATCCAATTACTTGGCCACTCAAAGCCAGACTAGGAAGTCAACTCAAATGATCAAATCCAACAGCATGAACAGATGATGATCCTTTATGGTGGATACCTTGTTCTGGTGCTTGAATCATTACCAAGATCAAGCCACCCCCTTCACCATCCAGCCGTGTGATCAACACAATCATGTTCCTGTTATCCTTGATTCACAATGACTATATAATCACTATCTCTCAATAAAGATTATTCTCTAGCTTCTAAATACTTTTCCACTTGTAACTCTGCTAAAGCAGCACAGTTACAACACCTCTTTGTTTATCCCTGTTTATTTTCTCATTTACTACAATATCCCATTTTTATCCATTGTGTATATTTTTTAGATAATCCCAATATGTGTTGTTTGCTTTATGTTTTTCCATGCTTCCATAATTACTGTATTGTTTTAGCTCTTTATACAGCCCCTTGTGAAAATATTAACAACAATTTGGTTATCAGCTAAATTTAAATTAGAAAACTATATGTTTAGTGTATTTAGAGAAGTTGTTGCTGATCTGAATTCAAAACCTTAATGATAAACTTTAAGCCAATCAGGAGTCAAGTGAGAAAGTGATTGTTGTGGCATATAGAGTCATTTAATAACTCCTTAATGCATGTGTGCTACTTAATCTGATTAGCCTAAAGTTCATCATTAAGGTTTTGATTTTGGATCCACAACAACTTTCTCTAAACACAACAAACTTACAATTTTTTTAAAAAATTAGCTGATCACCAAATCATTGTTAGTTCTTTCATAAGGGGCTGTTTAAAGAGCTATAAATGACTGTTTTATGGATCTAGATACACAGCATAGTAAATATATGATTTTATAGAAATAAACTAAAAATAAAGAAAACAATGATATAAAACAAAGAGAAAATAAACAATTGAAATTCTAGATAAAAATAATATAAATAAAAATGTTTGGTGGCAAGGAGTTTATGTGGGAGGGGAATAATGATGCCTATTAGGAAGAATAGCGTGGGAGAGAAGGCATTGAGGTGGTGCTGGCCTGAGAAGTCTGGGATTGATCAGGAGGGGCTGAAAGGTGGGTAGGACACACCATTTTGAAAACAGCATCTCAAAAAACACTATCTCAAATTACGCTATCTTGATTTATTAGTAAAAATGCCATTTCAATTTACAGTATTTTGACTAAGAAAAACAAGTTTTAAAATTTTAGATTTTTTCAACTCCAAAAAAAATCCAAAAAATTCTCAAAAAATAAAATTCAAAAAGCATTTCTAGGCTTAAAAAAGCCTCAGAATTTCAAATCTGCAATAAGAAATGGGGTTGATTAGTAGCAACATAGTTGTGTAAAGCCCAAAAAGTAAAATAATCCCAAAAACACCTATTTTCATCTATTTTAACTATAAACTATACTTTAAAATAAGCAGATATTTGTACCAAATACCAAAAAAGTCAAAGAATGATAAAATCAAGGGAAACAAGAGAGAAGATAAAGAAGTATTTATTGAGGAAGGGCTCAGACATTAGTGGAAAGAGCAACTGAGATAGCTTGGAGATGATCAAGCTTTCTATCCTTGGGATAGTAGGCAAGGACCACCTTGCTGATTTCAGTATAATTTTTCACTGCCTTGGTATGCTTGGGGGGATCACCCTTGGTCTTCATGCCAGTCTTGAAGAGGCGGGCAGAGATGGCTTGTTGGGTCTTGAGATGCACCATTATTTTATTGAATTTGGGCTTATGAACCCTGATCCTTGTAGCAAACTGGCTATGCCCCCCTTCAAGGGAAGAGGTGGTCTTGATTAAACCATCTTTTACCTGCTTAAAGCAGTTCCAGGTGATTGAGTCACTGCCCTTTCTGATGTGGCGTGCTCCTTGAAACACTCCAACCCATTGAGTTTCAAAATACTCAATAAAGGGCGCAAAGGCTGCCTGGTTGGCTATAATCTATGGGTGACAGAGTAGGGCGTCGTAGAAGGCATTTAACTCCTCCTTTTGCACAAGGGCAAGGGCAGCAAAGCAATTAAAAACGTCCTTTGCTTCTTTTATGCCTTCAGTGAAGACCAGCTCATGGAGATCAGAGCACTTTTGGAGGCAGCGGCAGAGTGCCTGCCGGAAGTGGAAGTAGCATCCCTAAGGGGAGCTCTTAAAGACTTGAATGAAGGCATTTGCCTGAGCCTGTTCAAAATCCACTATCAGATATTTCTGATAGTGAAAGTGTTTGGGCTGCTTTCTGATTGGAGTGGCTTCCTCTTCCTGTGACTGGGCCTTCTTCTTGCGCCCTCTGATCTCCTTGGGCTCCTTTTTAATAGTTGGGAGGATTTCATCCAACTTGGCCTTTAGGATTATGAGTGCACGGACATATGCTTCCTGCTTTTTGTTGGGAAGGAAAAAGAAGACCAGGGGAAGAACTAGATTACCAACCTGCCCATGGATATTCCAAAGCTGGCTGAAGAGCTTTGGGCAGGTTGAGAAAGTGCCATCTGCAAGCCAGGTCTTGCATTTCAGCAGGTTGCACAAATCCTGGCTTGTGGCAAAGCAGATCATACACTCAGGGGCATGTTGACCATCATTGTGAAGAAGGAATCTCTCCTCATGGCAGTATAATTTTTGTTTCTCTGTAAGAATCAATTGGTCAATGGAGCTTGCACTGACGCCTTCAGTGCTCAGAGCATATCTTTGATCAGTGATATATCTCTGTAGTTTTGAGGCGCCACCAACAGTGGAAAATTGGGTATAGTTTAAATTAAGGAGGGCATCATTGACAACCTCAGTGGAAGTTTGATCCTTGGTGGTTGGTATCACCTGGCAAAGAAACCAGCGGATAAGTTGGTAAAGGGGGTCAAAAGGCTCAGAACAGTCATGGTTGACAGTTAGGGCTTTAAATCTAGTGAACCCATAAGTAGTGAGTCTAGCTAGGCCGCCAACGTTATCACATTTGTAGTGATGTTGATGGATGGGTTTCTTCTCATCATTACAGCTGAAGCTGTAGTCCTTGTAGACAAAGCCAACACCCCTTTCTTTGTCATGATGGGGTAGCTGTCTGGATAAGTGGCAGGCACAGCAAAGGTGCCATTTTGATTGCATATATTATGGATGGTATTAAGATCCCAGAGCTCAATTTGGTCATCTGCAGGAGCACCAGGCTCAGGCTCCTGCTCCTCTTCATCCTCAGGATCTGAAGTGGGGTCAGAATGGTAATTGAAGTTGAATAACTTCTCTCAAGGATCAGAGGGGGAGTACACAAAAGGAGAGTGTGGAGGGGTTGGGCTTGTTTCCTCAGGCTCTGGTGATGGAGTTGGGGTCTTGGGGAGAGCTTTGGACTTAGAAGGCTGCTTCTTTGGGGTGTTCTTGGCCTTTTTGGCCTTTGGAGGAGTGATCTTGGACTTTGATGCCTTGGAGGCATTGGGCGCAGCTTTGGTAGTTGACTTGGGAGGCATCTAAAAGTGAATTAGTTTAAAAATTTGAGAAATTTGGGGGTTGTTTTTAAAGAAACAAATGAGATTTTTTAATATAAAAAGTAGTAATTTTTTCACAGAATTGTAAAGAAGATTTGAAAAATATATAATATCAAAATTTCAATGTTTTTTGTCTTGTAAAAATAAGTTTTTTACTAGTAACTCAAGTATGCAAAACTTTGAGTTTTGACTGAAAACTTGCAGTTGAAATGGCGCTTTTGAAGTGACGTAATCGAGGTGCCATAGCTCAAAAACATAGTGTTTTTGACCATTTTTTATATTAAATTAAGAAATCTACGGTGGATCTACCTCAACCAGGCCAAAGAGTAAAGCTTGAATATTTCAAATACTAGCTTATACAACTGGGGTTAAAAAGTACTCTGTTGTTTAAAGGAGGCCAAAAAATATATATCTGCAAAGTTTCATATGTTTTCTTACATTTTTTATTTATATTGTAATTGACGTGAATATGTACTTTTGAAAAGTGGAAAGCAAGAATTGCGGTGGGGCAACTGATATAGTGTAGCCTGGAGTCATAGGTAATTGTAAATCCACTGCCCCCTTTGGCCTTGGATAGAAATGTGTTCCCCCATCATACAAAGAAATCTGCTCATAGTCCAGCTAAACCACTCAACTTGTTAAAATATTTAGCTCACACTGTAGACAAAAGACTTGTATTGGCATACCCTGAAAATTCTACAGCTCCCACCGTTCCTTCCTTGGAAGAAACCCTGGTAAATTTAGACTTCTTTCTGGCCTGTTGTTGACCATTATTAAAAACTATTAGATCCAGCCAATTGGGCCCTGCCACATTGACATCCAAAATCTCAAGTGAATTCCAAGTGCTTGAAAACCCCTCCAGCCAATCAGGGAGCACCATGGAAATTAAGATGAAACCCTCCAGCCTCCCCAACTCTGACCTAAAAATTTATCCCCCCACCCAATCAGACTTGAGTCCTGAAGTCATGTGATTTTCCCCTGCAGCACACTCCCCTTTTTACACAGCAAGGAGACTGAAAGTCCCCTGCTTGTCTATTCCCAATTTTACTAAACTTTGGAACCTTGCTGCACTTTTTTTTGAATTTTGGTGGAGGCCTTGAAACTTTTTATTTTTGACCCCCTATAGTTTGAAGATTAAAAGTGTTAGAATTTTCATTAAAGTTTACCTTGTGCCTACCCGCTTTGAACCCGGCATCATCCCTGGGCTCTTTAGAAGAAGCTCGGACGTATAGTCTTTGCTCTTCTTGCTTTTGCTTTCAAAAGATGACTTCAAATCCTAAAACTTTAATTAATTTTCATTATAAAAACTTACTTTTATTTTAAATTTTCTTTAATTTAATTGATTTTGAACCCACCTTTAACTATATTCATTTTTAAAGCCACCTGAGACCACCACCAAGTCTTCCACATGCTCTCCTGACCCCATTTTTCCTGCTTTTGTTTGTGGGTCCCCTTTTTTGCACCAAAACTATTGTTTCTTACCCTAGAAACCTTGCCCACATATTTGAAATTTTGTGGAGAACACAGCCATGATACTCCCAGCTCTCAAATTTGTGGTGTTTTCTGTGGCCCCCATTTTGCTGCTTCTGTGGTCAACTTCACCAGAGTTGTGGTCCAAGATTTCCTCTTCTGCTTGTCTTGTGGGCAATGACCCGTCTTGCCTTCTGGATCTCCCTAGTGGTCTCCTGTTCTCTGGGGAGGCAGTGGTAAAGAGTTTGACTTGTGACAACCTGGATCTGGAGGCTGCTGGTTTCACCCAGTCTGCTTCTGTGGTTAAGGAGAGGTTGGTGTCACCCATGTCCAGTCCTGAGAAGCGCAACCTGGTGCCCCTCCAGGCCCCCGCAACGTTCCCTCTTGCTCTCACTTGTACGCCCTAGTTACTCACTGGGCTAGTGTTGATGAGATTGAATGCCTACTTCCCTCAACTATCCCCTGTATTGTCCCTGTGGTCCCCCCTTTGAGCGGCTGTCCCAGTTCTCCACTGGGTGGTATCCTGGTGGTATATTGCACCAGGATGGGAGCCAAACTTAGTTATTTTAGCCCCCCTCTCTTACAGTAATTTCCCCTATCCATTGTTTGCATCAAATTAATTGGGTAATCTGAAACTTGGTGGAATTTGAAGTGACGTAAATTGAAATGGTGTAATCACCCCTTTTTATATTAAAATCACTATTAAAATATTTTATTAAGAGAACCCTTATCAATGTATCCATGTATAATAAAGTTATAAATTACATATAACAAACCAGATTTTTTTACCCAGCAATGACAATCACTAGAAGGACTATCATAGTGGTGTCTTTTTAGGTTGTTCTTAGTATAAGTGTCTTGGATTAATACTATAGGAACATCTTCTGGCACTATACCACAGGCTTTATTTTGGTTTGGGTATAAACTTATTTTAGTTTAAGATAGATGGCATAATTCAAAATGACATAAAGTTGAGATGGAGTAAACATGCCCCACACTAAGTGATTTCATATGTAAATAAAGTTAGCAAAATGAGGTTTAATTAATCTGACTTGAAGTGACAGAAGCAAGATGGCGTAAATTTGAGATGCTGCATTAATAAAGTATATGTAAATTTTAACTATTTTATTGTTTATTTTATTTTTTATGATTCAAAATCACTAACACAAAAAACGCCATTCTGAATTAAATTTGAGATGGCGTAAATCAAAGTAGCATTTTTGAGATGGCGTGTCCTACCAATAGGTGGGGGTGGAGAGTGGCAGGGGTTGATTCAATTGGATTTATTATGATGGTGTCAGGGATCCACTCATTGGGAAGCTCTCTCTAATCAAATGAAGAAGAGCTCCCAAGTTGAATTTGACCAGAGTGGAACCTACTGGAATCCTTATCATTAAAATGTGTAGAAGGTGACCAAATAGGGGGAATCTTCCCAAGAAGGGAGTGAAATGGTTGAGGAGATAATAGACGCTGGTGTACCCCAAGACCAACCAAGGGGCCTTGGGGTGGATGATAGGTGGGAATCAAGCTGCTTCAACGTAAGGGGCATGCTGTTGACATGGACCAAAACAATACCAAATTGAGTCTTCTGATTTGTTGGTAGGAGTTGGTTTGGGGGTTTCAAAGTTCACATTGGCTTGCCCATAACTTAACACACAAAAATTCCATACAAGGAAGATGAACTTCATGCTGTTGGAGGGGGAACCTTTAGAATCTACTAATCAAGTGTTTAGAAGTTTAAAATATAGATTTATTGGTTGATAGGAATAAGAGAAATTTTTGGAGCACTTAGCTCAAGGGAAAATGTTCAGTTTAAATACTGAAATAATTTGGGAGATGGGTCATAGAGTTTACCAGGCCAACCTTCAAGTGTGGGGTAGAAGTATTGCTTTGCAGGCCTTCAGCAAGCTGCAGCCTGCAATGCAAGAAGAGGCAGGTTTGGATATTGCATTGCAGTATTGTACCTCAGTTAGGTTGGGGATGGTATCTGGAGCTGGATGTGAAGTATTGCAGTGGCTTGGGTAGTTCTCTGGGTTTGATTGGCCTTCTAGGTCCCTGAAAATCTGGTTTAGACAGTTTATACATTTAATTTGTGATTGATTGGCTGTACTATGATTTTTGGAGCCAAAATTTAATGCTGAGTTGTTACTGTTGTCATAATAGTTGTTTGAAGCCTTAATTTCCTGTTTTAAAGTGGATTTTATATATTGTTCAGGTTTTTTACGCTTGCTTTTGCTTTTTTACTTGTTTTTTCTTAAAACACATTCATTTATTAATTTTGAATGTGTTTTTGACTCAATTAAATTAATACTTCCGTTAACCAACTTAGTTTTTAAATCTGCTTTAACAATGCAGTCTTCAGGTTTTGAGGTTTTCTCCAGAATTCTTATGTTTGTTTTTGTATTTTTGTAAGGTATGGAATTCCTTACACTAGCCTCCCTAAGGTCCTGTCTCCTTCCTTTGCTTGATGGCAATGATCCACGAGGTCCTGGAAGTTGGTCAGGTTGTCAATGGGTTCCCAGATGTTTGATTCCATACCATAACCCACCCATTTGATCAAGTAGTGTGGTTTGTTCTGGATCATCCTGTCATTGATGATTTCTTCTACCTCCCATTCAGGGAGATGGTTCATTACCAGAGGTGGGGATTCTATTTGGCCTGTGAAAGATTCTCTGGTGATCCATGGTAGCGGCTAAGAAGGCTAACATGGAAAACGTCATGGGCTGTGGATCCTTCTGGCAGACAGACTTGATAGGTCAGGGGGGAGATCTTTTGTATTACTTCCAAGGGCACTATCTTCTTGGGTCCTAACTTTTGATATGGCCATTTGATGTGTAGGTTGCAAGCATCTAGAAACACTAAGGTTCCAGGAGAGTATTCATCAGGCTCTCTGTGATGTCTGTCAGAAAACTTTTTGTATGAATGAATGGATTTATTTAGTGTTTTCTTAAGCTTGGCTTGAATCATGGAGAGATCATCTAGGTGCTTGGTGACCTGTGGAACTGGAGTTTTCTCTGCCTGAGAAGGAATTTATCTGGGGTTGTATCCATAGTTTGCCTTAAAGAGAGACATCCCAATGGATATGTGGTGGCTGGTGTTGTAGGCTAATTGAGCTACTGGTAGGAGCTCAGACCAGTTATTTTGTTGGGCATTGACATAGTTTTGTAAATAAGCCTCCAATACCTGATTAACTCTTTCTGTCTGTCCATCAGTCTGGGGGTGAAATGAGGTGAAGAGGTTGGTCTTGACTCCCAACCCTTTCATCAGGCTAGACCAAATCTTGGAGGTGAACTGGGTTCCCCGGTCAGAGACAATGTCATTCAGAATTCCATAGTAGGCAAACACGTTCTTGAGGAGCATCTGGGCGGTCTCTTCTGCGGAGGCAGTGGAGAAGGGGATGAAAATACAACACTTGGTCAAGTGGTCTACTACCACTAGGATTCCTGTATTTCCATGACTCATAGGTAGTTCAACAATGAAGTCCATTGATATGGAAGACCATGGTTGGGGAGGGATTGGTAAGGGTTGCAGGAATCCTTGAGGCTTTTGGTGGGAGGTTTTGTTTTGACAGCACTCAAGGCACTTAATTGTGTAGCTTCCCACTGACTTCTTCATTGAGGGCCACCAGTATTGTTGGGAAATCCTCTTGAGGGTCTTAGTAATACCCCCATGGCCTGATAGGGGGTGTCATGGAAGGCTTGGATAATCTGTTGTCTAAGAGGTCCTTGGGGAATAAACAGGGAGTTGTCATGGAACCCAATGTTGTTTCTTAGTTCTAGATCTGTGGTGCTAGTTGGAGGGTTCAGAAGTTGTTCCTCTTGGATCTCTTTATCCAGGTTGGTGTACAAGGAAGCGGTAGCAATGAGGTTTAGGAATCAAGAGGGACCCAACACTTGTCAGATGTTGTGTGTGTGGTAGGAGGTGTCGGGGTCTTCAAAGTCTTCTCTGCGGCTAATGGCGTCAGGGACAATATTCTTCTTACCTGGAGTGTATTCAATTTGGAAGTTGTATGCCATTAGGTCAATAGCCCAACGGGCCAAGCATGGGCAAGCCTTGTGTTTTTCTTTGAAGTATAGGAGGTTTTTATGGTCTGTGAAAATGTGGACTGTGTATTTACTTCCCTGTAGATATCTTCTCTAGTGGTCCAAGGCGCATACTATGGCATATAATTCCTTTTTGTAGACATGTTAATTGCGCTCCCTGTCCAGGAGCTTGTAGGAGTAGAAAACAACAGGGTGAAGTTCTCCATCCTCCCCAAGCTGGAGCAACACTGCTCCCAGCGCAAAGTCTGAGGCATCTGAATCCATAAAAAATTGATGCTCTGGGTCCGGACGTAGAAGGACAGGGGCAGAAGAGAAGGTGTGTTTCAAGGCATCAAAAGGCAGACTGAGCTTCCAGATTCCATGAGAAGGGTACTTTGTCTGAGGTGAGTTGTGTGAGAGGTAAGGCAATAGCGGAGAAGTCTTTGATGAATTTTTGACAGAAATTAGCCATTCCCAGGAACCCACAAAGCTTGGTACGGGAGGTAGGGACGGGCCTATCTGCCACTGCTTGGAACTTGGACAGGGCAACAGAAAAACCTCCTTCCAAGATGTTGTACCCTAGTAACTCACTTCTTTCTTGTAGAACTCACATTTTTCCAGTTTACAGAACAAGCAATCTTTAATTAAGGCCTGAAGAACTTCTCAAAGATGGATGAGGTGAGTGTCATGGTCCTTAGAGTAGATGAGGATATTGTCAAGGTATACTACTGCACAAGTGTCCAGAAACGGGAAGAGAACTTCATTCATGAGACCCTGGAAGGCTGCCAAGGCATTAATTATGCCAAAGGGCATTGCCAGGTATTAATATAATCCAAATGGGGTTCTCACAGCAGTCTTCCATTTGTGGCCTTGTTGCAACCAAGTTTCCAGACTTGCCTGCTAACGTATCTTACAATACATAGGGGGCACTCAATGAGCCGCCCCTTGACATATCTAATGTTATGGATTAATCTGATGGCAATATCAAATGGCGGGTACTTCATCCTAATTAGGAGCGCTGCCAATTTGACTTGCTGATTCCCACACAAGTTATTCCTTGGCTCCAAACCTTACATGGAACTTCCCACTATGCCACCCCCTTGTGGCCTTGTGGCTTTCCCAATATAGTATATTAATCACAATATTCTACAATAAACAATACCTTATTATTATGTCATTTCTATTGGACTGTTGTCTTCCCAAATTCCAAATACTGAACCCTCATTGGTTCAGTTGCAACAGTGGTAGCAGCAGTAGGTTTACAACCTACCTAGAACAAAATCCCCCCCCCCAAGAAAGGACAGAGTACAGGCTGTATGGCTACTCCCCAAAAAGAGACCTTCCTGCCAATCCCCAAGGGGGAAATCCCTGACAGGTACGTCATCTATCAAGACCAGTTAGTTCTCACCAGCGTGTACAATTGGCTCCGCCTCAGGTAGCGGGACGCCAGCCTCACCCTGCCCCAGTTGGACCTCTCTCAGTGCATGCTCAACCTTCAGCTAGAATCCTTTGCTGGTGGCGTACAGGGGGCCAACATTGTTAGTTGGCTCCAATCTACTGAAACCCGCCTTTGCATCTGTCAGGTCCCTGAGCTCATGTGGGTTGCCACTGTGTCTGGTTGCCTCACAGGGCCCGCTGCTGTGTGGTTCACCAACTGGGCCAGCCAGGAACTTGACGTTACCTGGGTGGCATTCCAAGACGCTGCCAAGTCCTGTTACAGTGAAACCTTCTCCCCCATTTTTGTGGGAACCTCTCTTCTAGCAATCAAGCAAACTGGTTCCGTTCCTGAGTACCTTGCTGCCTGACAACAAGCTCTTGCTACTGTCCCCAAAGCTGTGACCAACAGAAATGCAATGCTACTCACTCTCATTGCCAATGGGTTAAAACCCCATATCTGCAAATGGGTCCCCATAGGTTGCTGTACCTCCATTGACAACTGCTAAAAAGCCATTGTGGAGGCTAACAACCAGGCCTCAATGGGCTTCTGCCGTACCAGTGACGCTCCATCCCAACCACGTACAACACCTGGCAATGGCCACAATCAAGTGGGCCGCCGCCAGCCCCGTCATCAGGATAATGGGACTAAACAACTTCATGAGGGGGAGCTCCAGCTAGTGCAGATTGAGGATCAGGGAAAATCCTGGGGGTTGTAGCAACAAGAGGCCCTCCAACCCCACCTGACCTATCCTCTCAATCCTTGCTTGCAAAGAACCCCTGTGACTACAACATCCATGAAGTCAAAACCCTGGACGTCTTTCAAGTCCACAGTGACAACCCTGTATTGCAAGCAAGCCACTCCTCAAATAAAGTAACACACTTGTCCTATCCCTTCTGTTTCTGTGGAAACACCCACAAATTACTGGTAGATACCAGGGCCAACCACACTATGGTGGACCAGGCGTTTGCTGACTATCAGCAATTAGACCAAGTGCCCAGCAGGTTCAAAGAAGTACAGGTAGCTGACTCCCACAGAGTGGCCATCACCCATGAGACGGTACCCTTCTCTGTGAGAATGGGGAACATCCAGGTTAAGATCTCTGGTCCAATCATGGAAGGACTCAGCCACAATGTAATTTCTGGTCTCATCTGCTTTGGCACAACTGTCCCTACATTGATTTGGATACCTCTGTCATCACTCTCAACAAAAATGGGGTGGGGTTCCAGATTTACCCTGTAGAAATGAGCAAGTTACTCCATGATATGGTGTTTGTCAGAATAACAGATAAAGGCTTGTATAATTTCAAGGGGGGAAACTATAATTTAACCAATGCTCAGTTGAAGTTAACTGTGCTGAACCATCAGCAGTCCCTCTCTTGACCTCCTCACCACCACCAGCGCTTGCTGCACTCCTTGAGGAGTACAAGGATGTATTCAGCAAGACACTTGAACAACTACCTCCTCTCCGGGAGATCCAGCACGCTGTGCAACTCCAAGGGTTGTTATCTAAAGAACAACTATTATACTGTCTCACACCAAAGGAAGATGAAACCCTCCGACAGCACCTTGTGGACGCGCTTGATAAGGGCTTCATTTGCCCCTTGCTCTCTCCATACGGAGAGGCTATCTTCTTTGTAGCTAAGAAGGACATGTCCCTTTGCCTGGTCAAAGACTACTGCGCCCTAAATGAGGTGACAGTTAAGAACAAGTACCCTCTGCCGCTGATTGACAACCTGTTTGATACACTCGCAGGTGTGAAGGTCTTTAGCAAGATTGTTATCACTGTGAAGTACAACCAGGTCCGCATTGCACCAGGGGATGAGGCAAAAACTGCCTTCTGCACATGCTACAGGTTGTTTGAGTGTTGTGTCATGAACTTTGGAATGACCAACGCTCCCTCTGCCTTTGTCATGTTGATGAAAAAAGCATTTGAGGAACTGATTGGGAAATGCGTGGTTGTATACCTTGACAACATCATTGTCTTCAGTCAAGATCAAACCACGCATCTCCAACACCTCTGTGCTGTCCTTGACACCCTTCAGAAAAATCAGCTAAAAGCTAAACCCTCTAAATGCAAGTTTCTCAAGTTGGAGCTATTATTCCTTGGGCACACCATCTCTTCTCAAGGAATAAAGCCCAACCCTGCCAAAATCAAGGCAATCACTAGCATACAGCCCCCCACCAATGTGGACCAGGTGCAGACATTCCTAGGCATAGTTGCCTACGTGTGCAAGCTCATTCTCAATTGCAGGGAACTAATTGCACCTCTCACTGAGCTCCTCAATACCAAACAGCGCTTCCATTGGACCCCCGTCAGAGATCAAGCCTTCAAGACGTTGAAGCAAAGGCTCACAACAGCACCAGTACTTCAGTTCCCTAATCAATACCAACAGTACAAACTCAAGGCCAATGCCTCTGGCAGGGCCATAGGGAGTGTGCTAAGAGTAGAAACTGACAATGGTGTCTTTCTCCCCATGGCATATGAGTCCAGGAAACTTACTAACTTGGAACAACGCTACCCCATTCATGATAAAGAGTTGGCAGCAACTGTGCACTGCATTGAGATGTGGTGCTGTTATCTGGAAGGGGCTACCTTCCCACCCTGGATCCTGACAGACCACAAGTTGCTCCAGTACTTCAACACGCAGTCCCACTTGACATGCTGCCAAGCAGGATGGGTCAAGCGTTTATCCCCTTACCAGTTGTGCATTGAGTACAAGCCTGGAAAGGAAAATGTCACAGCTGATGCGCTTTTGCGGCTCTACGTGGCGTCCACCACTGGGGACAATGGCTTGGACCCAGATTGGCCCATGCTCTACCTCCGCCCTGAGGTGAGTTGCTATGAGGGCCTTAATTTGATTACCATCTCCAAGTTGAAGGACAATAAGAGTCAGTTCACCACCAATGTGGGTAATGTCTGCCGCCAGGAAGAGACAAGTGAGAAGACGCCTTACATTCCCACCAAGCAACAAGGGGACACAACATTGCACTACCACCAAACCCTGGGTCACATCAGGGGGCGTAACCTCTTTGAGATCATGAAAAAAAAGGTTTGGTGGCCACGCATGCGTCAAGACATCTTGGACCTCCTTGAAATGTGTGGGCTGTGCGAGAAGAACATGTCCAAACCTGCACCCCCAAGTCTGTCCTGCCCATCAAGGCCATGGAACCCTTTGAGCAGGGAGCCCTTGACATTGTGGGACCACTCCCTGAAGACAGACTAGGGAAGAAGTACATTATCACAGCCATTGACTACTTCACTTGTTGGCCAGTGGCCTGGGCAACAACCAACCACACCACCACCACCATTACCTGCTTTATTGGCAAGGAAATTGTGGCCTGCTTTGGGCAACCCAAACATCTCATCACAGATGGCAGCCCCAAACTTGTTGGGCATGTCATGAAGGCATACTGCGCCAAGAACGCACTCCAATGTATAGTTACGACCCCCTACCATCCTCAAGCCAATGGACGTGTAGAACAGCTAAATGGCTCACTGGTTCAATTGATTGTCAGGCTCTCACAAGAGCACCCTAACACTGCATGGACTGAACACCTGCCCACCACTCTACTGATCCTGCAAGCAAGAAAGACAGGGGCACAGGGTTCAGCCCCAGCACCCTGGTCTTTGGGACGCCTGACAGTCTGACAGGAGTTGAAAAGGGAAAGCTATGGTCCAAGGTTCCTGACAAGCCTCCCCTGGTAACAACTCCCTCCCTAGACTAATGGCGTGCCAAAGCCCGGAAAATTTAACACAAGCAGATTTCAGGAGGGATGAAGCACCTCAAAGCTAGGTATGCCGTAGGTGACCCCGTCTATACCCTCAATCCCAACTCCGCCAAGTTGGAACCCAACCACCTAGGGCCCTTCAAGATAGCTGCAGTCTATGACAATCACACCTACCAACTTGAAGATGCCCAAGGAAACACCAAGAAGCTTCACCATGATTGCTTGTGCCCCTGTTGCGCCATCCCCACACAAAAGTTGTTTGTGTGGACCTTTCCAGATCTTCCGCAGACTCCGGCCTTGGTGTCTGACAACAAGCAGGGGGCAAGGGGAGGTGTTGCAACTGAGTTTCTAGGCTTGCCTGCTAACGTATCTTATGATACACAGGGGGCGCTTGATGAGCCGCCCCTTGACGTATCTAACAACATGGATTAATCTGATGGCAATATAAAATGGCAGGTACTTCATCCTAATTATGAGTGTTACCAATTCAACTTTCTGATTCCCGCACGAGTTATCCCTCAACTCCAAACCTTACATGGAACTTCCCACTATGCTACCCCCTTGTGGCCTTGTGGCTTTCCCCATATAGTATATTAATCATAATATTCTACAATAAATGATACCTTATTCTTATTATTCTGTCCTTTCTATTGGACTGTTGTTTTCCCCAATTCCAAATACTTAATCCTCATTGGTTCAGTTGCAACAGCCTTCAGCTATACAAATTTAATGGTAAGTGTTCCAAAGGCCAAGTTTGGAGAAAACCTTTGCCCCTGTTAGTCAATTGGTGAGGGTTTAGCGGAGGAATAGGGTTTCAATTCTTGATTGTGATGCTATGGAGATTCAAGTAATCCACCACAGGTCTTAGGGATCCATCTGAGTTACTAACAAAGAACATAGGAGAAGAGCAGGGGGAGTTTGAGCAACACATGAATCCTTTTGCTACATTTTTGTCTAGGTACTTTAAATTCAGAACCTAAACGTAAAAATGTGGGATTGTCAAATCCTTGGTCCAAATTTTGAATCACTTTTGCGGGATGGCCTTTTTTTAATTAAATTGAATTCTTTGTATTTTTATTTGAATATTTGAAAAATGCGGGAACTCATAGAAATTTTGCAAAGTTCAAGTCAAACTGCATATTTCCAATGGACAAAATGAATTAACTGGAATAAGTTTTGAAGCGTTCAAATCCATCAACCATTTTCATTAAGTTTACTATGTTTTTTGAAATTGTGGGATTGTCAAATCCAAGAACCAAATTTAAAATCACTTTTGACTGGCACTAGTAAACTCAGATATTAATTGCAGGAACTGAAATCCAAATTTAATCTACAGTAAGCACACTAGGAAACACCAACCCAAATCAAGAAGCTCCACTCTGGATAAAATCAAATGAAAAATTCAATCTCAACAACCATGTTTAGACATAAAAAGTGATTAAACTTTAAAATCATCCAAAACTGGAAAGGATAAAATATTTTCACTTCAAATTACAGATATAAAAATTCTGTTACTATTCAAGGCTAAATCAAGAGAAAACAACTACTCACAACTAAACCAATAAATCCAAATAAATACATATTCAATCTAAAATATATTTTTATTTTACTTTTATAGACTGTCAATCATATTCTCAACCAGCTCCTGCACCAGCCCGTGTGGCAGCCCGTCCACAAGGGCGTCCCAGAGGGTCTAAGAACAGACCCAGAATCTAACTCAAGGGGAGTCATGCCAATACACAGACCTCCCAAGGTGTCAGTGCCAGCCAACCACCTCCCGCATCCCAAGCCAGAACTACCAGCTTGAATCCCAGACAGAAGCCACTTTCAAGGCCTGCTACCAAAGTCACCTACACCAGGGTCACCAGGAACACTGAGGTTACTTACATATCCACCGTTTACCCAGTTGTCATCCAGCCCCGCACTCTTGATCCAAGAGTTGCCACTTCCTGCCCCACGTCTTTGATACCTCCTATCAGCCATTGGCCACAACTGAGGAGCCATCTGTGCCTGTGTCTTATGCCACCATTGACATCGCCACTGCAAGCAAGCATGATCCCACCTTCTACACAAAGGTCCCCATCCCCTGTGTTGACCCTGGTAGCCAGGATGCCGTGGTACCTGCCAAGGGCCAGCGTTGGTTGACAGATAGTGAGTGTGAAGCTCTCCTCAACTGCTTGAACAGGGGAATGGTGGTTTGGGATATTGCGTTCTGATTTGGTGTCACAGCCAGATAAATTGCCAACATCAACAACAAGTATGGCAATACCGGGAAAATTGCTGAATCCACCAAGGCAAAAAGACAGCCCAAACTCCTTCAGCCTATCCACATTGACGCAATCAAGCAGTGGGTAGCCAAGGATTGCCACCTGGACACACTTGCTGTCCAATCAATGCTTGCCATGGAGTTTGGGCTTTCTGTTTCCAAAACCCTTGTATACAAAACAATGGTTGATTTGGGCTTCTCCTGGAAAGTACTGGGATTTTTGCAGTACAACAGAAATAATGAGAAGACCATTGAGGATTGACGCATTTATGCCAAGACATATCTGGCACTAAAGGAGACTGGGAATGTCCAGTTCTTCTATATCAACAAATTGTTGTTTTCCTCTTCACTCAGGTCTAGGCATGGGTGGGTCAAGAAGGGGTCCAAGGACAGCATAGCCCATTGTGCAGCTGTCTGTTCCCAGACCTATTCAATGGTTGCGCTTCTTAGTCCTTGCAGGTTGGACCAATACCAAATGATTAAGGGCTCCCATAACAGCAGAGCATTTCTTGATTTTCTCCAAGCCGTCAAGGAGTACCTTTGGATAAATTACAGCGCCACAGCAAACGTTGTTGTGCTTGATAATGTCAGGCTCCACAAAGTGGATCTGGTTGTGTACAAGTTCCCCCCATCAACAAAAACAGCCACACTTCCAGACACCGACTTACCAATTGTTCAATGAGACTTCTCTTCCTCCTGCCATATTCCCATTCCTGAATCCAATCAAGGAGGTGTTTGGTTGGATCAAGAATAAGGTGAAACAAGGCCTTCCTCAGGACACTGAGGATCTATTCAATATTCTTGAGGCCATTCAATTTGCAATGCCACCCAATGTGGTGGCAGCTTTTTACAAGCACTCGGAATCCTTCCTCCCTAAAGCCCTGGTCTCTGAGCCAATCAGATAAATGGGCGCTCTGGGTTTTATTTATTTTTATTTAGTTTGTTTTTATTAGGACTCAAAAATTATTATTTATATATAATAATGTGAAGTTTGATTGTATTATAGACATATAAGAATACATAGAAAAGTTAAGTAAAATTAATTATACTAGGTAAGATAGATATATTTTTATTATAATGCACTGAATATTATTATTGGCTTTTGCACTAACAAATAAATAAATAAATTAAAAAAGATAGAAATAAATTAGTTTATTTAAATAATTATGAATCCTTGATGGTACTTTGGCTTTTCTAAGCCACAATTTGGATCTTACAGGTCATCATCTGATCCTTGTTATTTCAGTGCCACTATAGCCACACAATACGGAAACCAATGATTTTCATATATTACTTACTAATTAGTACTTAGGACGCAGGTCAAGCATATTGAATATGTTTATCAAATAATATTACAAGGGAAAGGTAATTTGAGTCCTAAACAATCATTTGTTTATAATATAAGTGGAGCAGGCCGCATGATGCGGATAAATTCAATTCTCATTGTTTGTTTATGTAATAAATGAACCTGTACTTGACGCGCTAGTAAATAAACAAATTTATAAATCATATTTTATTATTACACATGTTCACTTTATTAAACTGTCCCTTTATTATTAGCAACCTAAATATATATTACTATTATAATTTAAATATTTAAATAAAATTAAAATATTAAAAGTAAAATTGTAATTATAAATCTTAAAATTTAAATATTAAAGTTTAAATATTCAAAATTTAACTATTTTTATTAAATTGTGATTTATTCAATATTGAAATATTTGATATTGAAAATTTAAGCATTATGATATATATTATTAAAATTTTAATATTAAATTTTAGATACCAATATTTTAATATTTTAATATTTAAATATGTAATATTAAAATTCTTATAGTGAAACTTTAATATTACATAGTTCAATATTAAAATTTTAGTATTAAATATATAAAAAGTTAAAAAAAATACACAAGGGGAAAATATTTATTGGGGGGATGTTGATTGCAAAGGGAATGCAATTATTCCGGGGAATTATACCCCAAAATCAAAATTTCAGCTAATGCGTCTAATTGGATCCATGTACTCTTCTGTACGTGGTGGACAACCCTGGATGCAATTGCTAGAGGGGTGATGCCCTGTACCCCGGTGGTTGTTGATTGTTTGATAAAAGGAATGAGGGTGAGTGAATTGACTAGTAGGTTTTTTGGGGGGCATGTAGTACCCATATAACGTTGCCAATGCAAATGAGTCATACAGGACAAGCTCGACTGTCCTATACCCCGTGGTGTCTTCTGGCGTTCAAGTGCTACGTGGCAAATATCCATTTGAATAGGTACATCCTCCAACTTTTTGATGTTGGTTTTTAATATGCAGTAGAGGAGGATTCCCAGGTATACTGTGATGTGGATTCTTTGCAAGGTATACTTTTCTGAGAACATGCATAATTTTTTGAATGTTTGAACTAACCTATTGATATAGGATGTTTGGTTGAACTTGAAGAGGGTTCTGGGGGGTGCCCAACTTGAATCAGCCACCCAGGCCTTGGCAAATGATATTAATAAAGGTTTAAAATTATTCACAAGGACTGCATCCCCAACTTTATTTGACAGCGCCTTAAATACTTCATTAAAAATTGCAGTTTTCAAATATTCAGTTCCAATTTGAAAGTCAGTTTTTATTAAATTCTTTCCATATTTGTTGATGTTTGTGAAGGGGAATCTCTGAATGCTTTTGTATATGTATTCATCAAAGTTTACTTTGATATCCCCACAAATTTTGTTCATTTCTTTAAAGTTGATACTTGATCCTATTTCATATGCTTCCCTCAACCAGGGTGAGCACCCCGCAGGTGGTAAATATTCCCTGTTTTTAGCTTCACTACTTGAAAAATTAAACATGTTCTGTTGAATTATTTTATTTATTTGATTTTTATTTATTTTTTTACAGGGGCTACCAGTGACTGGTAACCTCCCTAAAACCAACTTGGTGTATAAGCCGCCACTTCCGCAACCTCATCCCCATTCCTGGTGATGACTAAAATAAATATAAGTGAAACATAAAAAGACTTACTAATTGTTTCCCCTGTGGCCCCCTCAGCCACAAGCGCCACTTTGGCAAACTTCATGAGTGTTGGCTGCTCTTCATTAATTTTCCTGGGCTTAATTTTTCTTGTTTTTCTTGCAACTTGTGTTTCTTCTTGGTTTTCAGTTGATAAATTTTCTGTATTTCTTGAAGTACTCCTACTTCTTGCTTGTGTTTTGTTTTTGTCTGTTTCCATTTGGTCGGTTTCCTCTTCATTTGTGTTGATTTCCTTTGGAATTTTGTTTCCTTTGATTAGTTTGATCTTATTATTTTCTTTGGCCCCCTGCCAGAACTCCCAAAAATTGTAGGCTGCATCATTGAACTTAAGACTTGATAAAACTGTTCCCTGGAGATTTAGTAATGCTTCTTTATTCTTTTTGTCTATGATGTTTCCTAGTTTGTTCATAGCATTTTCTTTTGACTAGATTAGTGGCTGGCCCTTGTCACCCAGCTTTCCTGTCACTATTTCCCTGATATTTTTTTTCAATTTCAACAACCTTTTGCAGGTGTACTTCTAATTTGTTAATCAAGTTATAGATAGTTGACATTTTGATTTAATTCCATCAAAAAACTGGTTTTTATAGTACTATCTTTGACGCATACATATTTTTCATTGTCATTAATAAATTAAAGACAATAAACGTAAATATTGCATTAAAATATTGCAATTAGACTTCAACTATTGATATTTAGAAATTATGTGCATATCTCAAGGTATTTTTTTAATAAAATCCATTGTAAATGTGTCTTTTTTAATATAATGTATTAAAACAGATTGTGTTTATATTAGAGAGCCATTAACACTTAGTACAAATATTGATACATAGTGCATTTTATAGCCTGTATATTTACCTATTGGTAATAATTCTATAAACTTTTTAGTTGGATTTTGCAAGGTAATAATAATGTAATGTGTTAATAGAATACTGTTTATTGTCATTAATTGGCTGATTTTCTTTGCTGTGGTGATTGTGCATTTTCTGATATTTACGCCCTAGTATCCAATTGATTGGCTTCACATCAAATTGCACAGGCAATAGGAAATCAAGCCGCCACCCAACCACATCCGGTCTCGGGGTGGCAGCTTGTTTTTCCATTGCCTGTGCAATTTGATGTGAAGCCAATCAATTGGATACTAGTGTGTAAATATCAGAAAATGCCCAATTGCCATAGCAAAGAAAATCAACCAATTAATGACAATAAACTGTTGCAACTGAACCAATGAGAGTTCAGTACTTGGAATTGGGGAAGACAACAGTCCAATAGGAAAGGACAGGATAATAAGAATAAGGTATTGTTTATTGTAGAATATTGTGATTAATATACTATATGGGGAAAGCCATAAGGCCACAAGGGGGTGACATAGTGGGAAGTTCCATGTAAGGTTCAAAGCCAAGGAATAACTTGTGCGAGGATCAGCAGGTTTAATTGGCAACACTCCTAATTAGGATGAAGTACCCGCCATTTGACATTGCCATCAGATTAATTCATAACGTTAGATATGTCAAGGGGCAACTCATTGAGCGCCACCTGTGTATTGTAAGATACGTTAGCAGGCAAGCCTAGAAACTCAGTTGCAACACCCCCCTTGCCCCCTGTTTGTTGTCAGACACCAGGACTGGAGTCTGCGGAAGGTCTGGGAAGGTCCACACAAACAACCTTTGTGTGGGGATGGTGCGGCAGGGGCGCAAGCAGTCATGGTGAAGCTTCTTGGTATTTCCTTGGGCATCCTCAAGTTGGTAGGTGTGGTTGTCATAGACTGCAGCTACCTTGAAGGGCCCTAGGTGATTGGGTTCTAATTTGGCAGAATTGGGATTGAGGGTATAGACAGGGTCACCTATGGCGTATCTAGCTTTGAGGTGTTTTGTCCCTCCCACAATCTGCTTGTGTTTGATCTCCTGGGCTTTGGCACGCCATTGGTCTAGGGAGGGCGTTGTCACTAGGGGGCTTGTTGGGAACCTTGGATCATAGCTTCCCCTGTTCAACCCCGGTCAGACTGTCAGGTGTTCCAAAGGCCAGGGTGCTAGGGCTGAACCCAGTGCCCCTGTTGATTCTTGCTTGCAGGATCAGTAGGGCAGTGGGAAGATGTTCAGTCCACACAGTGTTAGGGTGCTCTTGTGAGAGCTTGGCAATCAGTTGAACCAGTGAGCTGTTTAACCGTTCCACACGTCCATTGGCTTGCGGATGGTAGGGGGTTGTGACTATATGCTGGAGCACGTTCTTGACGCAGTATGCCTTCATAATGTGTCCAACAAGTTTGGGTCTGCCATCTGTGATGAGATGCTTGGGTCGCCCAAAGTGAGCCACAATCTCTTTGCCAATAAAGCGGGTAATGGTGGTGGCAGTGTGGTTGGTTGTTGCCCAGGCCACTGGCCAACAAGTGAAGTAGTTGATAGCAGTGATAATATACTTCTTACCCAGTCTGTCTTTGGGGAGCGGTCCCACAATGTTGAGAGCCCACTGCTCAAAGGGTTCCATAGCCTTGATGGGTAGGACAGACTTGGGAGGTGCAGGTTTGGACGTATTCTTCTCATACAACACACACGTCTCAAGGAGGTCCAAGATGTCTTGACGCATGCGCGGCCACCAAACCTTATGTTTCATGATCTTGAAGAGGTTACACCCTCTGATGTGACCCAGGGTTTGGTGGTAGTGCAAGATGGTGTCCCCTCATTGTGTGGTGGGAATGTAAGGCGTCTTCTCACCTGTCTCTGCCTGGTGGCAGACGTTTCCAGCATCAATGGTGAACTGAATTTTGTTGTCCTTCAGCTTGGAGATGGTGACCAAGTTAAGGCCCTTGTAGCGGGTTGCCTCAGGGCACAGGAAGAGCATGGGCCAGTCTGGGTCCAAACCGTTGTCCCCAGTGATGGATGCTACGTAGAGTTGTGAAAGAGTGTTGGCTGTGACAAGTTCCTTTCCAGGCTTGTATTTGATGCGTAATTGGTAGGGGAATAGACGCTCAACCCATCCTGCCTGGCGGCGTGTCAAATGAGACTGTGTGTTGAAGTATTGGAGTGACTTATGGTCTGTCAGAACGCGGGGTGGGAAGGTCGCACCTTCCAAGTAACAGCACCATTTCTCAACGCAGTGTACAATGGCTGCCAGCTCTTTATCATGGATGGGATAACGTTGTTCCAAGTTGGTGAGCTTCCTGGACTCATATGCCACGGGGAGAAAGACACCATTGTCAGTTTCTACTCTTAGCACACTCCCTATGGCCCTGCCAGAGGCATTGGCCTTGAGTTTGTACTGTTGATTTTTATTGGGGAACTGAAATACTGGTGCTGTTGTGAGCCTTTGCTTCAACATTTCAAAGGCTTGATCTCTGGCAGGGGTCCAATGGAAGCGCTGTTTGGTATTGAGGAGCTCAGTGAGAGGTGCAATTAGTTCCCCGCAATTGGGGATGAACTTGCGTACATAGGCAACCATGCTCAAGAATGTCCGCACCTGGCCCACATCAGTGGGGGGCGGCATGCTAGTGATTGCCTTGATCTTGGCAGGGTCAGGCTTTATCCCTTGGGCAGAGATGGTGTGCCCAAGGAATAGTAACTCCAACTTGAGGAAGTCACATTTGGAGGGTTTGGCTTTTAGCTGATTTTTCTGAAGGGTGTCAAGGACAGCACAGAGGTGTTGGAGGTGTGTAGTTTGATCTTGACTGAAAACAATAATGTTGTCAAGGTACACAACCATACATTTTCCAATCAGGTCTTTGAATGCTTTGTTCATCAACATGGCAAAGGTGGAGGGAGCGTTGGTCATTCCAAAGTTCATGACACGACACTTGAACAACCCGTAGCATGTGCAGAAGGCAGTTTTTGCCTCATCCCCTGGTGCAATGCAGACCTGGTTGTACCCTGCAGTGAGATTGATCTTGCTAAAGACCTTTGCGCCTTCAAGTGTATCAAACAGGTTGTCAATCAGCGGCAGGGGTACTTATTTTTAACGGTCACCTCGTTTAAGGCGCGGTAATTTGTGACCAGGCAAAGAGACCCATCCTTCTTAGCTACAAAGAAGACAGCCACCCCGTATGGAGAGAGCGAGGGGCAAATGAAGCCCTTATCAAGCGCGTCCACAAGGTGCTGGCAGAGGGTCTCATCTTCTTTTGGGGTGAGACGGTATAATGGTTTTGCTTTAGGTAATGATCCTTGAAGTTGTACAGTGTGCTGGATCTCCCAGGGCGGAGGTAGTTGTTTGAGTGTTTCACTGAATACATCCTTGTACTCCTTGAGGAGTGCAGCTAGCGCTGGTGGTGATGATGATAAGGGAGGGGTTGCAGATGATTCTGCATGGATATCTTCAACTGAACATTGGTTAAAGTCTAGTTCCCCCTTGAAATTGTACAAGCCTTTCTCTGTTATTCTGACAAATACAGTGTCATGTAGTAGCTTGTTCATTTCCACAGGGTAGATCTGGAACCCCACCCCATTTCTATTGAGGGTGATGACAGAGGTATCCCAGTTACTGTAGGGGTTGTTGTGTCAAAGCCAGTTGAGGCCAGAAATTACATTGTGGCTGAGGCCTGCCATTATTGGCCCAGAGAGTCTAACCTGAATGTTCCTCATTCTTACAGAGAAGGGTACCGTCTCGTGGGTGATGGCCACTCTGCAGGAGTCAGCTACACGTACTGCTTTGAATCTGCTGGGTACTTGGTCTAATTGCTGGGAGTCAGCAAACACCTGATCTACCATGGTGTGATCAGCCCCGGTATCTACCAATAACTTGTGGGTGTTCCCACGGAAACAGAAGGGATAGGACAAGTGTGTTACTTTATTTGAGGAGTGGCTTGCTTGCAACACGGGGTCATTGCTATGGACCTGAAAGATGTCCAGGGTTTCAACCTTGTGAAGATTGTAGTCGCAGGAGTTCTTTGCAAGCAAGGGCTGAGAGGGCGGGTCAGTTGGGGTTGTAAGGCCTCTTGTTGTTACAACCCCCAGGCTTTTCCCTGGTCCTCAATTAGCGCTAGCTGGAGCTCCCCCTTGCGGGGGCGCTTAGCTGCACTTTTTTGTGAAAGAGGCTGGCAACAGCCCACTTGACCTTGGCCATTGTTAGGTGCAGAACATGGTTGGGGTGGAGCATTGTTGGTGCGGCGGAAGCCCATTGAAGCCTGGTTATTGGCCTCTACAATGTCTTTATAACAGTTGTTGATAGAGGTGCAGCAACTGACAGGAACCCACTTGCAAATATGGGGCTTTAACCCATTAACAATGAGAGTGAGCAACATGGCATTCTCATCGGTCACTGCTTTGGGGGCGGTAGCAAGGGCTTGTTGCCACGTGGCAAGATACTTGGGGACAGAACCAGTCTGCTTGATGGCTAAGAGGGGAGTCCCCAAGACAATGGGAGAGAAAGTCTCACTATATCAGGATTTTGTGGCATCTTGAAACGTTGCCCAGGTGACGTCAAACTCCTGGCTGGCCCAGTTGGTGAATCACACAGCGGCGGGCCCTGTAAGGCAGCCAGATGCAGTGGCGACTCACATGGACTCTGGGACCTGACAGATACAAAGGCATGTTTTGGTGGACTGGAGCCAACTGACAATGTCAGCTCCTTTGACACTGCCAGTGAAGGACTCTAGTTGGAGGTTGAGCATATGTTGAGACAGGTCCAACTGTGGCGAGGTGACACTAGCGTCACGCTGCCCAAGGCGGAGCCAATTGTATACACTGGTAAGAAATAGCTGATCTTGATAGATGACTTAACCTTTGGGAATGTCCCCCTCAGGGATTGGAAGGAATGTCTCTTGTTGTGGAGTAGCCATGCAGCCTGTACTCTGTCCTTTCTTGGGGGGAATTTTGTTTTTAAAATAGGTCGTAAACCTACTTCTGCTACCACTGTTACAACTGAACCAATGATAGTTCAGTACTTGGAATTGGGGAAGACAACAGTCCAATAGAAAAGGGCAGTATAATAAGAGTAAGGTATTGTTTATTGTAGAATATTGTGATTAATATACTATATGGGGAAAGCCATAAGGCCACAAGGGGGTGGCATAGTGGGAAGTTCCATGTAAGGTTCAAAGCCAAGGAATAACTTGTGTGGGGATCAGCAAGTCAAATTGGCAGCACTCCTAATTAGGATGAAGTGCCCGCCATTTGATATTTGCCATCAGATTAATCCATGTTGTTAGATACGTCAAGGGGCGACTCATCAAGCGCCCCCTGTGTATTGTAAGATACGTTAGCAGGCAAGCCTAGAAACTTGGTTGCAACAAAACTGTAATTTATTAATCCATTAAATTATTATTACCTCGCAAAATCCAACTAAAAAGTTTATAGAAGTATTACCAATAGGTAAATATACAGGCTGTAAAATGCACTATGTATCAATATTTTTACTAAGTGTTAATGGCTCTCTAATATAAACACAGTCCATTTAGATAAATTACAATGAAAAAGCCCTAGTTCACAATGGATTTATTAAACAAAATACTTTGAGATATGCACATAATTTCTAAATATCAATAGTTGATGTCTAATTGCAATATTTTAATGCAATATTTACGTTTATTGTCTTTAATTTATTGATGATGATGAAAAATATGTATGCTCATAATTTTAAGCTATTTTTAAAATGTACAACATTGTATTAATTATGGGAAATGTTGATAATGTAAAAAGAAAATATTATTAATTATGAATTGAAAGAGAGATATCAATTTTAATAAGTTGTCACAAAGAAAAGATTTATTTACTAATCAAAGGACAGGAAGGGGAGGGAATGGGCGGAATGAACATTGCCTTCATCTGCGCCTGTGAAAGAGGCGGCATCAGAGATAGTGAGGAGGGAATGGGTGGTGGTTTGGGAGTCAGGGTTAGAAGGCAGGTGGCTTGATGGGGGGTTGGGGAGGCAGGGTTTGTTGACTGGGAAGGGGCAGCAAGAGCTGATTGCTTCAATTGCTTGAATTCTTCTTTTGTCACATATACTGGCTTGATAAAACAGATGGACTGGTATGGGGGGAGACGGGGGTCCTTTCTGGACTTATCACTATCACTTGCATAGAAGATAATGAGATCAAATAAGTCCTGGACGGACGCAGAAGGAAAAAGCTCATACCCCTTATCAATTTGGGTGCACAGTTTGTTGTAGGTGGTAGGCTTAAAGCGCCTGAGGGCAGAGCCAAAATTGCAGAGACATACATCTGCAAGATGCATGTTGGCGTAGTTGATGGGGTAGGACCAACAAGTATGCCCTGCAGCACTGATTTCTTGGGTAGCCCATTCCCGCTGCTCCATCTCCTCACTCAGTACAACTGTGTGCATGGCGTTTTGTGTGGCCCACTCCTCCAGCATGGCCTTGAGCTCTGTCTGGTAGGCATACCCATCTGCAGTGTTCAATATTGCCGAGTAATAATTGACGCCCAATGGGGAAACTGCCAATAAAACCCCAACAAAATGATACAAGATTGGGCCGCGCTTGTACACATCAGACTGGATACGCTTTTCTCCATAGTCTTGAATACTTGCAGAGATCTTAGCATACAACAGAAAGATGACTTCATTACAGGTTCTCATTGCTCTCCCTTTGATAAAATTAATAATAGTTGAATTGTAGGGATTGGTATCCACCAAACTGGGGCCACTGAGAACTTGATTGGACAAGATTCTAGCAGCAACCACAACTCTGTGCATCCACAAATTCAACATTTTTTGTTGGTGAAGATGCTGTGGAGTCCCAACTGGAGACGTACCTGGACCAGGGGTATCCGTGGGTCACGTTCCATAATGGTCATCATAAGGGAATGGGCTGTGTCACCTTCTGTTGAAGTACAGGCACCAGTTGGGGTCTTCTTGGTGGGGGGGCCACAGTTGGTGTGGGCTCGCAGGGTTGCAGCCACAGTGGACTTTGCAAAACCCATTGCGGCTGCAATTTCCCCAAGGGACATAAGCATCTCTTGCTTTTCAACCACTTCAAGAACAATCTCTGGAGTGATTAATTTTCTTCTGCACCTCACAGGCTGATTGGCTGGTGGTGGGGTATGTCTGCCTTGAGAACCAGACAGTGCCATCTGATTGGCTGTTTCTGGATTCTGGCTTCCATTGGTGGCCCCATGGCTCACTTGGTCAATTCCAGATACTAGTGTTGCTGTATGATTTGGGTTAGCAGCTGTCTGTGTGTGATGGGCAAACAGGGCCATGCTTGAGGACGCAAGAGAAAGAACACACTCCTGGGTAGTGCTTGTGGAGGGGCCTGCAGGTTGGGAGTGGCCATAGAGGGAGGCTTCACTATTAGAAGACCCAGTGTAGCCCTGCATAATTTTGTCAAGGCCAGGGAATAGCTCGTTAACTTGGTTGGTGTTGGAAGAAGACATAATAAATTTTATTAAAAAATTTTAAACTCAAAAAGAGACGTGTATATTTTAGTCAACTTTATTGTTAAGCATGTTAAGCTGGTGAATAGTAGGATCTAAATTTTAGCCGCACTAGAATGGAATAGGGTGATTTTTGAGAATGCCTATGATTCCTAAAAGAATTAGCACAAATCCACTCTAGATTCTTTGGCATCCTTTTTGAGACACCCATAAATTATATTTATTTCAAATTCCTTGCAATTATGATTTGAAACTTGGTTCTTGGATTTGACAATCCCGCAATTTCAGATTTGTTAATTTTTATATGATGTCTATGATTTGTTTGAAATACAGAAAATCTCAAATTGTACATTAGAATCCCACATTTCTGATTCATGTATCCCGCATTTGTTTGTTATGTTTTGTCTGTTGTTAGTTGAGTTATCTGCTCAAGAGATTCAAAATTTGCCAATTTACATAAACCAAAAAAATGTCAAATTAAATGGTTGATTTTATTTAATATTTTAATTTTCACTCAGCTGAGTTGCCCGCAAAAGTGATTCAAAATTTGGACCAAGGATTTGACAATCCCACATTTTTATGTTCAGGTTCTGAATTTAAAGTATGTTTTCATGGCTAAACTCTGGGCGCAGTTGACTGGATAGAGCTTCCACCAGGTGGGTACTGATCCTGGTACTAAATCAATACATGAGTCCAACTCTCTGCAGCTGGGTAGCTGGGAACAGGAGGATTCACTAAAGGCTTCCCCCAGGTCTTAAAGCTCTGGAGGAATCTGGTCTTGGGATATCTCCTTCAAGGCGGCAAGAACATTGATGGTGTCTTCTGGAGTCAAGTTCCCTCATGTCCTGTTTGGGCAAATGGAATAGAAGAAGTGCCCCCTTTTTTCTGAGTGGAGAGTGTCATTGAGTCCAAATTTAATACAGCCTTGGTGGTTTTGGCCCAAGGCAATTCCAAAATCAGTGGAAAAGCCAAGTTTGACAAGGAAGACACACTGATGTCAAATTGGTTATTTCCTACCTTGACCCATAGGTTCTCCTCAATTCTAGTTACTTTGGTGTGTGACTTATCAGCAAGGGTCACCCAAGCAGAAGGTCCTTCCTGGAGTCCCAATTGTTGGGCCAAGGAGCTACTTATGAAGTTCCTCATGGCGCCTGTGTCCAATAAGAATTTTACTTCCTGCAAGGTTTTAGCAGAACCTATCTTGACTGGTAATAGGGCATAAGATTGAGAAGGTTATTTATTTGAAGAACTAGCTAGAAGATCAATAGGAGATTGTATCTTGACCAAGGCTTGGCAGTCCTTGGCTGAATGTCCCGCCTTCCCACATACATGCAGAGTCCAAGTTGTGTTTGGCATTGTTTCTCCTCTGTTGAGAGTTGGTATCCCCCACCCTCCTTGGGGATCAATCCTTTGGGCATCTCTCCTTGGACCTTTGAGGGGGGATTTTTGTTTTTGTTAATAACAACTGCAGGAGTGGGCGCAGGATTCTGGGGTTTGGCCCAAGATGGGAGCTGCTTCACCTTGGCGGACCACTTGATTACTTCCTTGACCATGGAATCAAAGTCAGTTGGCAAGTCATGATGGGCAAGGAAATTTTTTAGTTCAAAGGAGAGTTTTTATGAAACAGTTAGCAGGCCTTGTTGTTGCTCATCCCAATTGCATTATTGAGGTGGGTAAATTCTTTGGAATAATCTTGGGCTGACATTCTTCCTTGGTAGAGAGCAGAGATTTGGTCTCTTAACTGGTCAGGGTTTGGAGCAGGTAATACTGTAGCTAGGAGGGCGTTGAAGAACTGGTCATAGTTGTTGAGGAGATCCTCTCCTTGGAGGGTTGCCTTGGCGTACCAAAGGCGAGACTTACCAGTAAGCTTTTCTGTCACATGGTGCACTTTCTGTGTGTCAGTGGTGAATTTTTCCGGCGAGGTTTCAAACAGGGACTTGGGGAAGGCCAGGAGCATCAGGATCTTGTTTCCTTCATTATCTCCTGGAGCAACGGCAGATAGTGTGTTCAGGACCACTATTTGAACCTGGTTGCTGGTTCTGGATACAATTGGTTCTGAGGTAGTTGGTTTTCAAAAGAGGGACAGAATCTTGTATAAGGTGAAGCTTATGGTGAAGGTAACAATTATGAGGGCAAGACATTTGAAGAGGGCAACATAGAAGATAAATTCATAGGTAAAATGTCAACCTGGACCACCCATAAGGTGGTTCAGTAGGGGCTCCAACAAACTGTCAGGGATCCACTCATTGGGAAGTCTCTCTCCAATCAAATGAAGGAGAGCTCTCAAGTTGAATTTGACCAGAGTGGAACCTACTGGAATCCCTATTGTTAACATGTGTAGAAGGTGACCAAATAGGTGGAATCTTCACAAGAGGGGAGTGAAATAATTGAGGAGATAATAGACACTGGTGTACCCCCAAGACCAACCAAGGGGCCTTGGGGTGAATGATAGGTGGGAATCAAGTTGTTTCAACGTAAGAGGCATGCTGTTGACGTGAACCAAAACAATACCAAATTGAGTCTTCTGATTTGTCGGTAGGAGTTGGTTTGGGGGTTTTGAAGTTAACATTGGCTTGCCCATAACTGATTAATGCGCAAAAAGTCCATACAATGAAGATGAACTTCATGCTTGTTGGAGAGGAACCTTTAGAATCTACTAATCAAATGTTTTAGAGTTGAGAATATAGATTTATTGATTGATGGGAATAAGAGAAATTGTTGGAGCACTTAGCTCAAGGGAAAATGTTCAGTTTAAATACTGAAATAATTTGGGGGATGGATCATAGAGTTTACCAGGCCAACCTGCAAGTGTGGGGTAGAAGTATTGCTTTGCAGGCCTGCAGCCTGCAATGCAAGAAGAGGCAGGTTGGGATATTGCATTGCAGTATTGTACCTCACTTAGGTTGGGGATGGTATCTGGAGCTGGATGTGAAGTATTGCAGTGGCTTGGGTAGTTCTCTGGGTTTGATTGGCCTTCTAGGTCCCTGAAAGTCTGGTTTAGACAGTTTATACATTTAATTTGTGATTGATTGGCTGTACTATGATTTTCAGAGCCAAAATTTAATGCTGAGTTGTTACTGTTGTTGTAATGGTTGTTCAAAGCCTTAATTTCCTGTTTTAAAGTGGATTTTATATATTGTTCAGGTTTTTTACGCTTGCTTTTGCTTTTGTACTTGTTTTTGCTTAAAACACATTCATTTATTAATTTTGAATGTGTTTTTGACTCAATTAAATTAATAGTTCCATTAACCAATTTAGTTTTTAAATCTGCATTTAACAATGCAGTCTTCAGGTTTTGAGGTTTTCTCCAGAATTCTTATGTTTGTTTTTGTATTTGTGTAAGGTATGGAATTCCTCAAAGATGGCCGCCATATGTGGCTTGTCATATTCTTTGTCTGTCATTGGTTGAATTTTCTGGTAGACAGGTAATACATGGGGTGGGAGGCACTTGTCTTTCTGTGATTGGTTGCCCATGTTCACATGGAAGACAATTTGGGCAAAAAAGTCATCCATCATCTGTTAACCAAAGAGTGACTCATGGTCCAGGTCTCCAAGATAAAGGTCATTAAACGCCTGGAGGAGACGCTCCCAGACTGTGTCTCTAATATTGAAGAGCACAACATCAGCCAGATGGATGTCAGTGTGGCCAGCTGGGTAGAGTGAGGCCTGATGACCGCGTCCTTGGATTGACTTGAGGGCAGTGGAGTTATCCTCTATATGGTGTCTCAAGAAAACCTGATAGGATGAATTTAATTGATCCCAGGATTCCAGCAATTCACTGAGGATATGGCTATACTCATAGCCATTGGTGTAATCCATGTTTGTCTGATAATAGACAAAACCCTTTGCCAAAACAGCCAGGAACGTACCAATGAAAGTCCCCTGATTGACCTTCTTCCTTCCATTCTTGGTGGTGGCTTTTCCTTGCTCACCAAACTTTTCAAAAGCAATGGACAATTTGTAATAGGAGATGAACATGAGATCATCAGTTAGACTAGTCAGGCATTTGACCAGGGTTGATTCAATGGTGGTATCATACAGTGAATCCTCACTGCCATCACATTGGTCCCCGTTACAGTTGGTCAACACCCTGATTGAAGCCACTTTTCTGTGCATCCAGAGCTGCACCATGCACTCAGAAACCCAAATGCCATGGTGCAAAAGTTACTTCTGGACCTGGTTCAGGGGAAGCTTGGGGTCCTGCTACAGGAGATTGAGCATGATTAGGTATGCCTCATTGACATGGGACTCTGGGGCCTTCTTATGCTTCTTGGCTGACCCAATCATGTTCCCCTTATTCATTAGGTTATTGAATTCCCGCATGACAGTGGCTTGGGTGAATTTGAATTGGGTTGCAATCTGGTTCCAGGTCAGGCCACGCTGGTTGAGTGCCACAATTTCCTAGAGAATTTGGGTAGTAATGATTCAGCACTTAGAGTACGGGGCCACAGGTGCTGTAGCCTGATTAGCTGAAGAGGGAGAAGGTTAGATATTGGCAATCAGTTGTTCTAAACCAGGGTTCCTATTCTGATTGGCTGATTGATTGGTTGTTTGGCATCTTGTGTAGGGATGGGAAGGGGGCAGGGACAGAGCTAGACACTAAGTGACTACTGAACAAGTCAACCCCATAGAGGTTGGGGGTCAGGTAAAGGTCAGCTTCCTTGTTACACATATCAAAGATCTGGTTGTAAACAGGGACCTCCATGTTCTGAGCCTCATCTTCAAGGAAGCTGTCTTGGCTGCTGCTGGCTTGCTGGTTAGTGCCGTCAAAATTGTTGTTAATAAAAACCATTGTAAAATAAAACCTAGGGAAAATCACCAAAAGTAGAAGTTTAACCCTTTATGACTTTATTTTTATTGTAATAACAAGCCAAGATCTGGAAATTCTTGAAGCCACTATACACAAATAAGGAGCCATTAAAATGAATAAGATGTCTCTGTTCCTAAATTAGATAGCTATTGATAGGCCATTCAACTTTTATTTTTTTATTTTAGGCTGCACATACTACACATATTGTGTGACTTCACTTTGTTTTGTGCTTGTGAAATCATGCTTCTAGGCTTCTCTATTCTCATTTCATTTTAGTCCTTCTGTTGGTGGCTCATATGAATCCTGATTGGATTATTCTATATTCTGGAACAGTATTAGTCCATCTCACTTGCTGTGTCAGTTCATTTTGTTTGTAGTTTGAGCTACGCCATTTGATGTTTGATATAATTTTTGTATGATGTGTTAGTGGTATTTTGTTTATTGATTTGACATCTTGCCTCCTCATTGAAAATGCTTAGATTATCTGATTCCTGAATCTTGTCTGACTTGGGGTTCACTTAAATATGAAATCATTCTGTTTAAATATGAAGTATTTTGCTTGTTTCTATAGCTTTAAAAACTACTGCAACACAGCACAAATACCTAAATTCTTTGCTGCAGGGGGTCTGATTTAAAAAACTGCATTTGAACGCCTTAGACAGCCAACTCTTTATGCAATGGTAGAGTCTTGCTGAAACTGTGAAGTGTTAATAAAATGGGGGATGTAATCCAAATGCTAAAATAATTTGGCAACAAAGCAGTTCTTAATGTTGAAATTCTCAAGCAGCAAGCTCGAAGTAAAGATATCTGGGAGAGACAGCCAAGAAAAACTAGGGCAAAGATAAAGAATGCCATAATTTGATAAAACGGGGCAGGGTTTTTCAAATAGACAGTTTGGCAATTTGGTTCAACCATCCCTCAATCTTGAGCTCGAGGGTAGCAGCACAGGCACCACAGAATCAACACCCTGGCTCAGGAGGAGCCGTATTGACATGTTGATTAACAGGATCTCCATTTCCATAAAAAAATTTGCCAAAAACTGAAAACCAAAATTTCAAATACCTATGGTTTTTTGAACTTCTGGGATAGTCTGAGCCCTAACCCAGCTCATATGGATGTTTGAGAAGGAATGCTGGCATCATCAGGGGGATTTTCTCAACCATGCTATCTGAATTGCCCAAAACCTTTATGGCATCATATTTCAATTTTTGGGGGTTGAGGCTTTAGACAGCTTTTTTCCAACTTTTGTCAAAATATTCACATGTTTTGTTATAGTAGAAAACCAAATGGAAGGAATAGTGCGTCCTCGCAAGACTAGAAACCAGCAAAAAACCACTGTCAAACCCTTGAGAGAAATTGATAACTTGAATGCTGTCTGTCAAGATTTCTGGATCTTGAAGAAGAGATATTATGTTTATTAGTCATTATATTGTAGGATGGGATAGGGAATCTGTATGGCAACAGATGTGCTTCAATTGGCGTGACAACGGCAAAGGTCTGTTGTTGAATGATCTGAGAGAATTTGCAAAGTCCTGTGGTCCTTTGGGACGCGACACTGGCTGTGGTGGTTTGGCAGGAGTTTCACAAGTATCAATAAGCTTGTTCTTACTGTACTTTGACACCTCTACTATTTGGACTAGTAGAGATGTTGAGGGTATGAAATTGTATATCTTCCAAGTGATCTTGAAAGGCCCCTTTATAGTTGACAGCTAGCGGCTAAACTGGCGTCTAGCTGCGGACAACTCTTACTAGCTAGCCTATCATCCCCAAGCTACTAGTCTCATCCCCAGAGTTGGATCCCAAAACCCAAATAGGGTTTGGGATGAGGTAATATTCTAGGCTGCTGATTTCCCCTCTTCAGCCTAGATATTCCTTGACTTAGTTATGGCAACTAAGTTGACACCCATTGGCCAAACTGGCGTCTATGCTCGGCATAATGAAGAATGTAGATGGGCGGTTTGCTGTCTCACTTCTCGGTGAAACAGGTGTTGAATTCCCTGATATTCTCTGGGTTGGGTTTGTGTCCTTATCTGGAATCCGGAATCCGGAATCCTTAGCATCTAATTATAGAAGCTTCTGGATTGGCCCATGACCTGAGACCCGGAAAGTCTCAGGTGCTTCTGACTTGTAACTATATTGACCTTATTATAGTTCCCCCATATTCCGGAATAGCCGTTTCACTCTGGCTGTATTCTGTCCATTATCAACTCATGTCTTGTGATGGGAATATGGATCAGTCAACCCTGATAGACCAGGATTTCCTGACACCGTCATTGACAAAAAAATGGGTCAAAGCTGGGGTCGCTAAAATAGCCCTGGAAGATCTGGACTTGCCATATTTTTGCCCAAATAATTATGACAAAAAAATCACGTGTTATATGTTATTTGGTGATGGCAGCGCTCGGCCCACTGGTTGCCAAAATTTTTTGAATTATGACGTCATTGACTCAAATTCCAATGCAGGCCCCCCAACTGCTGAAAAATTCTCATCAACCAATCAGATGCCACAGAATCCCCTCCCCTCATCCTGAACTCCCTTAAGACAATCCTCATCTCCCTCTAGAAACTTGTTTCTAGATAACTAAATATCCCTGGTGAAAATACAATAAAAAAGTTTGATCTCTATGTTGGAATACTTGGGCCTTCTGGCCCCTGTTGTTGATAATGTCTCATCAGTCTTATTCCACTTGGCTGCCTAGTCCTTTGCTGTCCCTTGGCCCGCCCTGTACTTGGCGTCATCTACATCTTATGTTCCTGATTTCCTGCTCCAAATGCTCTTCTTAATCTTCATCTTGGTGGCTGCCTTCTATTATACCTCCAAAGGATCAAAATTAGTGAGCCCCTCTACCCAATTTGGCTTAGTGTTGCTTAAACAGCTAAAAATTTGTTTAATTTATCCTCATTATTTTTCACTGAATAGTGCCTGTTGGTAATTTTGACCAAGCAATGATGCCAATTATGACAGAGTTAATGGATTGGGGTTTCCTCAATCTAAACAATAAATTAGTAGTATAAAAAACAATGATGCTAATTATGACAGAGCTTGTGGATATGAATTGTAGCTGCCAAATAACATGCATTGGCAGTATGAATAATATGCATATTTTACCAGCAGTAGTCTGCTGACCTGAACCTTAAATTAGCCAATAATAAGAGCCACTGCGGCACTAAATGATACATGATTTGTTGCTGCGCCACTTTGGAAAAGACACAGGCGCCACCTAGCAACTGGATTAAGCGCCTCCTGGCAAATATTGCAGGCGCCAAGGCGCCGCTTTACTTTTACATCAAGCACCAAGGCGGTGGGTTTGATTCCCCATAATCTTCAATTCCCATATTTATCATACTAATAAGCATTATGCCTGAAGTATGCCAGGAAAGTAAAAAGTGATCCTTAAGTAACTAAATTATTCCATGCCAGCAAGGATCATCTGTGCTGGGTGAAGATGAAGATATTCCATTGGTTGACGTGCAATAAGCCTCAAACCTTGATTAATAATTACCCAAATTAGGGGTGTGTTAGAATGTCCTAGAAGACATTGCTAGCAGCCCAGGGATTGACCTTGCAGAAGGTATAAAAAGAATTAATTAATTACAATAAAATCATCTTTGGACCATCTTTATTTTATCCTTAATCTGGTTGACCTTTATCCTAATCCTTAAGAGCTTCTGCAAGATTAGAAGCCATTACCGGACAACAATCATGGTTCTGTTCAATCCTGGCTCTTCTGATACAATACTACTTATATCCTCACATATGACTGTATTTGAGAAAATGTCCTGTGCCCTACAATCTCAAATAATTGTGGCGCTGTAATACAAAAAAGTGTGACAGTGTTACAGGCCATTTAACTCTTACATGTTTGGCCGCAACTCACTTCAGGTCAATAGCTTGGTTAAATTTGGCATACCGTTTTAGCGGCTCTTTCCTGGGCCGGGCTCCTTGGTGCTTGGATTTTTGAGGATGGATAGGGCTGCATCAGCTCTAAAAAGGGATGATAACGGCAAATACTGTAATTGTTCCGTTGTCCCTTCCCCGTCTATGTCTTTTGGATTCTCCTATGTTGGGGGAATCTGAAACTTCATAAAAAAGAAGATCTTAGACAGCTTTTTGTTTTCCGGATGGGCCAATAAATAATTAATTTTTAAAAAAATTTAATTAAATTAAATTAAATTTTGAATTCAAATGTTTAATTTTTTAAAGAAGAAAAATAAAAAATATACAGTGGTTTTAAAAGCTATGGCGACAAGCAAAAACAATTCAGATTTAAACAAAATGAACTCAGATTTAATTGAAATTAACTTTAAACAAATTTATATTGATTTACAATAGATTTGGATTCATTTCAATTTCGTTTAAATCTGAATTGTTTTCGCTTTTCACCATAGCTTTTAAAACTACTGTATAGTTTTTATTTCAAAAAAATCCAGATGTTCAACTTCCGGATTTGTTCTTAAATGAAACAATTTCGGACGGGTAACTCCTTTTTAGAAAAGAAGCCACCTGTCCAAAATCCGACGCAGCCCTAAGGATGGGCAATTCCAACCAATATGAAACCATCTGTGGCATAGGGGTCCAAACCAGATCATACAAGGAACTGTGGATCCCCTAGCTTGGGGGATCTGATTTTTTCAGAAAGGATCTGGGAAGAACAGGCTATCCTTCCTCTGGGATCCAGGGCCACCCGCTTGGCATCTGGTGGACAATCCATAAGCTAGTCTAATAGCAAAACCAAGGGCTGTGGCACTAGAACAATGGATCAACAGGTACCATAAACATTTTGAAATAAAATCTAGCTTTTAAATGATCATCTGATTAAAAGCTTTGTATATTGACTCTTATTTAAAAATAAAGTCCAGTAGCACTCACTCAACCTATTCATGCATAGGGCAAGATCTGAAATGGATCCCACCAGTGGCAAAGGTATAACCTGGTCCCAGTGAGGGTGGAAAGGCCCTGATCTTATTGGAACTGGGGCTAGATTTGCTTTGGGTGGCTGCTTTATCATACAGCAACTGTTGCAGGTGATCTGCAATAACCCTAGTACCTGCCCTGATCCTTACTCCAGAAGGTATGGTTCAGATTTCCACGCCTTATCTTATTCTGCTGTTAAAAGGAATGTTTATTTGGTTATAACCCCTGCACCTGTTGATTATGGTGGGCTACATCTATACTCCACTATTGCAATGGCCTCCAGCAATGAAGCAGAACAAATCCAAATTATTAAAAGGATGGGTAGTGGCTCAGTGCCACAGAATTGCTGACTACACCCGTCCTGATCTTGGCCGTTACATGGACATTTGGATATCGAGCTTTTTAGGGCGGTCGGGTTCAGGGTTAGGGTTAGATTAAGGTATTTATATTGGGTAATGCATGGTTGGTTGCCACCCAGGACCCTACTTTTCGCTGCACAGATATCCACCCCAATCGGGATGTGCCGTTTGGATTGGTGTAAGGAAATATCTTGAGCTCTTGTGTGTCAGATACAGATGTCAGATCGTTTTGATTGATGCGGGTAAAACCTTGATACCCAAAGCTCAGCTGCAGATCTGCATTGATCCGCTGCTCAGGTATGATCCAAAGCTTTTTCAGCTGCCAAGATCAATATTGGGGAATAGCTCCTCGAATCCGTTGGTCCGAGATTTCCCTTGTATTGGTTCTAAAGTGGGGGGTTGGTTGGCATTTATATCCGGCAGGATGAAGGAAATTAGGGAGTGTATTGGAGCTGCAGGTTGATTACATCATTTTTGGTACTTTTACAGATTTTATGGAGAGCTTTAGGTTAGCTTGGCGGATTTTAATATCAAATTTTAAAGCAGTTGCTTGCAGCCAGGGTAGGTCGATTGATGGTAGACAGGCTTATCACTGACTGGGGTGGTGTTTAAAAATAAATTTGGCGTTGGGTTTAGTAGGACAATATATTAACAAATTAAATGGGGCATTTATTTAAACCATTGGATTTTTTAATTGCGGGATGCTCTTGGCAATTAATTGCTCGGGTGGATTAAATATGAGTGGATAAATCTATCCTCAAAAACATTGCAGTGTTTGCTTATATCCAAAATCGTTTATGATTTTAAATGAGGATTGCTGATTTAATTCCAGCCACGTCCAAACATGATTGTTTAATTCTCAGTAAGCCCCACAATCGTCTGCATTGGGATTTAGCCAGACTGCCTTGCAGGCTCTTTCGGAGGGGTCCTTGTAATAAATTCTATTTTAAATTAAATGCTACAATCGATTAGTGCTGGTGCCAGTTAAAGCTACAGGATTGGCTGTTTATCAACAGGAGTGATGCGCCATCATAGTGGTCTGCAGTTGTGGAGATATGAATACTCCACTTAACTCTCCTCAGTTCGGGAATTGAAAATAAAGACTAGATTTTAGGAGGAGAGTAGTGCCATATGAGTTATTCATAGCTTTAATGATGTTCGCCGACAAGTGGAAAGCAATGCTTGCGAAATTTAGATTTCGCAGCCTCAGGAGATTAATATTTATTCATTTATAAAAAAATATTTATACCAGTACCCCAACATAATAACCAAGCTTAAATAATAAGTACAAGTTATCTGCTTGAATAAATTTAATTTCAGGTAAAATTTGTTGGTTGATCTCGGCTATTTTTAAAAAAAACACACTTTAGCTCAACTCGCTGCAAGTTATGCTTCTCCTTTGCAATGTAACCAGCAGGAGTGGGATTTCTTGCCTGTTTCCAAACTTAAAATGGCAGTAGGGCTGGGAATCAACATGATACTTAAAACTATTTTGTGAGATCCGTGATTCGCTAGCACGAGCTTATCTCGCGCGAAACTCATTGGAGAATAACTAATCTCAGAGAGGCATAGTATTCCAATATACCTTCCAAGGCAGGGCTTAGTCAATCAATTGTCTGAATATTCTGGTTTGTAGAATCCGGGATACGTTCAGCTCATAGTATATAGTCAGGGTAGATCCCTTTCCCAGTGTTTTAAATCAGTGCTAATCCCAAGCCCTGTCACCATGTCCCATTCCAAAACGCCCTCCACTTCCAGTGTCAAATACGATGAGCTTCGCTACTTACCCATGCTGGTCGGGGCTATCAGCCCAATTTCTATAATAATGTCTTTGCCTCCCTTGACTGGCTCCTGGATAAACTTTGATGGTAAAGAGAGGAAAAATAACAAAGGGCTAGGTAAGAAGCTTTCCCTTGAAATAAGCTAACCTCTCAGAACTTACTGTTTTAGTTTCTGTTGCCGTGCTTTTTGCATTGGTCGCCAACCTATGCCTTCTCTTTCGTTTTATGGAGAGGCGCATTGTCCTCAATACCTTCCTCTCCGTGATTGGTTATACCCTGCATGGTATTTAGTTATGATTTTCAGTTTCTAACTTCCTAGCTGCCTTCATGTTCGTTCCCATAGGCTACTTCTACTTCACTGAAAACAAGCATCCTCAAGAAAAATTTACTGGCGATTTCTGGGCCGGGGCTTCCGTTTCGGGGATATCTCTTGTTTTGGCTTGCCTTCTTGTTATTGATTATTTTCAAAATAACCGGCTGAGATTGCGGGGTAGTGGCGTGTCTAGCAAGCAGCGTACCCTGGTGTTATTTTGTATTTTTGTAACTATGTGGTCCACCTTTGGTGCTATGGTCTTTTCCTTTGTTGAAAATTGGTCGTTTACTCGTGGAGTTTATTTCACGCTAGGTAGGTGTATTTTATTACTCGGCTAACCCCATAGTAACCATGACCACGATTGGGTTTGGTGACTTCAAACCTGAACATCTTGGCACCCGTATTTTCCTATTTCCGTACGCTATTATTGGAATAGTAGCTATGGGTATATTAATTAATTCCATCCGCATTGTCATTGTTGAGAGATTTGAGAGCATCTACCTAAAAAAGTTGGACGAATTGGGAATTTCTGAACTGGAGCGATATTTCACCACCAGCAAAAAAAGTACTACAGTTGTGGATCCAAACAACACTGAAGCCATCTCCTTCCCGGAAAAGGTCCTTACTCGCAAGGAGAGGATCATGCTCGAACGAAAGAGCCTCCTTTTTAGACAACTTCATTTCTCTATATTTTCACTACTTCTCTTTTGGTAAGTGGCTCAAATTATGCATATATTTATTCGTTCCTAGGGTTTTGGGTGCGGTTATTTTCATGTTTCTTGAGAATTGGTCATATTTCGAGGCCTTTTACTTCTGCTTCGTCTCTTTCACTACTATAGGGTATGGCGATATCACCGTCCAAGAGTTTAGTAGCATAGTTATGTTTATTGGGTATGCTCTTTTAGGCCTGGTTGCCGCTGCTTACGTGATTTCGGTAGCTACCGAACTGTGGTCTGTAATACTCGAATCACGTAGCAACAAGATCGAAAAGAAGCATCGTGCCAAAGCAGGGGAAGATCTCGTCGACCCTTCTGAGCAAATGTCACAATTACTTTTATCTGCGCTTGAAACCATAGACCAGGATTCTGGAAGCAAAGATATTGACCTTTTGTGTCATTTTGTTGGCATCACCCGACTTTACCACAGTCAAATCGGCTATCATCTCGAAGATTGTGAAGAAACCCTCTCGACTGATATTCTCGATTCTCCCCGATACAAGAAGGTTGAGCGATATCACGATGTGGTAACTCAGCTCCTTGAGAAGAGCCAATCCATGCTTGCCTCGCAAATAAGGAATGCCAGCGCATCTCAATCCCAGCCCGACCTCCACTCGGCTACCTCCACCCAATTTTCCAACCACGGCTCTAATTCGGAGCATATCGAGCTGCTGCAGCGGCGCAACACCGATGCCTAATGAAAATCTTGTGCTTCTAGTTGACTCTAGTTTGACAATCTAAATAATGCATGCTGTATCTACCACAATATAAGTTACCCCTCAATAAAACCCTACTTTATTATCACCATCTTGGCTAATGAAAACTGCTATTCATTCCTTGCACACAATTCACTAAAACTCCAGCATCAGTTTCAGGCTGACCTTATCAATTCACATCCCTTATCAAATATCAGCGATCTACAGTGGATCCATCCTCGACCACTTTACTATCCAAACTCATCATTACCAATAAAGATCCAGATCACCAAGTTACTCAACTAATCTTTGTTTCTTGCGCTTCATCCACTTAAAACCAAACCATCACCCAATGCCAAGACAGCGCCGTTCTGGTGAAATCAAAGTAATCAATGCACAGGTTGGCTGTTCATCCACGCTATCTGAACCTTCTCAGATACAGTGGCCCAAAAAATTACCCAGCCAGCAGCATTTTAGAGAAAAAAGTCAATTTTAACAAATCAAATTTGCTATAAAAAGCATGAGCAGCCGCACCACAGATTTCTACACAAGCATGACATATAAAGACAAAGGAATAAATAAGTAGAAAGAAAGAATAGTGATAAGGAGTGCCTTTTTGGGGAAGCTTCAAATATAAAAGTAGGAGAAGAGTATATTTTATTAGATGATACTTTAGGCTTATATAGATTTAGCTGTGGCGGGGATATTAGTTGGACCAAACCCAGGGGCTGGTCATGTGCTGGATGGGTTCGAGTCGTTGGATACCTGGACAGTCATGTGATATTAATTTGTTGCCATTTCTGGTATGTCGAACGGTATATTGGAAAGGCACCAAATCAGGCGACAACTGGATGTTAGGTGTGATGGCAATAGCCGGAATTGCCAGGGAACCAACCCTGACTGGCCGGCTCGCTAGTGTCTGGGAACTGGCGGGTTGCGGACTGGGTAGGCAGGGCCCACCAAAGGATTGGTGCTAACTTAATGAGGTAAGACATTGACTTGCCCAACCACGACCATGGACCGGCGGCGGGGACAATAGTATTTATTACTCCTGTGAGAGATATATATACAATTCCAAAAAGCTTGTTGGTATGGTCCAGTGGGAGCTTGGCGGCAGAGGCGGGCATTGGTTTGGGGGTGACAGGTGGCTCCATGTCTATTTGGTAGGCAGGGAGGAAGTTGTATTTATCTCTGAACAGGCCAGGTTTGGTAATGTACCAAGGGCCTTCTCGGTTGTACCTGGTTCTCTCTGTGACTCCGGCCAAGGGGTCCCGGGCTAGTAAGTTGTTGGTGGTATAGTCTCTGTACTCGGGCTTTAGGGGGTACTCCGTGAAATGGACGGGACCAAAGGGGGCACCTGGCGGGCGGTAAGTAGCTGGCAGATTGGCAGGTGGTCCAGAGGATCTTTGAGTGAACTGACAGATTACAAGGATAAAATACGGCAAGAATTGGGAAAACCAATATCTCATAACCTTTATTTAAAAATGACGATGGGGTTTTGGTCTTGGCCTGGCAGGTATTTATCCCTCACTGCCAGGCTTCACTTCTTGGTCGGGTTTTCTGGACTCAGGTGGGTTGGTATCAGGTGTCTCAGATGGCAGTGTGGCGCTCAGCACTGGCGGCTTGCCACTTGCCGCTTTGGGGTGAGAAGACTTCAAATCCTTCTGTTTATCAATTTGGTTGTAGGGTGCCTCTTTGGGTTCAGTGCCTTTCTCGGGACTTTGGGAGAGTTCGGAATAATTCCCAGGGAAAGATTTGCCTATTTCACCGGGCAAACCGCCGGTGTCAGGCGCTGGCAACTCAGGAAAATTCTCGGCCTCTTGCACTGGCGGTTTGCTTGCGGAATCCTGCAGGACAGCTAAGGGTTCGGGTCCTGGCGGGCTGTTAGCAACTTCATTAATTAGTAACGGGTTGCCGTGTTCCCAGCCTATGAGTCTGGCAGTCCGGAAAGGGTTTTGTCCAGGGTTTGACTCTGGTTCCGTATTTTGAGATTTAGGAGCATTCAAATTGTCATTCCTGACAGGAATACTTGTACATCCAGACCCTCGACACCCCCCCTTAAGGGGTTACTCAGGTACATCAGGAGGGGGCTTCGTCTTGACGGCTGCCACCTGATGTTCCTGGAGTTGTTTATTAGTGGGCACCAACTGAGTTGAGTGTTCTCTTTTGCTAGGGCGGAGGCAAGATCTGTGGTACTTTTTGGTAATGAGTTCTTTGGTACCCTGGAACTTAACCAGGTAAGTGTTGCTGTCTGGTCGGTATCTGATGATTCTTCCTGTTCCCCTGTGTACTGAGTCTAGCTTTTTCCTGTTCCCAGCCAGGACCCAGACGGGGGAGTTGATGGGGAGTGGGTCCTCTGTTGAGGTTACTTTCTGAGCTTTGAGTCTCTTTATTTCAGCCAGTTTGACTTTAAGGCGTATGTGTTGTAGAGCTGGTTTCTGTTCTACTGTGGGAGGTTTCCCCGGGGGGATCTTTACATATGGCTGGTTATTGTGGGTGACTATTTCTGGCTTGTACCTGTATATTAGTTCAAATGGTGAGTAGCCTGTCCCTTGATTGGTACAAACCCGGGATACTAATAATGCATCTTTTTAGTATAGTGGCCATGTGTCTTTGGCTTTGCCATCCATTATTTTCTCCAGGGTTCTGATAAGGCTGCCGTTGAGGCGTTCAACTCTGCCGTTGGCCTGTGGCCTGTAGGGCGAGGTTGTGGAGTGTTTGATGTTCTTTGTTTTTAGATTGTTGTTTACTATGTGGCCTGTTAGCTCCTTTGCTCCATCTGTTATGATGTAGTCTGGAGTGCCGTAGTCTGCTATTGTCATGTTCTGAGGCGCAGCACAGACACACAACAGGAAATCCTAACCTTAGGGTTGGATTTGTACTAAGTCTCAGTTAGATGACAGAGAAGATAATTGTGTTTACCTTGCGGCCCTGGATGAATAATCTCTGCTAGGTGTGGCTAGAGAGAGGCGCAGAAGTACAGAAGACACAAAGACAAAAATGTGAATAGAACTTAATTTTATTGGTGAATAAGGAAATGGAATATATAGTGGTTGAGAATACCACAAAACACCACCAGGACAGTAGGATCACTTGCCACAAGCATGAGTGGGGCAAGTGAGTTGCGCAGAGTCAGGAAACCAAACAAGCATATTTCCTGATGTAGAAACCAGTTCATTTCAAGAGTTGAAAGCAAAAGCAAGAGATTCATCTTCAAAATAGCCCACCAAAGGCAAAATCAAAACATGGTGAATGCCGTTATTCACAACATTGCCCCCTCTAGATTGGCCTTAGGGGGGGGTGATACTTGCAGAGGAACTTGGCGTGTACGCGAGCAAAAGGGCGACCACTGGAGAGGAGCTTTACAGTGTACTCAGACCCTCGTTTGAAAGTCACCTCTAAAGGACCAATCCACAGTGAGTCCAGCTTGTGTGCGCGCCCACACGGTGTTGGTAGTACAGGACATGGTCACCAACATCAAATTCAGGCAAGGGGGAGCGCCCAGTGTTGTCAGGAGAGAGCTCAAGCATCTTAGTCTTATATGCAGAAGTGTAGGCAGTGGCCTGTATATCAATGATGTGTTTGACTAAGTCTTTGATGTGGTTGTCAGGGTTCATGGCCTTATCAGAGGAGAGCAGGGGAACCCCCAAGAGCAACAGAGTGGTGGCTTCATGCCCATACAACATGGCAAAGGGGGAGTACCCTGTGATCCAATGTTGGCTCAGACAATAGGCAAATAGTGCAGCAGGTAAGTATAGATCCCAATTGGCAGCATCAGAGTAGGTGAGTTTTATCATGATAGAAACCAGTGTCAAGTTGGCACGCTCAACTGCCCCATTAGTGGAAGGATTATAGGGGGCAGAGAAAGACTGATGAGTTCTTAGAGCTTCAACAACAGAGGTTACGGGTTTGGCATTGAAGTTGGTTCTGTTGTCTGACAACAGCACTTGAGGACAGCCATGGCAGTAGAAAACATCCTGCAGTAGGAAGGCAGCAGTAGTCTTAGCAGTGATGTCTTTAGTAGGGCGAGCTTCTAACCACTTGCTGAAGTGGTCAATGGCAATCAGGATAAAGCGGCATCCGGAACGTGAGCGGGGGAGAGGGCCTACAGCATCAATGCTGACAGTGTGAAAGGCATATTGAGGGGGAACCAATTTGAACTTGTGAGAAGCAGCTTGGGGCCTCTGAAGTTGGCAGTCATGGCAACTAGCTATGACATCTGGGATCAACAGGCAAATATTCTCCCAGAAGTAATTCTTCTGAAGCCAGTCAAAGGTCTTGACAATGCCTCCATGGCCAGTCTCTTTATGGGCTTGCGACACCAAGGAGAGGCAAAGACTGGGGCGCACATATGGCAGGTATTGTCCCGCACCTTCTTGAAGAGTTGGTTGTCGTGTATGAGGGTATCTTCTGACATTTTGGACAAGGCAAGTCAAACCTCTTCTATCTTGTTTTCCCAGGAAGAAGGGTAGCCAATTAGCTTGTACAGTTGGTCTGCCTCAGCAGGATGTAGGGCAAGGATGGGCATTCAGGATAACCCATCAGCGTTCTGATGTTGAATCCTGGGGCAATGGAGCACAGTGAAGTCATAACCTTGCAGACGGAGGGCCCATCTGGCTAAGCGTCCTTCAGGCTCCTTAAGTTGTTGTAACCATTTGAGAAAAGCGTGGTCAGTGACGACAGTGAAGTGGGTACCATACACGTAGTGGCGGAATTGTTTGACTGCATGAAGCACAGCAAGACACTCCTTCTCTGTAACACTATAATTCTTCTCATGCTTATTCAGCACACGGGAAGTATAGGCTACAGGGTGGTCCACACCTTCATTGTTGAGCCGAGCCAAGATAGCCCCAATAGCAAGGTCACTAGCATCAGTGTACAAGATGAATTCCTTATTGTAATTGGGGTACACTAAAATGGGTGCTTCTTTGAGTTTCTGCTTTAGAGTCTTGAAGGCTTGCTGTTGGCTGGCGGTCCATTTGAAAGGAACATTACACAACAGTTGGACCAGGGGTTTGCTAGTATCAGCAAAATCAGGGATGAATTGTCTATAGTAACCCATCATGCCCAGAAAGACTTGTACTTCTTGGAGGTTGGTGGGCGGAAGCATTTTTTCAATGACTTCAACCTTCTTGGTCATTGAACAAACCCCCGTTTGGGTTACTTCATGGCCCAGGAATTCAAGGCGTTCTTTGAAGAAAGCACACTTAGAGGGCTTTAACTTGAGGCCAGCTTCTCGGATCTTTATGAATACTTCTTTAAGATGGGCTAGGTGATCAGTGAAAGTGGCGCTGAAGACTGTTATATCATCTAGATAGACTAAGACACACAACAACTTCAAGTCACGCAGGATGGAGTCCATGGCCCTCTGGAACGTTGCCGGGGCATTACAGAGCCCTTGCGGCATGCGGGTAGGTTCAAACAATCCTTCTGATGTGATGAGTGCAGCCTTCTGACGGTCTTCAGGAGAGAGGTCAACTTGCCAGTAATCAGACGCCAAATCCATGGCAGAGAAAAACTTAGAACCTTCAAGGCCTCAAAGAGCGTCATCAATATGCGGTAAGGGATAGGAATCTTTCTTGATTAGAGAATTCAACCTCCAATAGTCCATCACAATCTGGTGGCCCCCATCCTTTTTCTTTAAGATGAGCAGAGGAGAAGCCCAGGGACTTTGAGAGGGAGCTAGCAGTCCAGCATCCAGCAGTTGTTTGAGCTCCTTAGAAACCTGCACATCTTCCACTCAACTGCGGCGGTATGGCTTGGCACAAAAGGGGGGAGCATCTCCTGTGTCAATCTGATGAATCACACCTTTGGCCAGCCCATAATCAGCGCTATCTTTAGCAAAGATGTCTGAGAACTGGTCTAGTAAATCAAGCACTTCTTTCTGTTGAACCGGGGACAACTGAGGGAAGTCTTGGGCAGTGAACAGGGATAGGACTTGAGGCTCGTCTTTGGGTAGATTAAAGTCTTGAAACGTTCCAAAGGGGTGAAGAGACAAGACGTCAGGAGCATTTAACAACTTTTTGTAACCAACAACCTGTCCTCTGAATACAGTCATAGGAAGCACAGTAAGGTTGGCAACTAGTAATTGAACGGGATCCTTGTGGGAAACGTCCAGAATTCCAGGACAAAGGTAAGGCTTGTTACACCCCAGCAAAGGAGGGGAGTACAGCTCTAAGAAAGTCCGTTCAGGTAGTTCATATGATATCTGGGAGTCTATGATAGCCTGAGAGCCTGGAGGGATGGTGATAGCAGACATGGCCATGAGAGGGATCCCTTCAGATGCAGGGCAAGCCATGGGAGGACACTTCATGTTGGTGGAATGGGTTCGGTATTTCAGGGTGAAAACCCCAGTGGGGTACTCCAGAGTACATGTCTTTAAACTTTTACCAGGAACTTTGATTGGCTCCTCAAAGATCAGAGGGACTTTGTACCCTAGGATAGAAAGATAACCATCCTTTAGGTTGATGATCTCATTATATTCCCAAAGGAACTGGGTACCAACCAAAAGGTCATAGCTCTCATTTTCTAGAACAACAGCCGGCGCAGCCAACAGGAGTTTACCAAATTGCATTGGTAAGGCAGAGTATGCGCCAATGGCACAAGTCATGGAGAGACCAGCAGTGCCATAGGATTGATGGTAGTTGAGATCTGGGGCCAGCTTAAGTTTCTTGACAAGTTTAGAAGAAACAACGTTGACAGGAGAGCCGGTGTCCAGGACGGCTTTGATCTTTACTTTTTGGATATATATCTCTACTCGGGTAGTGGTGCGTCCAAAGGGTGGCAGAACAGCCAAGATACCCTGCGTCTCAGCTAGTTCCTTGTCCCATTTCTCAATCATGCATTGTAGTCCCGGAAACTCCTTATATACAGTTTGGAGAGGGAGTGAGACAGATACATTCTTGAAAACAGCATCTGCAACTTCAGCGGCTTCCTCTGATGATTCCACTAATACAGGGGACCGTTTTGCCTGAGTAAGATAGGGGCAGGAGACAACCGCTTTGGCCTCAGACAAGGGCTTTGAGGTAGTTGTAGTCTTCCCAGATTGTAGCTTGTAGGGAACTGCAATAGTCTCAGGGACAGCAAGAACAGAATACCCGTATGCATCAGGGTCTTCAACATCAGATTCACCCACATCAGAATCATCAGAAATGTCATGGAACAGAAGGAGGATAGGAGGAGCTTCATCATCAGCAGGCTCAGAGTCAGTAGCAAGCAGAGGTGTATAAGGAGACTGGGAAGAATTGTCAATTGAGAGCGTCTCCGCCTCTAGGTTGACTGTTCTTTTCCCAACTGATCCTTGGGATCAGCTCCTTCAACCTGCGGATTGGTGCAGACGCAAGAGTGGTGGCCTATCTGACTGCAGTTGTGGCAACCCTGACTTTGAGGAGGATTTTGTGAGTTCATGGTGAGGATACAAGGACTGCGAGAAGAGGAGCCAGAGTTGGAAGCAGCACAACTCTCCCAAATGACTGCCCCAGAATGGGTAAGATGCATATCTTGTAGCAGTGTCTTTATACTTTTCATGGAGGACAGCATAGCCTTGTGGGCCTTGAAATGAAGGCACAGGAGTTGATTCACCTTGAGGGCTTGGGCGCAGGCCATATACGCTTCATGTGCCGTCAATTGTCTGCTTGTTATTAATTGTTGTCCCTCCATGTAAAATCTGTCTGCAAATTTAGCTAACATCTCTTTGGGCTTGAATGATATATGCATGAAGGCATCCTTTTTCACCTCCAGGCTAAGATCACCACCAAACTTGTCAATCAGGAGCTGTTTCATGTCTTCCCAGGTCTCAATGGTGGGCAGCTCTGGCACAACTACTTCTTGACAGGTTGGGTGTAGACAGGTTAGAATGTGTTCCTTTTTAACCTCATCTGATGCTTGTTTTGTAGCAGTCTCTTAAATAGTTAAGAAGGCTGCAATAGTTGAGGTTTTAGGATCAAAGACTTGCTTAAACGTAGGCTTGAAGTGTGCCTTGGGAGTTGGACCACCATTGTTGCTATCAAGTACATTGATGCGCGGGGAGAACTCAGCTTCAGATTTGGAGGGAGGTTGTCTAGCCCATAGCTGTTGAACACTTTCTTCAAGGGTTTTCAGAGTCTCGGTAGTTCTGGCACCCATAGTGTTGGCTAGAGTGATCTGTTGTTCAGTAACATCTAGGCGTTGTCCTTGGGTAATGACAACAGTGGAGAGCTCAGCCAGCCGCAAAGTAAGGGATGGCCCCACTGATAAGCAGGGGTCAAATCTGTTGTTTACCAAATTGATCAGCTCACTCATCTCCTGTACGTCTCTGTCCAACTCAGTCTGGTCTCATTTCAAATGGTCCACCTCATTAGCTAGGGCAATCAACTCCTTGGCACAGTGGATTCAAGGAGCCCCCGCCAAACCAGGACAACAGCCATCTTCCTTGTTAACCCCGAGTGGACTAGCAGCAGCCGTCACTACCTCATGTAAAGCAGCAACTTCTTGCTGTAGTTCAGCAACCTGAGCAGTCAGCGCAAGAACCTGGGGGTCAGGTTGAGGCATTTTAATAGGACGTCCTTGGCTACAAGTGAAGGCGCGTAATTCTTGGATGGCCTCCCAGATCCTCTGCTCTCTGTCCACCAGATCATCAGCAGGAGAAGAAGGCGGAACATCAGATTTGGGAGTAGACAGCTCATTCACCTGACTCTGAAGTTTGACTATAGCAGCAACAGTAGTAGCTCTCTCTTGATCAAACTCCACACTGAGTTCATTTAGACCTTGGGCGGCAAGGTCAGCTACCTGTTGCAATTGCTCAAAGGAATAGACACTGAATGCATTGAGCTGTTGCACTAGGCATTTGAAGTCAGAGAGAATTGTTTAGGGTGGAGTCTACTTGAGTGTGCCAGGGTTGTTCTAACTGGTGAAATTCATGTAGCCGCTCCCTAACGTACTCAGGGATGGACTGGCACATTTTCTCAATAGAATTGACTAAACGTGTTTGAGAGGTGACCAAATCACGCTGATTATCAGATACCAGGGAGAACAGGGAATGGATCCACTGTTGGTAGGCAGCAAACTGGTCCCAATGATGGGTAACAGCTTCTTGTAGAGACGAGATCTCTTGAACGTGGAGTCCCAACACCATCTGGTGGTGGGCCAAGGCGGGCTGTACAAAGGATGACAGCAGGTGATCAGCGGAGCTAGCTGCTGAGAGAAGATGTTGTGGAAACTGAGGGGCCACAATTAACTCATAGTATTTGGCACGGCTAAACTGTAGCTGAAGGAGAGGGATGGCCCCATCCCGAGCTATCCCAAGGGCTACCGCCATGACTTGTTCCAAGTCAGGGATACCCATAGGGTAAGCAACTAAGCAGGGACCATTCCCAAGGTTCAATACAGTGGGGGCAATAGGCAGGTTGGCAATGTCTTCCTAAATTGGAGGGCTGGTAATTTCAGGTGAGGTTGGCTCCCAAATAGGCAGAGGCAAGGGACCTGAAAATGTAGATGCAAAAGGGATAACCAAGGGGCTTACAGCCCCTGTAGTGAGCACAATTCTTGTTGTGTTCTGAGGCGCAGCACAGACACAAAACAGGAAATACTAACCTTAGGATTGGATTTGTACTAAGTCTCAGTTAGATGACAGGGAAGGCAATTGTGTTTACCTTGCAGCCCTGGATGAATAATCTCTGCTAGGTGTGGCTAGAGAGAGGCGCAGAAGTACATAAGACACAAAGACAAAAATGTGAATAGAACTTAATTTTATTGGTGAATAAGGAAATGGAATATATAGTGGTTGAGAATACCACAAAACACCACCAGGACAGTAGGATCACTTGCCACAAGCATGAGTGGGGCAAGTGAGTTGCTGCAGAGTCAGGAAACCAAACAAGCATATTTCCTGATGTAGAAACCAGTTCATTTTGAGAGTCAAAAGCAAAAGCAAGAGATTCATCTTTGAAATGGCCCACCAAAGGCAAAATCAAAACATGGTGAATGCTGTTATTCACGACAGCTATGATTGCTTTATTGATGAATTGATTTATTGTTTCCGCCTTGTGATCTTTTGTTGCCCAGCAGATGGGCCTACATGTGGCAAAGTTAATGGCTACAATTAGAAAATGTTGATTTGTTTTGGTTTCTGGGAAGGGTCCCACTACGTCCAGTCCCCAAACCTTAAATGGTTCAGGGTCAGGTACTGGGTTAACTGTTGGCTGTGGTGCCTTGGTGCTGGCGTATTTTTCACATGCTGTACACTTTTTTAGAACATCAATTATGTCCTGCTTCAGGTTGGGCCACCATACTATCTCTTTCAGTGTGAGATATAGGTTGTTAGCCTTTCTGTGTCCTAGCAGGCAATAGTGTCTTAGTATAGTATCAACTCTTTGTGCAAGTGGGATGTATGGAATGTGTTTATCTTTGATGATTTGGTATACCATGTCATTTGATATGGTGAAATGTTTTTCATTTCTTACTAGTGTATCATGGGTTAGTTGATGTGTGGAGGGATCCTTTCCTTTTGTCTTGTACTCAGTGTTGTATAGGTTGGGCCAGTCAGGGTCCAGGTGGTCAGGGGGATCCTCTCTTGGCTGGCATAGCCTAGAGAGAGCATAGGCTGTGACCAGCTCTGCCCCCTTTTTGTACTGGATGTCCAGGTTAAGCTGTTCCAGCAAGAACATCCATTTGGCTTGGCGCCGCGCGGGTGCGTTCTGAGTTTTGAAATAGATTAAGAATTTGTGGTCAGTTAGCACTTGGACGTTTAACTGTCCTTTGAGGTAACATATTCATTTCTTGCATGTGTGGTATATTGCTAGCAATTCTTTATCATGTATTGGGTATCTCTGCTCATTGTTTGTTAGTTTTCTGCTTTTGTAACATACTGACAGGAAATCTTGCTGCCCTGGCTGGCGGATGCGTAGAACTGTGCCAATGGCGGTGTCACTAGTATCTGACTCAAGCTTGTAGCACCCATTGTTAATATGGTATTGCAAGATTGGTGCTTTGATCAAAGCTTGTTTTAATAGTTGGAAATTCTTGTTGCATTCTGGTGTCCAGATGAATTCTTTTTGACATTACCTTTGGTTAGGTCATTGATTGGTGCAGTGAGCTTTCTGCAGTCTTTGATATACTTCCTTAGGTAAGCTACCATACTGAGAAAGCATCTAACTTGTTTAACGGAGGTGGGGTGTTGCATGTTATTTATGGCTTTTATTTTATCTGGGTCTGCTTTGATGCAACTGTCAGAGACAATGTGGCCCAAGAACAATAGTTCATTTTCCATAAATTGGCACTTACTAGGCTTAGCGTATAGTTTGTGCTTTGCAAGTTGATTGAGTGTCTTGCGGACATGCATGAGGTGTTCCTCTTTTGTTTTTGAAAATATGATGATGTTGTCAAGGTAACATAATGCGTTTGAGAGGCTGTTTAGCGCTTGGTTCATCATGGTGACAAACGTCGCGGGAGTGTTGGTCATCCCAAAGTTCATTACTTTACATTCAAACAACCCAAATTGCGTGCAGAACACAGTCTTTGGTATGTCTTTCTCTTTGACTTCAACTTGGTTATAACCAGATGTGAGGTCAATTTTTGAGAAAATTTTGCTCTGGAGAGCCTTGCAAATAGGTTTTCAATGAGGGGCAGTGGGTATTTATTCTTTACTTTACTTGCGTTTAGTGCTCTGTAGTCAGTAACTAAGCAAAGAGATCCTTCTTTTTTCTTTACAAAGAAAACCGCTGCCCCCACAGGGATTCAGACAGGCAAATGAATCCTTTGGCTAGGTTGTCCTTGATGTGGGCTTTAAGTGTTTGGGTCTCCATGGGGGAGAGTCTGTAGAGGGGTGCAGGTTTGGGCATGGCTTTGCATAACTCAATACCATGTTTGACCTCTTGTTTGGGGGGTAACTCTGTGAGTTCTTCCTTGAATACATGAGTGTATTTATTCAGGAGTGCCACAAGTTCTGGGCATTGAATATTTTGTGTTTGTATATTATTAAATTTGGAGTACCTCATTATGTGGAGGGTACTGTCTTTATTTAGATGTTCAGAGTCATCTTGATTTATGACTTGGAAAAATACTGTATCTCTTAGAATCAGGTTGTTGGGTTCTTTGAGGATGTTGAAATTGACTCCGTTGTATTTTATTGTCATGGTTTTTGTTTTCCAACATACACTGGGGTTCACTCAGATGAACCAGTCCATGCCTGCTACAATGTTGTAGTTTACATTGTTCATGACAAGTCCTTTGATGGACGTTTGTATGCCTTGGAGGTCAATTCTGAAGGAAGTTGTTTTGTCTTCAAGTAGAAACTTTGATTTGTCTGCCATTCTGGCATATTTGAAGTTGGATTTGACAACTGGTATTTTGTACTTGGTTACAAAAGGTTTGCTAACCATAGTTTGTTGTGCACCAGAATCAAATAAAATTTTATGTTTATGAGATTTTTAAGTGCATGGATAGACAAGAAGTTGTGAGCAATCTTTAATTTTTATGTTCATAAAAATGGGGGATTGCAGGACACATGGGATGCAAGTAGCAAAGTTTGTGCCTTGGTACTTCTTCTTGTCATGTTGGGGGAAGACAGGGGCACTTAAGCCTGTTCCCCCTCCTCTTTTCCCTGTCCCTCTGTTTTGAGACCTTCAAGGTCAGAGAATGTGGGGTCAGATTTGTAGCAGGTTGCTACTTCAGCATTGTTAACTTTGGCGGTGTCCTCTTTCTTGGGACGGGAGCGGTTTGTGCTTTGGCTACAATTGCCATTATTACAATTGGAGTTGCCGTTGTTATGGTTGGTATTTTGGAGTTTATTGCCATTGTTGTTTTCTCTGCCATTACTGTTTGAGGAGCAGTTGCTGTTGCGTGCAGCATATTTCATGTTGGCGCATTTCTCAGCGCGCTTGGCTTCAGCAGTGAGCGCGGACATGGAGTTATTTGCTTCTGGGCGGATGAGGGCAGCAACAGAGGGTTTCATTCTGTTGATGAATGATGCTCTGGTGTGTACGTTATCAGTTTGTGCTGGGTTTTGGATTTTGCAATGTATTTCTTCAAATTTGTTGGTGTAGGCTGCAATAGTGGTCTTTTGAGGAAGGTCACTGAGCTGTATTGCAATATCTTGAAGAGATTTGGTGACACAGAAATTGTGGGTGATGTTGGCTTTGAACTCTTCCCAGTTGTCAAGCTGGTCGTTGGTTTGTGAGCCAACCCAGGTGGCAAACCAGTTAGCTGTGGCCTTGTATAGGCGCTTGCTGGCTTCCTGGACCCATTTCTTATGAGGGATGCGGCTGGCGTGGAGTTTAGCAGCTGTGTGGTCTAGCCAGTTGATGATGTTTTCTTTGTTTTTACCAAAGAATTTGTCAATACCAATGTATTTGGTGTTGGCAACTTCACCTGTGATAGGTGGTTGTGCGTTTGTTTGTGGTTGAAGAGAGCAACTGTATTGAATTATCTTGGTGCATGATTTGGGCATGACCAGACCTTCAAATACGGTGCATCCACTAGGAATATCTTTGTCAATGTTGTGGGCGCAGAAGTGCGTTTTACAGGTCTCCTGGGATGTGGCCTGGTTGAGTACGTGGGCAAAGGTGGGCAGGTTTTGGTCAGTCATTTTCTCTTTCATTGGCGTGGTCAAAAACCTTAGTGCTACCAGTGATAAGGAGCGCCTTTTTGGGGAAGCTTCAAATATAAAAGTAGGAGGAGAAGAGTATATTTTATTGGATGATACTTTAGGCTTATATAGATTTAGCTGTGGCGGGGATATTAGTTGGACCAAACCCAGGGGCTGGTCATGTGCTGGATGGGTTCAAGTTGTTGGATACCTGGACAGTCATGTGATATTGGTTTGTTGTCATTTCCAGTATATCAAACAGTATATTGGAAAGGCATCAAATTGGGAAATGACTGGATGTTAGGTGTGATGGCAATAGCCGGAATACTTGTATATCCAGACCCTTGACAATAGAAAATTTTTGAAGGTATGGATATTCAACACAAAAAAATAATGGATTTCAAAGCCAAGCGTACTATGAGGTTGGTACTCTGTAGGCCAACCTTCTGCTTCAATTGCAGCAGGAGGTCTTCCTGGCATGGAACAGACAAGCCGCTTCAAAGCTTTCATTGGAACTTCTTCTCATGCCTTGACCACTCCAGATTCAAGATCTGTAACGTATTGTTTAGAGGTTCCGGCAGATCAGATTTGACAGCATCCCAAAGATGCCCAATAGGATTCAAACCTGGCTTTGTGGCAGCCAATCCAAACAGACAATCTGTTTATTGTCCAAGTATGTCAAGGCTTCCTTGGATCTGTGGATAGGAGCTTTATCTTGCATGACAATATACCTGGCTGGTTCTTGCAGATCCTCCATAAATGGATGAAGGTTCCAATCACAGATCCCTCTGTAAACATCAGCATTCATCTTCTCACTGACCGGCTGGATGCCTCTCTTGTTTTGGCTGCAAAACAGCCCCAAAGCATAACACCCTGGCATCCCTTTTTAACAGTGGGGGTTCAGCAGTCAGCTTTGTAAGCTTCATCAGCTTTGTGATTGACATTTCAGGGTCTCTGAGATCTACAGAACCAAACTTTAGTCTCATCAGACCAAATAACCCTTTTCCCAAAAGGGTAGGTTTAGCTAGCATACCTGCAAGCAAAACCCAATCTTTTGGCGCTATTTCTTGGACCTATCTAAGGTTCTTTATTGCAGCAAGCCATAGCACCCCAGTTCACAGAGTCTGTTGCAAGCAGTGGCCTCAGAGATACCAATCTCCAAGGTAGCTTAGATGGTCTCTTTAATCTGGCCAGCAGCTATACCCAAGTTTTCAGAACTATCCTAGCAACCAGCCAATCATCTCCAGCAGCAGCTTTTTTAGGCCATCCGGGTTGTGGGCAATCCTTACCCAGTTAGCTGCTGGGGGCTTGAGGTGAATCTCTTGAGCAGTTTTTTGCCAATCTTGGGCCGCTTAGCTATCTTCATATAGGATAGCCCTGGTCCCTTAGCTTGAACAACTTGGCCACATATATGCCCAGGTATTTCTCTTGTCTGGACCATGTTCCTTGTGCAAAAAGTTCTCTAACCCCAGTTTTATAACATGGGTAGGTTTGGATAAGGGGTGTTACCTTGTATCCATTCTATGTGCTCCAACGCTCTTAAAGGAGAAACTCCTATTATTGAATATTTTGAGATGTTTTATTTTCTCTTCCTACTGATCTATCTCTGCGTCTGTATATATTGTTGTTGCAATTGAGTTTCCAGACTTGCCTGCTAATGTATCTTACGATAAACAGGGGGCGCTCAATGAGTTGCCCCTTGACATATCTAACAACATGGATTAATCTGATGGCAAATATCAAATGGCAGGTACTTCATCCTAATTAGGAGCATTACCAATTTGACTTGCTGATCCCTGCACAAGTTATTCCTTGGCTTCTAACCTTACATGGAACTTCCCACTATGTCACCCCCTTGTGGCCTTGTGCTTTCCCCATATAATATTAATCACAATACTCTACAATAAACAAGACCTTATTACTATTATTCTTTCTTTTATATTGGACTGTTGTCTTCCCCAATTCCAAATACTGAATCCTCATTGGTTCAGTTGCAACAGTGGTAGCAGCAGTAGGTTAACAACCTATCTAAAACAAAATTCCCCCAAGAAAGGACAGAGTACGGGCTGTATGGCTACTCCCCAACAAGAAACTTTCTTGCCAATCCCCAAGGGGGACATCCCCAACGGGTATGTCATCTATCAAGACCAGCTAGTCCTCACCAGCGTGTACAATTGGCTCTGCCTCGGACAGTGTGACGCCAGCGTTGCCCTGCCCCAGTCAGACCTGTACCAGCGCATGCTCAACCTTCAACTAGAATCCTTTGCTGGTGGTGTTGAGGAGGCTGACATTGTCAGTTGGCTCCAGTCTACTGAAACCCGTCTTTGCATCTACCAGGTTCCTGAGCCCATGTGGGTTGCCACTGCATCTGGTTGCCTCACGGGGCCAGCTGTTGTGTGGTTCACCAACTGGACCAGTCAAGAACTTGATGTTACCTGGGCGGCATTCCAAGATGCTGCCAAGTCCCGCTACAGCAAAACCTTCTCCCCAATTGTTGTGGGGACTCCTCTTCTAGCAATCAAACAAACTGGTTCCGTTCCTGAGTACCTTGCCACCTGGCAACAAGCTCTTGCTGCCACCCCCAAAGCTGTGACCAACAGAAATGCAATGCTACTCACCCTCATCATCAATGGGTTAAAACCCCATATCTGTAAGTGGATCCCCATAGGTTGCTGCACCTCCATTGATGACTGCTACAAGGCCATTGTGGAGACTAACAACCAGGCCTCAATGGGCTTCTGCCGTACCAGTGACGCTCCATCCTAACCACATAAAGCACCTGGCAATGGCTACAATCAAGTGGGTTGCCGCCAGCCCCGTCATCAGGATAATGGGACTAAACAACTTCATGAGGGGGAGCTCCAGCTAGTGCAGATTGAGGATCAGTGAAAAGCCTGGGGGTTGTAGCAACAAGAGGCCCTGCAACCACATCTGACCTATCCTCTCAATCCTTGCTTGTGAAGAACCCCTGTGATACAACATCCATGAAGTCAAAACCCTGGATGTCTTCCAAGTCCACAGTGACAACCCCGTACTGCGAGCGAGTCACTCCTCAAATAAAGTGACACACTTGTCCTATCCCTTCTGTTTCCATGGGAACACCCACAACTTACTGGTAGATACCAGGGCCAACCACACTATGGTGGACCAGGCGTTTGCCGACTCTCAGCAACTGGACCAAGTGCCCAGCAGGTTCAAGACAGTACAAGTAGCTGACTCCCGCAGAGTTGCAATCACCCATAAGACAGTACCCTTCTCTGTAAGAACGGTAACATCCAGGTTAAGATCTCTGGTCCAATCATGGAAGGACTCAGCCACAATGTAATTTCTGGTCTCATCTGCTTTGGCACAACTGTTCCTACATTGACTGGGATACCTCTGTCATCACCCTCAATAGAAATGGGGTGGGGTTCCAGATCTACCCTGTGGAAATGAGCAAGTTACTCCATGATACTGTGTTTTTCAGAATAACAGAGACAGGCTTGTATAATTTCAAGGGGTGAAAATTAGATTTTAATCAGTGCTCAGTCAAAGTTATCCGCGCTGAACCATCTGCGGCCCCTCCCTTGACCACTTCACCACCACCAGCGCTTGCTGCACTCCTCAAGGAGTACAAGGATGTATTCAGCAAGACACTTGAACAACTACCTCCTCTCCGGGAGATCCAGCACGCTGTGCAACTCCAAGGGTTGTTACCTAAAGAACAACCATTATACTGTCTCACACCAAAGGAAGATGAGACCCTCTGCCAGCACCTTGTGGACACGCTTGATAAGGGCTTCATTTGCCTCTTGCTCTCTCCATACGGGGTGGCTGTCTTTTTTGTAGCCAAGAAAGATGGGTCCCTTTGCCTGGTCACAGACTACCACGCCCTAAATGAGGTGACTGTTAAGAATAAGTACCCCCTGCCGCTGATTGACGGTCTGTTTGATACACTCACAGATGCAAAGGTCTTTAGCAAGATTGATCTCACTGCGGGGTACAACCAGGTCTGCATCACACCAGGGGATGAGGCAAAAACTGCCTTCCACACACACTACAGGTTGTTTGAGTGTCAGGTCATGAACTTTAAAATGACCAACACTCCTTCTACCTTTGCCACGTTGATGAAAAAAGCATTTGAGGACCTGATTGGAAAATGTGTGGTTGTGTACCTTGACAACATTATTGTCTTCAGTCAAGATCAAACCACACACCTCTAACACCTCCGTGCTGTCCTTGACACCCTTTGGAAAAACCAGCTAAAAGCTAAACCCTCCAAATGCGAGTTCCTCAAGTTGGAGCTGTTATTCCTTGGGCACACCATCTCTGCCCAAGGGATAAAGCCCAACCCTGCCAAAATCAAGGCAATCACTAGCATGCCGCCCTCACTGATGTAGGCCAGGTGTGGACATTCTTAGGCATGGTTGCCTACGTGCACAAGTTCATTCCCAATTGCGGGGAACTAATTGCACCTCTCACTGAACTCCTCAACACCAAACAGCACTTCCATTGGACCCCTGTCAGAGATTGAGCCTTCAAAATGTTGAAACAAAGACTCACAGCAGCACCAGTACTGCAGTTCCCCAATCAGAACTGTCAGTAAAAACTTGAGACCAATGCCTCTGACAGGGCCATAGGGGGTGTGCTAAGGGTCAAAACTGACAATGGTGTCTTCCTTGCTGTGGCGTATGAGTCCAGGAAACTTACCAACTCAGAACAATGCTATCCCATTCATGATAAAGAATTGGCAGCAATTTTGCACTGCGTTGAGAAGTGGTGCTGTTACTGGAAGGTGCTACCTTCTCACCCTGTGTTCTGACGGACCACAAGTTGCTCCAGTACTTTAACACACAGTCCCACTTGATACGTAACTAAGCAGGATGGGTTGAGCGTCTATCCCCTGACCATTTGTGCATTGAGTAAAATCCTGGGAAGGAACTTGTCACAGCTGACGTCCTTTTGCAACTCTACGTAGTGTCCATCACTGGGGATGATAGTTTGGATCCAGATTGGCCCATGCTCTACCTTTGCCCTGAGGCAACTTGCTACTAGGGCCTTAACTTGGTAATCATTTTCAAGCTGAAGGAAAACAAAAGTCAGTTCACCACCAATGCTGGTAACCTCTGCCGTTGGGCAGAGACAGGTGAGAAGACGCCTTACATTCCCACCACGCAACAAGGTGACACAATATTGCACTACCACCAAACCCTGGGTCACATCAGAGGGCATAACCTCTTTGAGATCATGATACAGAAGGTTTGGTGGCTGCGCATGCGTCAAGACATCTTGGACCTCCTTGAAACGTGCATGATGTGCAAAAAGAACACGTCCAAACCTGCACCCCCAAGTCTGTCCTGCTCATCAAGGCCATGGAACCCTTTGAGCAGTGGGCCCTTGACATTGTGGGGCCACTCCCCAAAGACAAGCTGTGGAAGAATTAAATTATCACTGCCATTGACTACTTCACTTGCTGGCCAGTGGCCTGGGAGACAACTAACCACACCACCACCACCATCACCTGCTTCATTGGCAAGGAAATTGTGGCCCACTTTGGACGCTCCAAACGTCTCATCACAGATGGCGGCCCCAAACTTGTTGGACATGTCATGAAGGCATACTTCACCAAGAACACACTCCAACATATAAAACAACCCCCTATCATCCTCAAGCCAATGGACACGTAGAACAGGTAAATGGCTCCCTGGTTCAGCTGATTGCCCAGCTCTCACAAGAGCACCCCAACACTGCATGGACTGAACACCTGCCCACCGCTCTACTTATCCTATGAGCAAGAATCAACAGGAGCACAGGGCTCAGCCCCAGCGCCCTGGCCTCTGGGACACCTGACAGTCTGACAGGGGTTGAACAGGGAAAGCTATGGTCTGGAGCTCCTGACAAGCCTCCCCTAGTAACAACCCCATCCCTAGATCAATGGTGTCCCAAAGCCCGGGAAATTGAACACAAGCAAATTGCAGGAGGGAAAAAGCACCTTGAAGCTAGATACGCCGTAGGTGACCCTGTCTACACCCTCAACCCCAATTCTGCCAAGTTGGACCCTATCTGTGAGAGAGGGGGGCTAAACTAACTAAGTTTGGCTCCCATCCCGGTGAAACAAACCACCAGGATGCCAACCAGTAGAGGACTAGGATGGCCGCTCTAAGAGGGGACCAGAAGGAGGACACTGGGGATAGTTGAGGGAAATAGGAGTTCAATCCCATCAACACAAGACCAATGATCAACCATGGAGTGCAGGAGAGAGCACCTCAAGAGTCTTGAGGGGGACCAGGTCACTCTCTTCCTGGATGGGGAGGGGGGCATTGGTATTCTCTCTCCCTCAGAGGAGGGTGATGCATAACCAACTGCGTCCAGATTCAGGTTGTTGCATGTCAAACTCTTCATCACGGCCTCTCCAGATAGGAGGAGGCCACTGGGAAAATTCAAAAGATTAGATGAGTTGTCCCCCACAAGCCAAGCAGAATAAGTGATTTTCAACCACAATTTGGGCAAGGTTGACCAAAGGAGCAATAAAAATGGGGCCAAAGAAAAAGCAACAAATTTGAGGACAGGGAGTATCATAGTCGCAATCTCCTTGAAATTTGGAAAAGATTGGTGTAGTTTTTAACTGGCAAGCAATAAGAAAAACCACCACAAGGGTAGCCACAAGGAAAAGAAAAAAGAAAACAGCAAGACAGGTGTGGGGAGCTTGGACGTTGTTGTGGGGACCTTGAATCTCACAGTTAAACAAAAGCAGGTTCAAAAACTGAAAATTTAAGTAAAAAACAAGATAACAATAGAAATTATAATGAATTTTAAATAAGAATTTGTTTGAAAGCGTGTTTTGAAGGCAAAAGCAAGAGAAGGCAACAACTATACGCTAGAGCCTGCTTAGAAGAGCACAGGGAAGTTTCCGGGTTTGAAACTGGGACGCACAAGGTAAGCGTAAAGGAAAATACTAACACTTTAATTCTTAGATAATATGAACTGGAAACAGAGCTTCCAGAAAACAAAGATATAAGAAAATTAAGATGTGCAACAAATTCCAAAAATGTTTTTAATATATTTGAGAATAGACAAGTAGGGGACTGAAAGTTTCCTTGCTGTATAAAAGAAAGTGAGTTGCAGGGGATGGAATCACATGACAGCATAGATTGGATTTGATTGGATGGGAGATAAAATTTTCAGGTCAGGAACAGGAGAACTGGAGAGTTTCCAGTTAATTTACATGGCTTTACCTGATTGGTTGGAGGGCATCTCAACCATTTCAGATTCAATTGATTTTGTGGTTATTGGTGTGGCGTCTTTTGATTAGGTGTTTCTAATTGTTTTTAAGAGGGGTTGACACCAGGCCAGTAAATAGTCCAAATCAATTATTGTTTCTTCCCAGGAGGGAACCACCAAAGCCAGGAGGTCTGCAGGGTAGGCCAGGACAAACCTCTTGTCAACAGTATGAGGTAAATTTCCTAGAGAGTTGAGTGGTTGGGCTGCAATTTTTGGCCCTTTTTGGTGCAGCGGGGGAAAACAGTTCAATCCAAAGCCAAAGGTGGTAGTGGATTTACACCAACCACCTAGGGCCCTTCAAGATAGCTGCTGTCTATGGCAATCATAACTATCAACTCAAAGACGCTCAAGGGAATACCAAGAAGCTTCACCATGATTGACTGCGCCCCTGCCGCACTATCCCCACACAAAGGCTGTTCATGCGGACTTTCCCAGACCTTCCACAGACTCCAGTCTTGGTGTCTGACAACAAGCAGGGGGCAAGGGGGGTGTTGCAACTGAGTTTCCAGACTTGCCTGCTAACGTATCTTACAATACACAGGGGGCGCTTGATGGGTTGTCCCTTGATGTATCTAACAACATGGATTAATCTGATGGCAATATAAAATGGCGGGTACTTCATCCCAATTAGGAGTGTTACCAATTCAACTTGCTGATCCCCGCTTGAGTTATTCCTTGGCTTTGAACCTTTATATGAAACTTCCTATTATGCTACCCCCTTGTGGCCTTATGACTTTTCCCATATGGTATATTAATCACAGTATTCTACAATAAACAATACCTTATTCTTATTATTCTGTCTTTTCTATTGGACTGTTGTCTTCCCCAATTCCAAATACTGAATCCTCATTGGTTCAGTTGCAACATTGACCCAACCTTCCTAAGACCCAAAGTCCAGGCGCGCCCAGCTGGGTTTGCTGGCTGGGGCATCCCAGCTAGAACGTTCCTTGTATGGTGTGCAACCCAGCACCCAAGGATAGCACCTCACATAAGAAAACCATCCATTGACCCCTGATGCCACTACAGATCTTATACAGTATCTTCTGAAATAAAGCCAGTTTCTTTTCTGACATTTCTTCCCCTCTTCTGTAACTCTGCTTAAATAGCAAAGCTACAGCATTGGCAGCACATGTGGGGGTTTAATATTATCACCCCTGCTGGCAAAATTCTCAACACACAGTAAGATTTTCCTGACAACCAGGGTTGCTCACTGGGGCAGGGAAAGAAGTGTTACTTACAGGGCAGGCTCATCAGAGATATATACTCTGCACAAGGCAGGCTAGCCATCAGGTATTTGGCACTGAAGTTCAAAGAGAGAAACTGATCAACATCCAGCCATCTCATCCCCAGAGGCAGCAAGAAAGATATAGCAGCTTTATTCAGGATAAGGACAGGAGTGAACTTTCAGAAATTTTTCAGGTAGGGATACACAGCTGGAAGGCTAGAGCTTAAATGCTGGTTAAATACTTCTATCTTCTTTCAAGGCTTAGGATGGCATACTTGGGTTACCCCACGCTGAGGCTTCAAGACCTCTCAAAGACATCTTTACTTTTACCAGACAGACTAAAGAGCTCATACATAAGCCAGGAAGGATTTTCCTGATTCTTATTTGATACTGTCAGGGATCCAATCATTAGGAAGCTGTTCTCCAATTGAATGGGGAAGAGCTCCCAAGTTAAACTTAACCAGAGTAGACCCTACTGGGATTACTATCATTAGCATATGTAAAAGGTGACCAAATAAACAAAATCTCCCTAGGAAGGGATTGAAGTGATTTAACAGGTAGTAGACGCTGGTGTATCCCAAGACCAACCAGGGGGCCTTAGATTGATAATAGAAGAAAATTGAGTGGTTTTAACATAAGGGGTATGATGGCAACATATACCAAAACTATACCAAATGGAGTCTTTAGATTTATCCGCAGGAGTTGGTTCAGGAGCTTCAAAGTTCATGTTGGCCTGGCCATAACTAATTAACACACAAAAAGCCCATACCATAAGAATGAGCTTCATGAGTTGTAGGGGAGCATTAATTATCTACCAATCAATTTTAGAAGTTGAAAATATAGATTTATTGAATTGTAGACAGGAATAAAATTGTTGGAGCAATTTTCTCAGGAGGGAATGCTCAGCTTAAATACTGAGTGAAATGTGGGGATAGACAAGGTGGTTACCAGAGGCTGCTGCAAGAGTTGATGGAAAAGTATTGCCTTGCAGGACTGGAGCAGGCTGCAGCCTGGAATGCAAGAAGAGGCAAGATTGATTCTGGCATTTGAGTTGACTTTTAGGTCCTTGGTTTGGTCTGGGGTGATTGCTAGGCTGGGATGTCTGATATTCCTTTTTCTTGGGCAATTCAATTGTTTTAATCGGTTATTTGGTGCCCCTGGTGATTGTTTGGATTCCAGGGTGCATTTATTATTGCTCTAATTGGCTGGTTCTGCTAGTGGACGTCTTTGGAGCTCTGTTAGGAATTTTGACCAAGCAATGATTGTCAGGGAACTAACCCTTATCAACTGGCTTGCTAGTGTTTAGGAACTGGAGGGTTGCAGACTGGGTGGACAGGGCCCACTAAAGAATTTACGCTAACTTAATGGGGTAGGACATTGACTTGCCCACCCACAACCACAGACCAGCAGCAGGGACAATAGTATCTATTAATCCCGCAAGAGTAATATATACAATCCCAAAAAGCTTATTGTTATGGTCCAGCAGGAGCTTGGTGGCAGAGGCGGGTATTGGTTTGGGGGTGACAGGTGATTCCATGTCTAATTGGTAGGCAGGAAGGAAGTTTTATTTATCTCTGAACAGGCAGGGCTCAGTAATATACCAAGGGCCTTTTTGGTTGTATCTGGTTAACTCTGTAGTTCTAGCCAAGGGATCCTGGGCTAGTATGTTGTCGGCAGTGTAGTCCTTGTACTCAGGCTTTAAGGGGTACTCTGTGAAATGGACAGGATCAAAGGGTACACCTGGCAGGTGGTACATGGCTGGCAGGCTGGCAGGAGGGTCAGATGATCTTCAAGTTAACTGGCAGATGACAAGAATAAAATATGGCAATAATTGGGGAAACCAATATCTCATAACCTTTATTTAAAAATGACAATGGGGATTGATTTCAGCCTGGCAGTTATTTATACCACACTACCAGGCTTCATTTCCTGGTTGGGGTTTCTGAGCTTGGGCGGTTTAGCATTGGGGGTCTTAGATGACAGTGTGGCACTTGGCACTGGCGGTTTGCCACTGGCCACTTTGGAATGAGAAGACTTCAAATCCTTTTGTTTGTCAATTTGGTTATTGGGTGCCTCTTCAGGTCCATTGCCTCTTCCTGGGCTTTGGGGGAGTTTGAAATAACTTTCATTGGAAAACTCACACATTTTACCAAGCAAACCACCAGTGTCAGGTATTGGCACCTCAGGGAAATTCCCAGCATCTTTTGCTGACAGTTTGCTAGCAGAATCCTGCGTTTTGGTTAAAGGTTTGGGTCCTGGTAGATTGGCAACAACTTTATCAATTGGTAGTGGGTTATTGGGTTCCCAGCCTATGGGTCTGGCGGTCTGTGAAGGGTTTTGTCCATGGTTTGACTCTGGTTCCATATTTTGGGATTCAGGAGCATCCAAATTGTCATTCCTGACAATGATGCCAGTTATGACGGAGCTTGCAGATATGAATTAAAGCTTCCAAATAACATAAATTGGTAGTATAAATCATATCATGCAGTAGTTTTAAAAGCTATGACAACAACCAAAAATACCTCAGATTTAAAAAAATGATTTCAGATTTGAACAAAATCCAAGTTGCGCAAGATTCAGGATTCAAATAAATAAAAAAACTGGTTAATAAATGAACTGTCAAACAAAAAACAAAATTTCACTAGACCATTATACAAAATTATAGCAAATATCAAGTGACATTGTTTAAACCACAAACAGAATGAACTGACGCAGCAAGTGAGATGGACTGATGCTGTTCCAGAGTATATTATAATCCAATCAGGATTCATATGAGGCACCAACAGAAGATCTAAAATGAAAACAAAATTTGAGCAATCTAGAAGTGAGTTTCCACAAGCACAAAACAAAATGAAGTCACACAAGATGTGTAGTATGAGCAGCCTAAAAGGAAAAATAACAGTTTAACAGCCAATCAAAAGCTATCTGATTTAGAAACAGAGGCATTTTATTCATTTTCATGGCTCCAGATTTTTATGGAATGGTTTTAAGAACTTTCCAAATATGGAATGGTGATTACAATAAAAATAAATCATAAAATTTTAAACTTCTACTTTTAGTGATTTTATCCTAGGTTTTATTTTAAGATGGTTTTCAGCAGCAACAACAACATTTTTGACAGCGTCAGCAACCAAGCAAGTTTCAATGGAGGCAAGGCTCAGACATGGAGGCACCTGTTTACACCCAAGCCTTTGAGGAAAGTAACAAGGAAGCTGACCTGTACCTGACCCCCAACCCATATGGCTTTGACTTGTTCAGTAGTCACTTAGTGTCTAGCTCTGCCCCCACTTCTGTACCCACCCCTGCACAAGCTGACCACCAACCAGCCAATCAGAATGACAACCCTAATTTGGAACAACTTCCTGCCATCAGCCAATCAGGCTTCAACTCCTGCAGCCCAGCGCCCCAAGCAACAAATCATCACTGCCCAAATTCTTCAGGAAATTGTGGCACTGAACCTGCAGGGTCTGTCCTGGAATCAGATTGCTGACCAATTGAAATTTACCTGGGCTACCGTCTTGCAGGAATTCAACAACCTGATGAATAAGAGGAATCTGATTGGGATAGCCAAGAAGCCCAAGAAGGCCCCAAGTCCCAAATCACAGAGGTCTACCCAATCATGCTTGATCTCTTGCAGCAAGACCCCAAGCTTCCCTTGACCCAGGTTCAGAAGCAACTTGAACACCATGGCATTTGGGTGTCTGAGCGCATGGTGCAGCTCTGGATGCACAGAAAAGTGGCTTCAATCAGGGTGTTGACCAACTGTAACGGGGACCAATGTGATGGCAGTGAGGATTCACCATATGATCCTGTCATTGAATCACCCCAAATCAAATTCCTGACAAGTTTGTCCAATGATGTCAGGTTTGTTTCATACTATAAGCTATTGATAGCTTTTGATGATTTTGGCGCCCAAGGAAGAGCTGCCACCCAAAAAGAGAGGAAGAAGGTCAAGAAGGGGACATTTATTGATATGCGTCTGGCTGTTTCAGCCAAGGGTTATGTCTATTATTGGACAACCACAGAGTTCACCAATGGCTACAAGTACAGCCACATCCTTGGTGGATTACTTGACTCCTGGGATGGCTCAAATTCCAAGCACTGGGTTTTCTTGAGCCACCAGATAGATGGCGGCTTCACCGCCCTTGAGGCCATCCAGCAACACAGGCACCAGGCCTCTGTGTACTCAGCTGACCATGCAGACATCCATCTGGGTGATGTTGTGTTCTTTAAAATTTGAGATGCACTCCAGGAGCGCCACCCTCAGGCTTTCAACAACCTCTATCAAGGGGTCCTTGACCACAATTCTCTCTTTGGTTGTCAAATGGTGGCTGACTTGTTTACGCATATTGTTTCCATGTGAACATGGGCAACTAATCACGTAAGGATAAGCACCTCCCACCCCGTGCCACTGCCACCTATCAACCCATCCAGCCAATGATAGATGAGGAATATAACAAGCCTTATATGGAAGCCATCACGCGCAATCCTCCTACCCCTACCCTGCCACCACTACCCCCCACCTTTCAGCCCCACCCACCCAATCCCAGACCCCCCAGGCCAGCACCGCCTCTATGTCTTCCTTCCCGCGCAATTCTGCCTACTAGGCATCATTCTTCCCCGCCTAAATAAACCCCTGGTCCCAGAAAATTTCTATTTATATTATCCTTTTTTGAATTTCATTTGTTCATGTTCTCTTTGTTAATAGTTGGTTTTATTCTTTATGTTCAGCTTATTTCTATAAAATCATATATTTACTATGGTGTGTATCTAGATCCAGAACATAGTTATTTTTGGCACTTTACACTGCCCCCTGTGAAAATATTAACAACAATTTGGTGATCATAAAAAGTTGAATTATAAAATTATAGGTCAATTGTGTTTAGATAAAGTTGTTACTTATCCAAATTCAAAACCTTAATGATAAACTTTAAGCCAATCAGGAGCCAAGTGATAAAGTGATTGTTGTGACATAAAGGGTCATTCAATAATTCTTTGATGCATGTGCACTAATTAATATTATTGGCTGGATGTTTTGCCATTGTACGCCATTGCTGCTGTGGTGAGTTTTTGATAGACTAGTGTTAACCCAGCAGCTGATTGGGCAATAGTCCACCAACAACTCACCACAGCAGCAATGGTGCACAATAGCAAAACAACCAGCCAATCATATTAATTAGCACACATGCACCAAAGAATTATTGAATAACCCTTTATGTCACAACAATCACTTTATCACTTGGCTCCTGATTGGCTTAAAGTTTATCATTAAGGTTTTGAATTAAGATCAGTAACAACTTTATCTAAACACAATTAACCTATAGTTTTCTAATTAAATTTTTATGATCACCAAATTGTTGTTAATATTTTTACAAGGGGCAGTGTAAAGTGCCAAAAATAATATGGTAATTAAGGAAACAATGTCAACACAAAGCAAACAACCCATATTGAGTTAAGCGTAAAACATATACACAATGGGTAAAAAGATGGGATAATGCAGTAAATGGGAGTCAAACAGGAATAAACAAAGAGGCAATAGCACCAGAATAATACAGATTTTATTGGGGTGAAAGCTATAAAAACATATGGAAAGGTTAGTAAAAAAACAATGAGAGAATTGGAAAAGCTGCTTAAAGACCTCAACTCTGCAATTGCAGAGATTAAAGAAATTGACCACAAGGTCAAAGCAAGAGTTAAGTCTTCCGTCCTTGAAGGGGAAAAAATAGACAAGGTGTCTGCAAAAGCCCTAATGACTAAAATACCGGACACCCCTGAGAAGACAATTGAGCACCTACTCAACATTCAGAAGGCGGTGGTCAGGGGCCTCCAGTTTAAGGTGTACAATCTTTCTGTGCTTTCCATATGGGTTGAGTACCCTGAGATGTATGCACATCTCAAGACAGCAAAGCGCGCCAGGAAAAAAAGATACTGAATTGACAGCGCAATTGCTTGCACCAAGAATGGCTAAGACTGCTGAAGCCTCCAGCAAGGAGGAAACACAAGAAGGTAACCTAAAAAACAAAATTAATAAAAATTCAAAATTCTTACCTGTTTTTTTTTAGAAAACATAGACGGCTAATCTTCTGGGTCCTAGTCCCCTTTGTCCCTGCCACGTTCTACGCCAACTACACCAATCATGTGGCAAGGCAGCTGTTTCTGTCCCCCCTGTCTTGCAGGAGCTGAAGGACTGCGTCCACAGGTCCTTTCTGATGTCACAGGAGGCATTGGCTGAGCTAACACATGCTGAGGGGGCATCTGAGTGGGCAGTTACTTCCTATAAGGATGGCCAACTGATCCGCCTGGACCCAGTATTCCTCAGTGGAGTTTACTGTGTAAACTCCATTGAGCTTGTTTAGGACTTCCTGGCAACACTCCCATTCAAGAACATACCAGAGATGAGCCAGTCCCATGTGGCTGCTTGCTTCTGCTTCCTGGTGAAGCACACACTCTCTTACCTTCTGGAGAACTTTGGGCGTGTGGTGGGAAAATTGGCTGTTGCAGAAATAACAGCCATCAAGAGACCCAAGATCCTCCTTGCTGACTTTGGGCTGGCCTGGAGCGCTGACAAGACAGGGGTCCCTCTGGCAATGGATCTCACATTTTCCTAGACCAAGCACAAGAAGAAGATTAATACTATGTATAATAAACTTTGTGAGTTTACAGAAGCTTTTGCTGGACAAAGGCTTCATCTTGTTGTTTACCTTGGGTATCTCTTCTACTTTGGAATGGGTGCCAGCGTGGAGGACCTGGACAGGGTGATTCTTAGGATTGACAAGGCCAGGCTCTCCCTGGATGTGAAGAAGGTTCCCCCAGATACAACTCAGTGGACCTTGTTATCCAGGACGCCCTGGTCCTGGCTGGTATTTACAGGTTTGCAGCCCTGCCTGAAAATGTGCTGCTTCCCTCCCACCTGACCCTACTGCCTTTCACCAGCAGGCAGAAGTATTTCAATCAGGGTTTATCCACTGTCTACAGTGTGGTGATAGAGGTTGTGTGCCACCTTCATTCCTGGGTGGGTACATACCAAAGAACCCATTACAGGCGCACTTAAAACTCTCTTTTCCAATAAACATATTTAAATTTTAGATTATTTTTATTATAATTAATTTTCTAATGTTTATTTTAGCAAACAAGATTTGCAAAATAAATCCCAGAGAAGGTCTTCATAAAAGCACATTTATATATGTTAATAAAATATACTTCTAATTTATACATTTTACATTTAATTTTTTAATTACATTTTTATATTTATTTGATAATAGTGTTATAAATATATTTGCGTAATCAAGTATCAAGTGTTTGGGATAACCTTAGATGCCATAATAAAAAATAATTATAAATATATAAATTACTAACCTTCATTGATGGTCCCACTGAATATGATTGTGGGCTTAAAAGCTTCTAAATATAAAATGATAACTAATAAATCCTAAATAGTAAATTAGAAAATATAAAAAAGTTGGACACACTAAGCCTTTAATTGATTGGCTGTTTGATAAGGCACACGGGGATGAATAAATCAGTGTGGCCATAGATTTTGGCCACAGTCTCAGCTGGGAGGATGTGGATCCTGGCCTGCAGCAAATCAAAGAGGTCCTTGGTCCCAGTTGGGATCCCTTGCTTGACAACTTGCTTGAGCCACCCAAAAACTTCCTCAATAGGATTTAGGAAGGGCAAATAGGCAGGGAGGAAGAGAAGGTGCAAATTTTCTGTGGCCAATTGCTGGGGGCCCACTGCAATACTGGTGTCAATTGATGGAAATTCAGAAAGAATATCTGCCACCTTGTGGAGACCAACATTATCTAGTACAATTACATTAATGAAGCCCGGGTTTGTGAGCCTCAGGTGCTCCTGGACCAATTGGAGAAATGACAGGAAGGTCCGGCTATTGTGGGAGCCTAGTATCATTTGGTAGAGCTCAACCCCCTTTGGACCAAGGAGAGCCACCATTGAATAGGCTGTGACGCGGACTGCAGCACACCAAGCTACCCTGTCATTTGAGCTTTTGGGACATACTCATATGCATTCCACATAGATAAGGCAAATACCAATTTGTCAATATAGTAAAATTTGACTGTACCTTTGTTTTTGAGGGCAGTGTAGGACTCAGTGTATTTTTTCTGGGTCTCAACATTGGTTGGGCTATTTCAATTGTACAGAGATACCCCAAGCTTTTTCTAGGAAAAGCAAATTTTTTGACCAGATGGTAGTAAAAGTAAATTGAGGCCTCAACCCCAAAAGTAGATTTGACTATGGCCTGTATATTTGCCAGTTCAAGATGGCAGTCCCAGGTTATCCACAGGAAGATTGCTCATTTGTGCTCCTTGGTGAGCATGGTAGAAATACGCAAGGATTTCTCCGCAGCAAGGACACAGCCAGTATTGATGACTTTGTGGAAGGTCTTGCTGGTGTACTTGAGATCCACTCCAACAATGGCCGCAGCTGCCTTGTAGTCACCAGTTTCACACATTAGCTTGAGCAGGATGATGTGTTTGATATCTGGGATGCGCTTCTGAACAGGCTTAGTAGGCTCAGATGAACTGGGATCCTGATTGATGATAGGCTTGCAAGACATGGGTACCTTATTGTATAAGGCTGCAACCTTTTTTAACACCAGATGTTCCTCATCATTTCTGTAAAGCTCAGGCTCCTCATCCTCTTCCTGGTTGTCATCACTGACATAAGGATGTAGCTAGTGTCAAGCACAGGCTTCATCTTCTCTAGCATGACTGACGGGACTGACTCTTGGCGGTACACAGTGTCAAACACATAAAAAGTAAGTTCTACCTGTCAGGCACCCACCCACTAGGAAGTAATCTTTCTAGATGATGAATGATGGCAGAGGGATTTAATCCAGTCACCAAGGAGCCTACCAGCAAGGACACCATTCTGAGGTGGAAAAATTCCCCAAATAGACAATATCTACCCAACAGCAGGTTGAACCATCCCAAGAAGAAGTATGCCCCAAGGTAAGACAGGAGGAAAGCAGAGGCCAAGGGAAAAAAGACTTGGGGTTTGTGGTTTGTGGAGGCAGATTGGTAGTTCTTGGTTTCCTCTCTGAGAGGTGGGTTATGGGATAAGGGTGTTGCAGCATACCATACTCCTGGTATAACCTAGCGCCAGGAGCTGTCAAGGAATTGTGCTTCTGGAGATGTGCTGGAATCTGCGTGTGAACCCATCAAAATGCTGGCCTTTGCAGCCAGCAGCAAGATTATCTAAAATAACCATTTATACCCAAGAGACTCCATGGCAGGAGTCTTGGGTAATCTCATGGTCTTGGATTTTAGGGCATAAAGTCAAGTTATAAAAGAATAAGCAAAACTATTCACAGTGAGTGAATGTAGACTTTATTGATTAAAAAAGTAAAAGATCAAGAGATACCAGCCTTATATAGATGGTAACTGAATGATAGTCTGAAGATAAAATAAAGGAGTCAAAATTACTTGGAGATGGAGTTTGGGGAAATTTGGGAGGAACTGGAGATTCTTGGCAGTTAAAAATTAAAACTAGAATTATTTGTGAGCTGAGGGGAAAATATCTGACCTCATCAATACAAAGGGGCATTTGGAATAAATTTTAACTATATAGCTGGTGCAGGATCAACAGGAGTGTCAGCTATTCCCCAGTTAACACTGGGGAAGGAAAACCAGAACCAACAATAGAACCAGGAACTAACGGGTCCTTAAAAGCAAAAACCAGGTTGAAACCAATCTGGACGTCACCAGAGTGCTTAAATAGCTCCAACAGTTTGATTGCTGTAATGTTTGATTAGCTACAAGGCTGCTTGAAAGGTAAAAATTTGTCCATTGGGAATTCACTAATTGATCTATCCTCTAGCCTAGAAGCCAAGGGCAAAAGCAACCCAGGTTCAAATCCTGTTGTCATCAAAGATGGCTTTGAAACCCCTTCTGGGGTTAATTTCAAAGGTAACAAAGGGAAGTTTCTACACACTAACCCATTAATTTTAGGAGAAACTAATAACTCCCAAAAGGGGGGTATTTCCTCTAATATTCTAGAGGATGAATTGTTGTCAGAAATGTCTAAAAGAGCATTCCTGACACTACCCCCACCTAAGGGAAGACCCCCTAGCAAGGAACCCCTTAAGAACCTCTGGACAGTGCTGCAAGTTCTCTTCAGGCTCCCAGGAATTGGACTCTTCTCCATAGTCTTTCCATTTGACCAGGAATTGTGACTTTCCCTTGACTTGGCAGGAATCAATTATGTCCTTGACTTCCCACTCAAAGGTGTTGGAAACAATCTGTTGGTCCAGGTTTCTTCCCTCAAGACTCCTGGGGTCACCATCAAAAGGGGTGAGGAGGTCTACGTGGAATACATTGTGTACACTAGATCCTGCTGGAAGCTCGAGCTTGTAGTTTAAGCTAGAAAGTTTCTTCAAAACCTTAAGAGGACCAATCTTCTTGGGACCTAACTTCTTGCTAGGTATCTTCAGCTTCAAGTAAGGAGAATTCAGATAGACTTAAGAATCCACTGAGTAGACCTTCTCTGGAGAGCAGTGGCAGTTGGCAAATTTTTTGTATTCCTTGCAGGCCTTGATCAAGAACAATATCAGGTTGGAGTGTATCTTTTTCATTTGATTCACCAGCTTGTCTGCCTGAGGGTACCTTGATTCCAAAATAGTGGAGGGAAAACTCTTCAAATCAAACCCAAAATTGGCAAAGAAGGGTGATATTCCAATGGAGCTGTTATAGGAGGTGTTGTAACATAACTGAGCCAAGTAACAAAAGGAACTCCAGTTATCTTGACAAGGGTTAATGTAGTGACAAAGGTATCCTTCCAGAACCTGATTGTCTCACTTGGTTTGTCCATCAGTCTGTAGATGAAAGAAGGTGGATAGGTTGACCTTAACATCCATCTGTTCCATAAGTGCCTTCCAAAACCAAGATGTAAATTGAACCCCTCTGTCTGACGTAATGTTGGTGGGCAAGCCGTGGTTGCATACTACTCTTGCAAAGAACATGTTGGCCACTTCCTTCTTGGTGCAGGATGAGAACGGAATAAAGAAGGCATATTTAGTGAAACAATCAACTACTACCATAACCCCAGAATTCCTGCTGCTGACTGGTAGATCAACTATAAAATCCATAGATATGGAAGACCAAGGGCAAGTTGGGATTGGAAGCAGACGGAGAAGGCCTTGCAGCTTAGAGTTTCCAGGCTTGTTCCTTCCACACGTCACACAGGAAAGGATGAATTCACAAACATCTTTCTTCAGGCTAGGCCACCATTATTGTCTGCTTAGTCTCTTCAAGGTTTTCATGAGACCTCCATGTCCCGCCAGTTGTCCTTCATGCATATGGCTCACTGCTTGAGTTTGCAAGTTACCTTCGGGAATGACTAAGGAGCCATTAACATAAGAGATCCCCTGATTGTTAACTATTACTGCCTTAGGAGTTTTCTTCAGCATTCTGGTGAGCTCTTCCTGGAAGGAGAAAGACATCTGAGATTCCATAATCTCTTGGTCAAGGGCAGTGAAGGCAGATATCTCAATGATGCTGAAAAGGAACTGGGAGAAGATAACACAGCTTGGTTATTGTGGTCAAGGTCTGCAGCTGAATTGTCCTTAAGGTCTTCCCCTCTGCTGATTGCGTCAGGAACTATATTTAATTTACTGGGTGTATATTCTATTACAAAGTCATAAGCTAAAAGACCAATGGCCCATCTGGCCAGACGAGGAACAATCTTTCAGTTTCTTGGTGAAATATAAGAGATTTTTGTGATCAGTGCGGATGATTGTAGGATACTTGCTTCCCTCAAGGTATCTTCTCCAGTGCTTCAAGGAATTTACAATAGCGTACAGCTCCTTCTCATATATGTGGTAATTTTTTCCCAATCCAAGAGCTTGTATGAGTAGAAGGCCACAGGGTGGAATTCACCATCCTCCCCTTGCTGGAGGAGTACTGCTCCCAATGCGTAGTCAGACACGTCAGTTTCCAAAAAAAATTGGCAGTCAGGGTCCGGGCATAACAATACAGGAGCCGAGGTGAAGGCATGCTTTAGTGTATCAAAGGCTTCTTGGGCTGGAGCTGACCAGGCAAAAAGGAACCTTACTAAAAGTGAGAACGGTCAAAGGAAGAGCAATGGCTGAGAAGTCCTTAATGAACTTCCAACAGAAGTTGGCCAGAGCCAAAAATCCACGGAGCTTGGTGCAAGAAGTTGGTACTGGCCAATTAAAAACTGCTTCAACCTTAGAAGGAGCAATTGCAAAGCCACCTGGCTTAATGGAGTAACCCAAGAACTCAATTTCTGAAGCAAAAAACTTGCACTTAGATAACTTAAAAAATAGATTGGCCTTGGTAAGAGCTTTCATGACTTCCTTAAGATAACCAAGATGGCTTTCTTCATCTGGGGAGTAAATCAATATATTGTCCAAGTAAACCACCACGCTAGTGTCCAGGAAAGGAAACAACACCTTGTTCATGAGTCCCTGGAAGGCGGCAGGGGCATTACTGAGACCAAAAGGCATTACCAAGTATTCATAAAGACCAAAAGGAGTTTGAATTGCCATATTCCATTTGTTGCCTTCAGCAATGCGGATCTGGTTGTAAGAATTTTGTAAGTCAAGTTTAGAAAAGATACAGGCACCTGTAAGTTTGTCTGTCAGTGTTTCAGCGGCCAGGAGTTGGTTTCAGTTTTTGATAGTGATACTGTAAATTCAGAACCTGAACGTAAAAATGTGGGAGTGTCAAATCCTTGGTCCAAATTTTGAATCACTTTTGCGGGCAACTCAGCTGAGTGAGAATTAAAATATTTAATAAAATTAACCATTAATTTGACTTTTTTTGATTTATTTAAATTGGCAAATTTTAAATCTCTTGAGCAGAAAACTCAACTAACAAAAGACAAAACTCAGCAAACAAATGCAGGATACATGAATCAGAAATGTGAGATTATAATGTACAATTTAATATTTCCTGTATTTCAAACAAATCATAGACATCATGTAAAAATTAACAAATCTGAAATTGCGGGATTGTCAAATCCAAGAACCAAGTTTCAAATCATAATTGCAAGGAATTTGAAATAAATCTAATTTATGGGTGTCTCAAAAAGGATGCTAAAGGATCTAGAGTGGATTTGTGATGATTCTTTTAGAAATCATAGGCATTCTCAAAAATCACCCTATTCCATTTTAGTGTGGCTAAAATTTAGATCCTACTATTCACCAAAGTAACATATATAACAATAAAATTGACTAAAATATACACTCCTCTTTTTGAGTTTAAAATTATAATAAAATTTTTATTATGTCTTCTTCCAACACCAGCCAAGTCAACAAGCTGTTCCCTGGCCTTGAAAAAATTAGGCAGGGCTACACTGGGTCTTCTAATAGTGAAGCCTCCCTCTATGGCCACTCCCAATCCACAGGCCCCTCCGCAAGCACTACCCAGGAATGTGTTCTTTCTCTTGCGTCCTCAAGCATGGCCCTATTTGCCCATCATGCACAGACAGCTGCTAACCCAAATCATACAGCAACACTAGCATCTGGAATTGACCAAGTGAGCTATGGGGCCACCAATGGAAGCCAGAATCCAGAAACAGCCAATCAGATGGCACTTTCTGGTTCTCAAGGCAGACACACCCTGCTGTTAGCCAATCAGCCTGCAAGGCGCAGAAGAAAATTAATCACTCCAGAGATTGTTCTTGAAATGGTCAAAAAGTGAGGCAAGCTTATGTCCCTCGGGGAAATTGCGGCTGCAATGGGTTTTGCAAAGTCAACTGTGGCTGCAACCCTGAGAGCCCACGCCAACTGTGGCCCCCTACCAAGAAGACCTCAACTGGTGCCTGTACTTTGACCAAAGGTGAGACAGCCCATCCCCTTATGATGGCCATTATGGAATGTGACCTGCAGATGCCCTTGGTCCAGGTATGTCTCCAGCTGGGACTCCACAACTTCTTCACCAACAAAAGAACAGTGAATTTGTGGATGCACAGAGTTGTGGTTGCCGCCAAAATCTTATCTAATCAGGTTCTTGGTGGCCCCAGTTTGGTGGATATTGACCCCTACAATGCAACAATCATTAATTTTATCAAAGGGAGGGCAATGAGGGCCCGCAATGACGTCATCTTCCTATCATAAGCTAGGATTTCTGCAAGTATCCAAGACTATGGAGAGAAGTGTATCCAGTCTGATGTGTACAAGCGCGGCCTTTTCTTGTGTTGTTTTGTTGGGGTTTTATTGGCAGTTTCCCCATTGGGCGTCAATTATTACTTGGCAATATTGAACACCACAATAGGTATGCCTACCAGCTAGAGCTCAAGGCCATGCTGGAGGAGTAGGCCACACAAAACGCCGTGCACACAGTTGTACTGAGTGCTGAGATGGAGCAGCAGGAATGGGCAACCAAAGAAATCAGGGCTGCTGGGCATACCTGTTGGTCCTACCCCATCAACCACGCTGACATGCATCTTGCAGATGTATATCTCTACAATTTTGTTTCTGCCCTCAGGCGCTTAAAGCCTGCCACCTACAACAAACTGTGCACCCAAATTGATAAGGGTTATGAGCTTTTCCCTTATTTGTTTGTCCAAGACTTATTTGATCTCATCATCTTCTATGCAAGTGATAGTGATAAGTCCAGAAAGGACCCCCGCCTCCCCCCACGCCAGTCCATCCATTTTGTCAAGCCTGTATATGTGACAGAAGAAGAATTTGAGCAATTGAAGCAAACCGCTCTTGCTGCCCCTTCCCTGTCAGCAAACCCTGCCTCTCCAACCCCCCATCAAGCCACCCTTGTTCTAACCCTGAGTCCCAAGCCACTACCAATCCCCCCCACTATCTCTGATGCTGTCCCTTTCACAGGCGCAGATGAAGGCAATGTTCATTCCGCCCATTCCCTCCCCTTCCCGTCCTTTGATTAGTAAATAAATCTTTTCTTTGTGGCAACCTTTCAAAATTGATATCTCTATTTCAATTCATAATAAATAATATAGTATTTTTACATTATCAACATTTCCCATAATTAATACAATGTTGTACATTTTATGAATAGCTTAAATTATTAGCATACATATTTTTCATCATTATTAATAAATTAAAGACTGTAAATGTAAATAATGCATTAGAATATAGCAATTAGACGTCAACTCTTGATATTTTGATATTATGTGCATAACTCAATACATTTTGATTAATAAAATTCACTGTAAACTTGGCCTTTTTCATTGTAATTTATTAAAAAAATGTGTTTATATTAGAGAGCCATTAACACTTAGTACAAATATTGATACATAGTGAATTTTACAGCCTGTATATTTACCTATTGGTAATAATTCCATCATCTTTTTAGTTGGATTTTGGGAGGTAATAATAATGTAATGTGTTAATAAATTACTGTTTGTTGTCATTAATTGGCTGATTTTCTTTTCTGTGGTGATTGTGCATTTTCTGATATTTACACACTAGTATCCAATTGTTTGGTTTGACATCAAATCACACAGACAATAGGATGTGAAACCAACCAATTAGATACTAGTGCGTGAATATCAGAAAATGCACAATCACCACAGCAAAGAAAATCAGCCAATTAATGACAACAAACAGTAATTTATTAACACATAACATTATTCATTACCTCCCAAAATCCAACTAAAAAGATGGTGTAATTATTACCAATAGGTAAATATACAGGCTTTAAAATTCACTATGTATCAATATTTGTACTAAGTGTTAATGGCTCTCTAATATAAACACAATTTTTTTAATAAATTATAATGAAAAAGGCCTTGTTTACAATGAATTTTATTAATCAAAATGTATTGAGTTATGCACATAATATCAAAATATCAAGAGTTGACGTCTAATTGCTATATTCTAATGCAATATTTACATTTACAGTCTTTAATTTATTAATGATGATGTAAAATGTTCATGTGTTGAAGGTAGTATTATAAAAACCAGTTTTTTTATGGAATTCAACCATATTGTCAAATATTCACACACTTATCAACAAATTAGCATCAGCCCTCTAAAAGATTGTCAAGCTTGAATACAACATCAGGGAAATTGTGGTAAATCAACTGGGAAATGAGGGAAGGGCCTTGGTCCAGCAAAAGGAAACACAAAAAATAGCCTGGGAACAATAGTCAATGAAGAACACAAGGAAATAATTTTAAATCTACAAAAGGAAATACTCAAGTGGTTAGATTTAAAAAGCAAAAGTTACAACTTTTGGGAATTTGCAAAAACCAATAGAAAGAATACTCAAATAATCAAACTAATTGAAGGAAATGAAATTTCAAAGGAAATCAACACAAATGAAGAGGAAACCAACCAAATGGAAACAGACAAAAACAAAGCCCAGTTAAGAAGCAGGAGCGCTTCAAGAAATACATAAATTTTATCAAATGAAAACCAACAAGAAACACAAATTGCAAGAAATATAAGAAAAATTAAGCCCAGAAACATTAATGAAGAGCAGCCAACGCTCATGAAATTTGCTGAGGTAGTGCCTGTGGCTGAGGGGGCCACAGGGGAAACAATTAGTAAGTCTTTTTATGTTTTACTTATATTTATTTTAGTCATCACCAGGAATGGAGAGGAGGTCGCAGAAGTGGCAGCTTATACACCGAGTTTTTTTACGGGGGTTACCAGTCACTGGTAGCCCCTGTAAAACAAATAAATAAAAACCAAATAAATAAAATAATTCAACAGAATATGAATAATCTTTCAAGTATTGAAGCTAAAAATAGGGAATTTTTACCACCCGCAGGGTGCTTGCCGTGGTTGAGGGAAGCATATAAAATAGGATCAAGTATCAACTTCAAAGAAATGAATGAAATTTGCAGGGATGTCAAGTTAAACTTCAATGAATATATCTATGAAAGCATTCAACAATTCCTGCTTGCAAACATCAACAAATATGAAAAAAAACTTAATAAAAACTGACTTTCAAATTGGAACTGAATATTTAAAAACTGAAATATTTAATGAAGTATTCAAGGCATTGTCAAACAAAGTCGGAGACACAGTCCTTGTGAACACATTTAAACCTTTATTAATATTGTTTGCCTAGGCATGAGGGGCTGATACAAGTTGGGAGCCCCCCGGAACCCTCTTCAACTTCAATCAAATATCCTAAATCAATAGGTTAGTTCAAATATTCAAAAAACTGTGCATGTTCTTGAAAAAATATACCTCGCAAAGAATTCATGTTGCGGTATACCTGGGAATCCTCCTTCACTGCATATTAAAAACCAACGTCAAAAAGTTGGAGAATGTACCTATTCAAATGGACATATGTCGGTTAGCACTTGAACACCAGAAGACACCGTGGGGGTATAGGACAGTTGAGCACGTCCTGTATGACTCATTTGCATTGGCAATGTTGTACGGGTACTACGTGCCCCCTGAAAAAAAACCTACTAGTTTATTCACTCACCCGCCTTCCTTTTATTAAATGTTTGACAACCACCAGGGTACAGGGCGCCACCCCTCTAGCAATTGCATCCAGGGTTGTCCACCACATACAGAAGAGTAGGTGGATCCAATTATATGCACTAGCTAAAAATTTAATTTCAGGGTATAATTCCCCAGAATAATCACATTCCCTTTGCAATTAGCATCCCTCAATAAATATTTTTCCCTTGCAAATTAATTTTTTTATTTTTTATATTTTAATACTAAAATTTTAATATCAAAATATGTAATATTAAAAATTTTATAGTAAAATTTTAATTTTAAATATTTAAAAATTAAAATTTTAGTATCTAAAAGTTAATTTTAAAATTTTAATAATAAACATTTCAATATTAAAAATTTTAATATATAATATTTCAATATTGAATATATCACAATTAAATAAAAATGGTTTATTTTGAATATTTAAACTTTAATATATACCTTTTAAGATTTATAATTATAATTTTACTTGTAATATTTTTATTTTATTTTAATATTTAAATCATAAATTAATGTATCTAAATATATTTTAAGACAGTATTTATAGTAAGCAAACACGTAAAATAATAAAACATGGTTTAAAATGTGTTTATTTAGTTGCTTGTCCAGTACGGGTTCATATATCACAAAGATAAACATCAAGAATTGAGTTTATCCGCATCATGCGGCCCACTCCACTTATATTCTAAACAAGTGATTGTTTAGAACTCAAATTACCTTTCCCTTGTAATATGATTTGATAAATATATTTGATATGCTTGACCTGCGTCCTAAGTACTAATTAGTAAGTGATACATAAAAATCATTGGCTTCTGTGTTGTGTGGCTATAGTGGCACTGATTTAATAAGTATCAGATGATGACCTGCAAGGTCCAATTTGTGGCTTAACAAAGCCAAAGTACCGGCAAGGATTCAAAATTATTTAAATAAAATTAATCTATTTCTATCTTTTTTAATTTATTTATTTGTTAGTGCAAAAATCAATATAATACTTGGTGCATTATAATAAAAATATGTGTCCTCATACCTAGTATAATTAATTTTACTTACATTTTCTGTGTATTCTTATATGTCTATAATACAATCAAATGTCACATCATTGTATATAAATAATAATTTTTGAGTCCTACTAAAAACAAAATAAAAAATAAAAACAAATAAAACCCGGAGCCCCCATTTATCTGATTGGCTCAGAGGCCAGGGCTTTAGGATGGAAGGATTCCAAGTGCTCATAGAAAGCTGCCACCACATTGGATGGCATTGCAAAGTGACTGACATCAAGAATATTGAATAGATCCTCAGTGTCCTGAGGAAGGCCTTGTTTCACATTATTCTTGATCCAACCAAACACCTCCTAAATTGGATTCAGGAATGAGGAATATGGCGGGAGGAAGAGAAGTCTTATTGAACAACTGGTAAGCCGGTGGCTGGAGGTATGGCTGTTTTTGTTGATGGGGGGAACTCAGACACAACCAAATCCACTTTGTGGAGCCCGCCATTATCAAGCACAGCAATGTTGGTTGTACTGCGGTAATTAATCCAAAGGTACTCCTTGAAAGTTTGGAGAAATTTGAGAAAAGTCCTGCTATTGTGAGAACCCTTGATCATTTGGTATTGGTCCAACCTGCAAGGACCAAGAAGCACAACCATTGAATAGGTCCTGGAACAGACAGCTGCACAATGGGCCACACTGTCCTTGGACCCCTTCTCAACCCACCCATGCCTAGACCTGAGTGAGGAGGAAAATGACAATTTGTTGATATAGAAGAACTGGTCATTCCCAGTCTCCTTTAGTGCCAGATATGTCTTGGCATAAATGTGTCAATCCTTGATGGTCTTCTCATTGTTTCTGTTGTACAGCAAAACTCCCAGTACTTTCCAGGAGAAGCCCAACTCAACCATTGTTTTTTAGACAAGGGTTTTGGAAACAGAAAGCCCAAACTCTGTGGCAAGCATTGATTGGACAGAAAGTGAGTCCAGGTGGCAATCCTTGGCTACCCACTGTTTTATTACGTCAATATGCACAGGCTGCAAGAGTTTTGACTGTTGCTTAGCCTTGGTGGATTTGGCAATTTGCCCAGTATTGCCATACTTGGTGTTGATGTTGGCAATACATCTGGCTGTGACACCAAATTGGGAAAAAATATCCCAAACCGCCATTCCCCTGTTCAAGCAGTTGAGGAGAGCTTCACACTCACTATCCGTCAACCAACGCCGGCCCTTGGCAGGTACCACAGCATCCTGACTAGCAGGCTCAACACAGGGGACATGAACCTTTGTGTAGATGGTGGGATCACGTTTGCTTGCAGTGGCGTTGTCAATGGTTGAATACAAAATAGGCGCAGATGGCTCAACAGTGGTGGCCAATGGTTTGTAGGTGGTGTCAAAGACGCGAGGGCAGGAAGTAGAAACTCTTGGATCAAGAGTGCGGGGCTGGGTGACAACTGGGTATATGGTGGAGGTGTATGTAACCTCATTATTCCCAATGATCTTTGTGTAAGAGACTTTGGTTGCAGGCCTTGAGAGCGGCTTCTGTCTGGGATTAAGGCTGTGTGATCTGGCTTGGGACGCGGGAGGTGGTTGACTGGCGCTGACAACTTGGGAGGCCTGTGTATTGGCATGACTCCCTTTGATTTGTGTTCTGGGTCTATTCTTGGACCCTCTGGGACGCCCTCGTGGACGGGCTGCCCCGCGGGCTGGTGCAGGAGCTGGTTGGGAATGCAACTGACAGTCAATAAAAACAAAATAAAAATATATTTTAGATTAAATATGTATTTATTTGGATTTATTGGTTTAGTTGTGAGTAGTTATTTTCTCTTGATTTAGCCTTGAATAGTAGCAGAGTTTTTATATCTGTAATTTGAAGTGTATAGTATTGTATCCTCTCCAGTTTTGGATGATTTTAAAGTTTAATCACTTTTTATGTCTAAACATGGTTATCAAGATTGAATTTTTCATTTGATTTTAGTTGTGGTGGAGCTTCTTGATTTGGGTTGGTGTTTCCTAGTGTGCTTACTGTACATTAAATTTGGATTCCAGTTCCAGCAATTAATATCTGAGTTTACTTGGGCATTCAAAAGGGATTTGAAATTTGGTTCTTGGATTTGACAATCCCGCAATTTCAAAAAACATAGAAACTTAATGAAAATGGTTGATGGATTTGAACGCTTCAAATCTAATTCCAGTTAATTCCTTTTGTCCATTGGAAATATGCAGTTTGACTTGAACTTTGCAAAGTGTCTATGAGTTCCCACATTTTCAAATATTCAAATAAATACTCAAAAAATCAATTTAATTAAAAAAAGGCCATCCCACAAAAGTGATTTGAAATTTGGACCAAGGATTTGACAATCCCGCATTTTTACGCTCAGGTTCTGAATTTACAGTACATTATCATTACCTTGCAAAATCCAACTAAATGGTTTACAGAACCATTATCAATAAGTAAATATACAGGCTGTAAAATGCACTATGTATCAATATTTTTACTAAGCATTAATGGCTCTCTAATATAAACACAATCCATTTTAATAAATTATAATGAAAAATGCCAAGTTTAAAACAAATTTTATTAATTGAAATGCATTGAGTTATGCACATAATATCAAAATATCAAGAGATGACGTCTAATTGCTATATTCTAATGCAATATTTACATTTACGGTCTTTAATTTATTAATAATGATAAAAATATGTATGCTAATAATTTTAAGCTATTCATAAAATGTACAACATTATATCAATTATGGGAAATGTTGATAATGTAAAATTACTATATTATTAATTATGAATTGAAAGAGAGATATTAATTTTAATAAGTTGTCACAAAGAAAAGATTTATTTGCTAATCAAAGGACGTGAAGGGGAGGGAATGGGCGGAATGAACATCACCTTCATCTGCGCCTGTGAAAGGGACAGCATCAGAGATAGTGGGGGGGATTGGTAGTGGCTTGGGACTCAGGGTTAGAACAAGGGTGGCTTGATGGGGGGTTGGAGAGGCAGGGTTTGCTGACAGGGAAGGGGCAGCAAGAGCGGTTTGCTTCAATTGCTCAAATTCTTCTTCTGTCACATATACAGGCTTGACAAAATGGATGGACTGGCGTGGGGGGAGGCGGGGGTCCTTTCTGGACTTATCACTATCACTTGCATAGAAGATGATGAGATCAAATAAGTCTTGGACAAACAAATAAGGGAAAAGCTCATAACCCTTATCAATTTGGGTGCACAGTTTTTTGTAGGTGGCAGGCTTTAAGCGCCTGAGGGTGGAACCAAAATTGTAGAGACATACATCTGCAAGATGCATGTCAGTGTGGTTGATGGGGTAGGACCAACAGGTATGCCCAGTAGCCCTGATTTCTTGGGTTGCCCATTCCTGCTGCTCCATCTCCGCACTCAGTACAACTGTGTTCACGGCGTTTTGTGTGGCCTACTCCTCCAGCATGGCCTTGAGCTCTGTCTGGTAGGCATACCCATCTGTGGTGTTTGATATTGCCAAGTAATGATTGACACCCAATGGGGAAACTGCCAACAAAACCCCAAAAAATGATACAAGATTGAGCTGTGCTTGTAGACGTTAGATTGGATACACTTTTTTTCCATAATCTTGAATACTCGCAAAAATCTTGGCATACAACAAGAAGATGATGTCATTGCGCATCCTCATTGCCCTCCCTTTAACAAAATTAATGATAGTTGAATTATAGGGGTTGGTATCCACCAAAATAGGACCACTGAGAACCTGATTAGATAAGATTCTTGCAACAACCACAACTCTGTACATCCATGAATTGACTGTTCTTTTATTTGTGAAAATGCTGTGGAGGCCCAGCTGGAGATGTACCTGGACCAGGGGCATTCACAGGTCACAGTCTATGATGGCCATCATAAGGGGATGGGTTGTGTCATCTTTGGTCAAATTACAGGCACCAGTTGGGGTCTTTTTGGTAGGGGGGCCACAGTTGGCGTGGGCTCACAGGGTTGCAGCCACAGTGGACTTAGCAAAACCCATTGCGGCCGCAATTTTCCCAAGGGACATAAGCATCTCTTGCTTTTCAGCCATTTCAAGAACAATCTCTGGAGTGATTTTTTTGCGTCTTGTAGGCTGATTGGCTGGAGAAGGGGTGTGGCTGCCTTGAAAACCAGACAGTGCCATCTGATTGGCTGTTTTGGGATTTGGGACTCTCTGAGTGACCCCATGGCTCAATTGCCTGATTTTGGGTGTTAGTGTTGATATGGGATTTGGGTTGGTGGCTGCCTGTGCATGATGGGCAAACAGGGCCATGCTTGAGGACGTGGGAGAAAGAACACACTCCTGGGTAGTGCTTGCAGAGGGACCTGCAGGTTGGGAGTGGACATAGAGGGAGGCTTCACTATTATAAGACCCAGCGTAGCCCTGCATGACTTTGTCCAGGCCAGGGAACAGCTTTTTGACTTGGTTAGTGTTGGAAGAAGACATAATAAAATTTTTATTATAATTTTAAACTCAAAAAGAGGAATGTATATTTTAGTCAATTTTATTGTTAAATATGTTAATTTTGTGAATAGTAGGATCTAAATTTTAGCCGCACTAAAATGGAATAGGGTGATTTTTGGGAATGCTTGTGATTCCTAAAAGAATCAGCACAAATCCACTCTAGATCATTTGACTTCCTTTTTGAGACACCTATAAATTATATTTATTTCAAATTCCTCACAATTATGATTTGAAACTTGGTTCTTGGATTTGACAATCCCGCAATTTCAGATTCGTTAATTTTTACATGATGTCTATGATTCGTTTGACATACAGGAAATATTAAATTGTACATTAGAATCCTGCATTTCTGATTCATGTATCCCGCATTTGTTTGTTGGGTTTTGTCTTTTGTTAGTTGAGTTATCTGCTCAAGGGATTCAAAATTTGCCAATTTAAATAAATCAAAAAAAGTCAAATTAAATGGTTGATTTTATTAAATATTTTAATTCTCACTCAGCTGAGTTGCCCTCAAAAGTGATTCGAATTTTGGACCAAGGATTTGTCAATCCCGCATTTTTACGTTTAGGTTCTGAATTTACAGTAACAAGAAAAATAATGATCCTAATATAAGATTCTCAGCTTCATTTTGATAGTTTACAGTGTGGAAAAAATTTAATTTTTGTGAGTTATTACTGTTTTAAATATAAACATTTGTAATTTGATTTTTTCAAAATTGAACTGTGTTATGCTGCGACTTGGGCAGCATGTGTATTAGAAAACGGCCCAATCCCTAAAATAATGACCCATATGCTAGATAAACAGGGCAGGGAAAATTTCAAGCCGAAATCTGGTCGGCCTTGTAATTTATCTTTTAAACGCTACAAATCACAATAAACTATTTGGTTCAAAAGCAATACCAATTCTAGCATTAACTCTTAACCTGTACTCATATTTTTAAAATAAATTTACAAGCTTTCATGATTTGTTTTAAAATTGCTTCTTTTCGTTTGCCTTTTAAACTAAAATCATTTGAAATGGTGTTGTAACTTTTAAAATTCGACAGAATCTTTTGTAGCTATTAAACTCCGGAAATTAGATCATCCCATGTATCGTCTCAATAACGTCTTTTATCTTCAATTCCTTTGAGTTCAAAAGTACCTCTATAATTCTATGTTCTTAAAGTTAAAAATATCTTGGAAAACAAATAAGCGTTCTTCTTTCAAGCTTCTGAATATTGTTTCATAGTTATCGAAAAGAGTACCGAAAACCCTCAAATATATTTGTTCCCACTTCTTCAGGATGCTGTCTGAAGAGTGCAACCGCCGCATTTACTACATGTACAGTGAACAGTATCAAGAATGTTGCGATAGGCTCCCCTCAAATACCAACCGCTCCACTTTGGTACATTCCCTGATTAAATCTTTTGGGCTTTTTGAAAAGATGTCGCTGATTAGCCCACCACTCGGGACAGCGAAAGATTTTGAAACCTACCATTCTTCTGAGCTCACCGAGGCTATATTGAGCTTTGATCAGTCTAACAAACAAGGAATCCCAGAAGATAAACTTGAAGAGTACGGGCTATTGTATGACTGCCCCGTTTTCCCGGAACTGGGGACGTATGCTAGATACCTTGTTGGCTCAGCTTTGGCTTCATCTGAGCTTCTCATCGAGGCGGAAGCAGATGTTGTTATCAACTGGGATGGTGGGCGCCACCACGGTAAGTATGGTGCAGCTTCAGGCTTTTGTTATGTAAACGACATAGTTATATCTATTATACAGATGTCTCAAGAATTTGACAAGATCATGTACATTGACCTTGACCTCCATCATGGTGATGGAGTTGAAGAGGCTTTCTATCACACTTCAAAGGTCTTGACTGTTTCTCTCCATCGATATGATGCTGGGTTTTTTCCTGGTACAGGGGCACGGGTCAACCAGGGTAAAGGTCGTGGGCTTTACCATGCCCTCAATGTACCGCTGAAGCCGGGCCTTAGTGATCAGGTTTTAAAAAAACTTTTTGATAAAATCATCTACCCAGCTTATGGGGCTTACAAACCTGAGGCTATTGTGCTCCAGTGTGGGGCTGATGGCTTAGCGGGCGATAGGCATCGTGAATGGAATCTCTCCATTTCGGGCTTCTCATATTGCATCTCTCAAATTCTTTCTTGGGATCTACCTACGCTTATTCTGGGTGGTGGTGGATATAACCACCCCAATACAGCCAGATGCTATGCTCAACTAACATCTATTGCTTTAGATTCTCCTCTAATGGATTACACATCAGAGGCCCCTCTAGTGAATATCCCAGAGCATGATTACTTTTGTGAATACCTTCCAGATTACACTTTGCAGCTTGCTCCTGGTCCTCAAAAGGATGAAAACACGGAGGAGTATCTTTGTGACGTCATAGACTCTGTCAAAATCCAAATTCAAGCCATAGTGGATACCTAAAGCAGCTCAGTTTTCAGTCCTAAAACACTGAAAGACAAGCAGTTTTCTATTTTTATTCAATATTTTCTATATTTATTCACTTATTCTATCTTCGTTAAAAGTCACAAAGTTAGGTGTACTCCTATAATAATATCTCCATAGTTGAAATGTAGCTATGGATCAACCAGATAAATAAGCACAACAAACAATATTATCCATTTAATATGTTTAGCTTTAGAAATTAAGGCCAATTTACCCACTTAAGGGGTATTAGCTTTCTCCAGTAACTGTAGCATGTAATTTGATATGTACAAGAAAATTGAATCACTCAAAAAATGCCCAAATTAAGATGATTGATTTACTACTATTTCCAGCAGAGAATCACGCCCACAATTTAGATAAAAGTAAAATAAACAATTTAAAAATATTTAAGCATTTATATAAAGAGACTCGGAGTACAGAAAAACAAAGCCAGCCAAATTGGCTGAAACCCCCAAACCAAAAATTCAATTTAAGCTTAATGTTTATTCATGTAATTGAATGATAAAAATCGAAGTATAAAACCAAATTCTTTAAAGTCACATGGAATTAAAATTAAAGCAACTGCCATATACTAAATAGTTTTGATTGCTATTGTAACTGCCTTTTGGAGCAAAGGTACGAAAGGGGCAATACATGAGACTAGATAATGTCTTCATTTAAAATGAAGGCATTATATAGTTTGGGATGTGGCTTCAGATAGAGCAGTGTCTGTATTGGAACCTCATTCCTGGAAGTAAATCAGTTGCTACGAGGTCAAAGCTGATGGGCTCAAGTAACCGTAACCCTGGTCTCTGGCTCTTGAAGTTTGAGTCAAGTGATAGGTCTTTTTGATTGGGTCACAAGCTTGCCAGGGGTTGATCTCACTGTTTTGAAATCGATATGAATTTAAGCTAAAAATCACCATACTGTAAATTCAGAACCTGAACGTAAAAATGCAGGATTGTCAAATCCTTGGTCCAAATTTTGAATCACTTTTGCGGGCAACTCAGCTGAGTGAAAAGTAAAATATTTAATAAAATCAACCATTTAATTTGACTTTTTTTGGTTTATTTAAATTGGCAAATTTTGAATCTCTTGAGCAGATAACTCAACTAACAAAAGACAAAACCCAACAAACAAATGCGGGATACATGAATCAGAAATGCAGGATTCTTATGTACAATTTGAGATTTTCTGTATATCAAACAAATCATAGACATCATGTGAAAATTAACGAATCTGAAATTGCGGGATTGTCAAATCCAAGAACCAAGTTTCAAATCATAATTGCGAGGAATTTGAAATAAATATAATTTATGGGTGTCTCAAAAAGGAAGTCAAATGATCTAGAGTGGATTTGTGCTGATTCTTTTAGGAATCACAAGCATTCCCAAAAATCACCCTATTCCATTTTAGTGCGGCTAAAATTTAGATCGTATTATTCACAAAATTGACATATATAACAATAAAATTGACTAAAATATACATTCCTCTTCTCGAGTTTAAAATTATAATAAATTTTTTATTATGTCTTCTTTCAACAACAACCAAGTCAACGAGCTGTTCCCTGGCCTTGACAAAATTATGCAGGGCTACACTGGGTCTCTTAACGGTGAAGCCTCCCTCTATGGCCACTCCCAACCCGCAGGCCCCTCCGCAAGCGCCACACAGGAGTCTGTTCTTTCCCCTGCAACTTCCAGCATGGCCCTGTTTGCCCACCATGCACAGGCAGCTGCCAACCCAAATCCCTTATCAGCAATGGCATCCGGAACCAGCCATTTTAGCCATGGGGTCACACAGAGAGCCCAGAACCCCAAAACAGCCAATCAGATGGCATTGACCAGTTCACAAGATGGACATATCCCTCCCCCAGCCAATCAGCCTGCAAGACGCAGAAGAAAATTGATCACTCCGGAGATTGTTCTCAAAATGGTCAAAAAGCGAGGCAAGCTTATGTCCCTCGGGGAAATTGCGGCTGCAATGGGTTTTGCAAAGTCAACTGTGGCTGCAACCCTGAGAGCCCACACCAACTGTGGCCCCCCTACCAAGCAGACCCCAACTGGTGCCTGTAATTTGACCAAAGATGACACAACCCATCCCCTTATGATGGCCAACATAGACTGTGACCTGTGAATGCCCCTGGTCCAGGTACGTCTCCAGTTGGGACTCCATGGCATCTTCACCAACAAAAGAACAGTGAATTCAGGGATGCACGGAGTTGTGGTTGCCGCCAGAATCCTATCCAATCAGGTTCTTGGTGACCCCATTTTGGTGGATATCAACCCATACAATGCAACCATTATTAATTTTATTAAAGGGAGGGCAATGAGGGTCCGTAATGACGTCATCTTCCTATCTTACACCAAGATCTTGGCCAGTATCCAAGTCTTTGGAGAGAAGTGCATCCAATCTGACGTGTACAAGCACGGCCCAATCTTGTATCATTTTGTTGGGGTTTTATTGGCAGTTTCCCCATTGGGTGTCAATTATTACTCGGCAATATTGAACACCGCAGATGGGTATGCCTACCAGACGGAGCTCAAGGCCATGCTGGAGGAGTGGGCCACACAAAACACCATGCACACAGTTGTACTGAGTGCAGAGATGGAGCAGCAGGAATGGGCTACCCAAGAAATCAGGGCTGCGGGGCATACCTGCTGGTCCTATCCCATCAACTACACCAACATGCATCTTGCAGATTTATGTCTTTACAATTTTGGTTCTGCCCTCAGGCGCTTGAAGCCTGCCACCTACAACAAACTATGCACCCAGATTGATAAGGGGTATGAGCTTTTCCCTTCCGCGTCCGTCCAGGACTTATTTGATCTCATCATCTTCTATGCAAGTGATAGTGATAAGTCCAGAAAGGGCCCCGCCTCCCCCCACGCCAGTCCATCTGTTTTGTCAAGCCAGTATATGTGACAGAAGAAGAATTTGAGCAATTGAAGCAAACCGCTCTTGCTGCCCCTTCCCAGTCAACAGACTCTGCCTCCCCAACCCCCCATCAAGCCACCTGCCTTCCAACCCTGGCTCACAAGCCACCACCCATTCCCTCCCCACTATCTCTGAGGCTGCCCCTTTCACAGGCGCAGATGAAGGCGACATCTATTCCACCCATTCCCTTCCCTTCCCGTCCTTTGATTAGTAAATAAATCTTTTCTTTGTGACAACTTATTAAAATTGATAACTCTCTTTCAATTCATACTTAATAATATTTTCTTTTTACATTGTTAGCATTCCTCATATGTAAAGAATCTTGTACATTTGATGTGGTAACATATAATTATTTCCATTGATATTTTCATCATTGTTAATAAATTAAAGACAATAAAGATAAATATTACAGTGAAATATTGCAATTAGACGTCAACTCTTGATATTTTGATATTATGTGCATAACTCAATGCATTTTGTTCAATAAAATCCATTGTAAACTTGGCCTTTTCCACTATAATTTAATGAAATGGACTGTGTTTATATTAGGGCCATTAACACTTAGTACATATGAGTCATTATTTGTTAGATTAAGCCAAGGCGCCAGCTTAAGCATTTCAAAGCATTTTAACTTCTTTGGTATAATTTAAGTCATAAACTTATGTCTTTTGAACATTAATATAATGCTTAGTTTACTGAAGAAAAGTTTAAGAGTGTAAAATATACAAATAATAAAAATAAATCTTATTTTTATTAACTGTATTTTTTGCTAAACCCCTTTTTCTATTTTAATAAGCCAAGAATCAAATATATGAGTTGCATGGGAGAGTAATAGCAGCCCCAAAGCTATAATTGCTATTACCCTATCTTTGGCTCATATAATCAATTCTTAGTTATTTTTAGAAAAAAAGCTGTTGTATTTAAAAGACTATTTACCCTATGTTAAATATAAGTTTTTGTTATGTGTCCAACTTCATGAACATGTCCTACCAGTGCTTTAGTAGTATCAGCTCTCTTTGTTTCTCTGTCATCTGTGCAGAACTTTTCACAGTAATTCTTTTGGAGTACTCCTTAACATCCTCAAATGTCACAGGTGAAACACAGCTCACCATCTTTCATTAAATATGAAAGATTAACATAAAATGCTTTGACTTCAAGCCAGTTTTTTTAGGACTAGATTTTCTATTATAGATGTAAAAAAAGGTTTTTTGGGAAACATATGAATTATTTACAAGTGACTCATATAAAACCTTTCTTTCTTAATCTCTCTCAAAAACCATTTTGAGATCATTTATATTTTTTTTATAAAAATCTCATTTTCCTTTTGTTTAAATATTTTAGATAATACACCAAAACAATCATCAACAATACTTTTGCCATGACACTCTACAAATCTATTAAACTTTATTGTTCCTTTTATAATTTTAAGTACCTCTTTAAAAAGATAATATAAGAATTCATAAGATCTGAAATGATTACCATTATCAGTCCAAGCTTTTATATTTTTAATATTCTTAAATTTATTATTTTTAAGCAGATCAATCAAACACTGACCTGAAAACAAAGAGTCATGAGATAAAATTTCAGATAAAAAGTCATGATACTCATATTTAATTTTCTCATTTTCTTTAAAAGCAATTGCAAATCCTAATAAAGAAATAAGTATTTTCTCATAAAAAAATTATTTGTCTCTATAGGACCCCCACCTATTTTAAAGTTTTCTTTATAGTCTATTACTATAACACATAAATTATCATCAAGATTATTTATATAACTAATATATTCTTTATTTTGATGCTTATAAAACTTTTAATGTAGGTCAATAGATTCCAAATTTTCTTTAATAGATTTAGGCAATGGTAACTTCTTTATACTCAAATCTTTTATCTTCATTTCTAATGATTTTTTTTAAGTTGCAAATGCTATACATATCAGTTTGCTTTTTGCTTTTAATTATATTATTAGGAATAAGCTTATGAAAGTGGAAAGTGAAATAGAAATATTGTTTTTTATTTTCATATCTTCATAAATTTCTTTTTTTGTTTTCAATAAGGAGTATTTTATTTTAGTTGAGTATTCACTCAATTCTTTTTGTAATTCTTCATAAATCAATCCAGGGGATTTTTTAGTGAATTGGCTGGTTGGAAAGAAATTTTTTAATATATGTTTTAAAATATTTTTATGCTTTCTTTATTTATTGAACTATTTTTTCCTTTTTTATTTTTTGAATTTAATGATACTTTTTTAGCATCTTTTATTTTTTTATAATATGAATACTCATTTTTTGTCATTTTAAATCCACAATCCCAAAGCTCTTTCAAACTGTAGCTTGATGTAACCAATGCTCTTAGGGAAGGAAGGTGCTTGGCAGGGGATTCTGACATCAATTTCTTTAGGTTGTTAAGGAAATCATCTGTCTTGGAATTTTGTATGGCAGGTAAGAAGGTAATTTTCCAAACTCTGTTTTTAATAAGAAGTGCTCAACAAAGCTGTTAAAATCATTGCCAGCAGTAAAAAGGAATGCTTGTTTAAGCATAGAGATTATTTCTCTCTTAGTAGAAGCCCCCAGTGAGAAGAAGGGTGTCATCTGAGGTGCAAACTTGATAGGTTACATAATGATAGTGGGTGGGTTCCTTGGCTTGGTTCAGGCAGTTCTTGCTTGGAAATAGATGTGCAGTTATTGTGGAGGAGTAAAGGTGTGGATTGTAAAGTAAATTTCTGTAAAGTTGAGCTGTTTAAATACCATGTTGGCTGAGCTTCCGCACTACAGGCATAAATCTCCAACTGACCCCCAACTGATCTCCTTAATTTATCAATATCACCCCTGAAGTCTGATATCATTGTTTATTTACCCCTTTTTATATTCTGGTTAACTGTTGATATCTCGGTGGATAGTACTTCAATCTTGCTCAAATTAGTATCATTAGAAAGCCCTTAATCTCAGCTTTTGGAATTGTGTTGCAACTTTATATTTCAATACCAATTTGCTATATTGAAGTGGCTTTGAATATAAGCTTATAAAATTATTATTTGAAATAAAATATGCTAATTAACTCTTAAATTATGATATTTTAATCAGTAAACTACATTTAAAGTATAAATTATTATTTAGCTTACTTTTATTAAACAACTCAAAAACTTTTATTTTAAAGAAACTTAAGTTTATTATAACTTTTAACAGTTCTTAAAAAATGATCTTTATATATCTTAAATCTATCAAAATAAAAATGTTATTTTTAATCACATATAAATATTTGCTTGTATAATTAAAGTTGTATCTTATTTTTATAGATACAATGACTAAGATCATTTTCAATTTAGTTTAAATAAATTTAACCTTTATTAAATTTAACTAAATAAAGCAAGATTTTGATACATTCTTTTTTATGTTTGAATTATATATATATTATCTCTAGCATAAAGTATAAAATTTTTTTATTAAATAGTTGTATAAGGATATTTTATTAAGATTAAATACTTAAGAATTTGAAAAGAAAAACTTTTACTCTCTTGTAAGTTCTTATTATATATTTTCTATAAAATTTAACTTAAGAATAAATTACTTATGCTAAATAAAATCACTGGAATTCCAATAAAAGTTTAGTTTTAATTATAGTTTTAGTTTTTTAACTTTTTACTAGATTTTTTTATGAATTGCTCTAAAATTATTTAATATTTATTTATTAAGTATGCAAAAAAGCTAAGATTTTAGGCAGCAATTTAATTTCCAACAAAAAGCATCATATCAGTTTTTATTGTATTTTTATGATCTTTTTAGAATGATGTTGTTTTGTACTAATCAGCTTTCAAGAAGTAATGTTATATGATTTAAGATTGTTACTGGCTTTTAATACAGTTTAATTTAGCTGTAAAATGCTTAATTTAATATAGGTTTTTATATTATAAGGATTAAATAAGATTTATTTTGTTAAAATTGTTGTAATTATTTAAATTTATTGATAAGAAAATTAAAACAAAATTTTAAAGTGCAAAGTAGCACAGTTAATAGGAAACATATTAATATTTAAAATAATGACCCAGATATTAAAAATTAGTGCATTTTATAGCCTGTATATTTACCTATTGATAATAATTCTATAAACTTTTCAGCCAGATTTTACGAGGTAATAATAATGTAATTTGTTAATAGATTACTGTTTACTGTCATTCATTGGCTGATTTTCTTTGCTGTGACAATTGTGCATTTTCTTATATTTCCGCACTAGTATCCAATTGGTTGGCTTCACATCCAATCACACAGGCAATAGGAAAACAAGCTGCCACCCCAAGACTGGACGTGGTTGGGGTGGCGGCTTATTTTCCTATTGCCTGTGCAATTGGATGTGAAGCCAACCAATTGGATTCTAGTGCGGAAGTATAAGAAAATGCACAATTGCCACAGCAAAGAAAATCATCCAATTAATGACAGTAAACAGTAATCTATTAACACATTACATTATTATTACCTTGTAAAATCTGACTGAAAAGTTTATAGAATTATTACCAATAGGTAAATATACAGGGTGTAGAATGCACTAATTTTAAATATCTGTACTAAGCGTTAATGGCCCTAATATAAACACAGTCCATTTCATTAAATTATAGTGGAAAAGGCCAAGTTTACAATAGATTTTATTAAACAAAATGCATTGGGTTATGCACATAATATCAAAATATCAAGAGTTGACGTCTAATTGCAATATTTTAATGCAATATTTAAGTTTATTGTCTTTAATTTATTAAAAATGATGAAAAATATGTATGCGCTGAATATAGTACTATAAAAACCAGTTTTTTAATGGAATTTAAACAATATTTCAACAATCTATAACTTAATCAACAAATTAGAAGCACACCTGTTGTAACTGTGCTGTTTTAGCAGAGTTACAAGGGGAAAAAGATTTGGAGGATAGATAATAATCTTTATTGTGAGATAGTGATTATATAGCTATTGTGAATCAATGGATAGAAGGAACATGATTGGTGATCACATGGCTGGATGGAAGAGGGGGTGACTTGATCCTGTTAATGAGTCAAGCGCCAAATTGAGGTATCCACCGTGAGGGATCATCATTTGCTAATGTTGACTGATTTGGTAATCTGAGTTGACTTCTGGGTTTGGCTTCGAGTGGCTGGGTAATCAGATTGCGGGTCACAAACCCGCTTGGTTGGAACCTTGCTTGCAGGTTGAGCCTGCAGTTTCAACACCCCCCCCCGGCTGAAAGTTGGCCTCCTCAGGAGGCAGGTTGTCAGGGAGGTTGTCAGGAGCCCGGGCGCCATATTGAACCAGTTGTTGTTTGGTGGCAGGCAGGGCGTTTTCTTGTTGCTTCTGTCTTGCTTTGCAAGGTCGTAGGCGGTTGTGGTGTAGCGTCTTGTCTTGCTTACATTTCCCAAGCCCTTGCACAAGGTAAGTATTATTGTCGTTTACCTTTAGGATTATTGCTGGCCCTACTTTTTTGGGTTGTAGTTTGCTCTTGTTGACATTCATGACCCAGACTTTGTCCCCGCCTTCATGTCTTTGACGGATGGGAATGAAGGTTTTTTGTAAGTGTTCCTTTTCTTTGGCTGCTTGTTTGCTGTTGGCTTCCATTACTTGAGGATCAGAACGAGGGGGGACTGGACTTGGAATTTCCAGTTTGGGTCCTGTCAATGCTTGAATGATATTAGGCTGTGTGCTGTATACCATTTCAAACAGGCTTTTCCCTGTGGATCTGTTCACTCAGGTTTGGCACACAAGTAACACAGTTGGTAGCTGCTTATACCAGTCTTCAGGTCTCCCGGCGGTGAGTTTGGCTAGGGCTTGCACAAGGCTACCATTGAGTTGCTCTACACGTCCATTGGCCTGTGGATGGTATGGTGTAGTGACAGTGTGTTTGACCCCATTTTTGGCAAGGTACACGTTGGTGTTTTTGGAGGTCAATTCTTTACCCCCATTGGTTATCAGGAGTTCTGGCTTTCTGAACTTACTGATGATTTCTTTGCCAATAAATTGTCAGACGTTGTTACCGGTGTGCAATTTCACCGCTTGGGCTACTGGCCACCTTGTTGCAAAATCAATGGCTGTAATGATGTATTTTTTGTCGTTGTGCTTTCCTGGCATGGGGCCCACAATGTCAAGAGCCCATACCTTGAATGGTAGTTGGGTTTGAATGGGAAGTACAGACTTAGGCGGGGTTTTGCTTCTGGCAAACTTTTTGCAGACCTCACACTGTTCTAACACTTCTTGGACATTGTGGTGTAAGGTTGGCCACCAGGCTTTATGTTTTAGGGATTTGTACCAATTTTTGCTCTTGGTATGTCCAAGATCTCTGTGGTAGCAAAGAATGGTATCAAATTTTTGATGTGTGGGAATGTAGGGGATGGTTGTGCCATCTGACATCTTTCTGTGAAGAGTCCCGTATACATCAGCAAAGAGGTGCTCATTCTTGATGACTGTTTCTTTGGTGATATTGGTTGTGCCTGCGGGGAACCCTTTGTCTTTTGTACGGAGTACTAGGAGAGGCCAGTCTGGGCCAAGCCCATTCTCTCCCCTAGAAGTGCGGATATACAGGCGTAACAGGGCGTCTGCCATGGTGAGTTTGGCCCTGGGCTTATATTGGATGAGCATGTTAAACCTTTCTAGGATTTTCATCCACTGCGCTTGGCAGCGTGACAAGTTTGCCTGTGTCTTGAAATAGATGAGTGACTTATGATTGGTTAATGCTGTGAATTCTTCCTGCTGTTCTAGGTAATAGCGCCATTTGACTAGGCAATGTACAATGGCCAGTAGTTCTTTGTTGTGGATAGGGTATCTACACTTACCATCTGTCAGCTTGTGCGACTTGTAGGCTACAGGCAGGAAGTCACTGTCACTATTCTTAATTTGCAGAACTCCCCCAATGGATGCATCTGAAGCGTTGGTTTCCATCTGGTATTCTCCATCCTGTTTGGGGTATTGTAAGATGGGAGCTGTTGTGAGTTTTTCCTTGAGGCATCTAAAACAGAGGTCACATTGGGGGGTCCATACAAACTTGGACTTGGCGCCTGTTATGGCAGACAAAGGGGCAGTCAAGACGCCATAGTTGGGTATGAAGTGTTGTACATAGGCCACCATTCCCAAGAAGGTGCGTAGTTCTGACTTGTCCTTGGGAGGTGGCATCTTGCAGATGGCTTGTATCTTCTGACTGTTGGGTTTGATGCCGTCCTTTGAGACTATGTGTCCCAGGAAGGGTAGTTGCTCCCAGAAGAACTGGCATTTAGAGGGTTTGGCCAACAGTTTGTGTTGTGCCAGGGTCGCAAAGACTTCTTCCAGGTCCTTGTGATGCTGTTCTACCAAGGGGCTGTAGACAATGATATTGTCCAGGTACACGAGGGTATGTCTGCCTATGTGTGGTGCAAACACTTTGTTCATGAAGGTTACAAAGGTGGACAGGGCATTGGTCATGCCAAAGTTGAGTACCACACATTCGTAGGAACCGTACTTGGTGCAGAAGGCTGTCTTGGGGATGTCTTCCTCCTTGATACAAATCTGATTGTAACCTGCAGTTAGGTCAATCTTGGAGAAGACAGAGGCTCCTCCCAAGGCGTCAAAGAGATCATCAATTAGTGGTAAGGGGTAACAATTCTTGATGGTGACTTTGTTCAAGGCGCAGTAGTCTGTGATCAGGCGTAAGGTGCCGTCCTTCTTGGCCACAAAGAATACAGCAGCCCCAAAGGGAGACTGTGAGGGGCGGATAAGTCCTTTTTCCAGTGCTTCCTTGAGATAGGCGCGCAGGGCGTTGCCCTTGTTTGGGGTCAGCCTATAAATGGGGTGTGCCTTGGGTACAGCCCCCTTGAGTTGGATAGAGTGTTGGATGTGTTTCTCAGGGGGTAGACCAGGTAACACTTCCTTAAAGATTTCTGGGTGACAGGCCACAATGTTGTAATCTTGCAGCGTGGAGGTGTCCTGATGATCCTTGAAGTGTATGATTTCATACTGGCAGGAGTCCCAGTTGATAGCTTTCAGGTTTTTCTTCTCATCTGAGGTCTCTGTGATGTGTACAAAGACGTGGTTCCATAGGAGTTGGTCTACAGAGTCCGGCTAGATCTAGTGGTTGACACCTTCACTCTTGATGGTCAACACTGAGGTTGCCCAGTCCACGTGGGGGTTGTTTTTCTGTAACCAGTCTAGTCCCAGTACAATGTCAAACTTGGGGAAGTCAATGACGGGACCTTGTATGGTGAAGTGGAGGTTCTCAAGCATGACAGAGAAGGGGGCAGTTTCTTTTGTCACGGCAATGTGATGTTCATCAGCCAGGACCACGTTTTTAATCCGCAAAGGATTAGTGGCCAGCTTGAACTTATCCACAAAGCTGCTGTTGACTAAGGTTTGATCTGCGCCCGCGTCCAAGAGAGCTGAACCTGTGTAACTGCAAAAGCAGAAAGGGTAAGACATCAATTTATTGGGATGCTTGGGATGGTGTATAGCACCGGGTCTTCCAAGGGCACTTGGATCATTGGGCATTGGTCCACATCCTTGGGTTGGTATTCATTGTTGGGCAAGTCAGGAGTTGCGTGGGGAGAGCTTGGCTTGCTTAGTGCTCTCCCCGGGCTTTTCCCTCATCTTGGTTGCCTTAGGTGGTAGTAACACAGAAATGGGTACAATTTGATTGGCCGTTATTTCTGTTCCCATTCCCATTTGATCCTGTGGGTTTGTGGTTGTTGTTACCATTACCTCCAGGGGGTGGTTGAGAGAAACACCCACTTGAATGTGAGTCCTTGGGTCTCTCTTGTTTCCCAGTCTGTGCCTTGTGTAGAGTGTTGGATGTTTGCTCCGCTTTTTCTGCTTCACGGTATAGACTTTATAGGTTAGTAACTTGGTCCAGGTTCACGTGTCTCATTACGTGCAACTTGAGAGCGTTGTAGTACATGAGGTGTGTTACTGGAGTGTCAAAGGTCATGCCAGATGGGGCGCGGAAATGGAGTTCCTTGTAGGTACAGGTGAGTTCTTTGACGGTGCCTGTCTGGGTTAGGTTTTTGTTGGCGTATGATCATGAGTGCCATATCCTTAAGCACAAATCTCGCTAAGAAGTCCTGTTTAAAAGATTCCCAGTTCTTGTTGGTGTGCTCTTCGTGCCACTTGTTGCACTAAGTGCCTATGTCATGGGTCAGGAAAATGGAAATCTCCGCAATCCAAAAACGCTGTGGGCGTTCCATCTGAGCCAGCTTGCTTTGGGCAGACTGAATCCATGCAGCAGCATTGTCATTGTTGGCCCCCACAAAGGGTTCCAAGGTGGCGCTGCAAAGACTTTGTGCTACATAGGCGGGCATGGTGGTTTTGTCAGCTGGTCGCGGCATTGCAGGAGGTTCCTGAAAGAAACCTTATGCAGACATGGCGTTGAAGGCGGGTAGCGGGATCACTGTGTTCTGGTAGAGGACAAAACCATCGGGTATTGCGGTACCAGGCGCATATGGAGTCCAGTTGGGCGGGAGGCCAGACATAATTCTGTCAAGGTTTTGTTGGCCGCGGCGTGTGCGGGCAACAGGAGGGATTTTTCAAGATAAGGTAGGATGGACAGCCTACCTGTGCTACAATGTTGTAACTGTGCTGTTTTAGCAGAGTTACAAGGGGAAAAAGATTTGGAGGATAGATAATAATCTTAATTGTGAGATAGTGATTATATAGCTATTGTTAATCAATGGATAGAAGGAACATGATTGGTGATCACATGGCTGGATGAAAGAGGGGGTGACTTGATCCTGTTAATGAGTCAAGCGCCAAATCAAGGTATCCACCGTGAGGGATCATCATTTGCTCATGTTGACTGATTTGGTAATCCAAGTTGACTTTCAGGTTTGGCTTCAAGTGGCCGGGTAATTGGATTGCGGGTCACAAACCCGCTTGGTTGGAACCTTGCTGGCAGGTTGAGCCTGCGGTTTCAACACACCTTCAAAAGGTTGTCAAGATAGAAAGAAATATCAGGGAAATAGTGACAGGAAAGCTGGGTAACAAGGACCAGCCACTGATACAGTCAAAAAAAGATGCCCTGGATAAGTTGGGAAATATTATAGATTAAAAGAACAAAGAAGCATTACTTAATCTACAGGGAACAATTTTATCAAGTCTTGAATTCAACAACACGGCCTACAATTTGTGGGAGTTCTGGCAGGGGGCCAAAGAAAACAATAAGAAGATAACATTAATTGAAGGAACAGAAATTCAGAAGGAAATTAACATCAACAAAGAGGAAACCGACCAAATGGAAACAGATGAAAATGAAACACAAGCAAGAAGCAGAAGCGCATCAAGAAATACAGAAGCTTTATCAAATGAAAATCAAGAGGAAGCACAAGTTGCAAGAAGAATAAGAAAAATTAAGCCTAAGAAAATTAATGAAGAGCATCCAACGCTCATGAAGTTTGCCAATATGGTGCCTGTGGCTGAGGGGGCCACAGGGGAAACAATCAGTAAGTTTTTTTATGTTTAACTTATATTTATTTTAGTCATCACCAGGGATGGGGATGAGGTCGCGGAAGTGGCGGCTTTTACGCCAAGTTGGTTTTATGGGGGCTACCAGTCACTGGTGGCCCCTATAAAACAAATAAATAAAAATCAAATAAATAAAATAGTTCAGCAGAATATGAATATGTTTTTTAATATTGAAGCTCAAGATAGGGAATATCAACCACCTGTGGGGTGCTTGCCATGGATAAGGGAGGCCTATGAACTAGGATCAACAATTAAAATCAAAGAAATGAATGAAATTTGTGGGGATATAAAACTGAACTTTGATGAATACTTTTATGAAAGCATTCAAAGGTTCCCCTTCACAAATATCAATGAATACAAAAAAATTAATAAAAACTGACTTTCAAATTGGAAATGTATATTTAAAATCTGCAATATTTAATGAAATTTTTAAAGCTCTATCAAATAAAGTCAGGGATGCAGTCCTCGTGAATAATCTTAAGCCTTTATTGATATTGTTTGCCAAGGCCTGGGGGGCTGATACAAGTTGGGCGCCCCCTGGAACCCTCTTCAAGTTCAACCAAACGTCCTATATCAATAGGTTAATACAAACGTTCAAAAAACTGTGCATGTTCTCGTAGAAATATACATTGCAAAGGATCCACGTCGCAGTGTACCTGGGAATCCTGCTCCATTGCATACTGAAAGCCAATGTGAAAAAATAGAAGATGTACCTATACAGATTAACATATGCCGTGTAGCCCTAGACCGCCAGAAAACACCACGGGGATACAGGACAGTCAAGCATGTCCTCTATGATTCATTTGCATTGGCAACTCTATACAGGTACTACGTGCCCCCCCCCAAAAAAACCTGCTAGTGGATTCCCTCACCTGTTTGCCTTTTATAAGATGGTTGGCCACCACTGGGGTGTTGAGCGCCACCCCTCTAGCAATTGGCGCCAGAGTCATCCACCACATACAGAAGAGTATGTGGTCCCAATTAGATGCATTAGCTGAAATTTTAATTTTGGGGTATAATTCCCCAGAACAAACACATTCCCCTTGCAATTTGCATTCCCCCAATAAATCATTTTCCCTTTCAACTTAAAATTTTTGTTTTATTTTTTTATTTTTTTATTTTAAATATTAAAATTTTCACTGTTAAAATCTTTAATATTGACATATTTAATATCAAATATTTTGATATTGCATAAATCACAATTTAATAAAAAAATTTATATTTTGATTATTTAAACTTAAATATTTAACTTTTAAGATTTATAATTAATATCTTAATTTTAATATTTTAATTTTTATTTTAAGTTTTAGTATGTAAATTATAATATTAATATATCTAAGTATATTAAAAGACTTTGGTTATAGTTGTCAATACATCAAATAAAAAAAGAATTAAAAATGTTTTTATTTACTACTTGTTGAGTACGGGTCCATTTATCACAAAGATAAACATGGAGAATTGAATTTATCTGCATCATGCGGCCCGCTCCACTATTGTTCTAAACAAATGATTGTTTACAACTCAAATTACCTTTCCCTTGTAATATGATTTGATACACATATTCAATATACTTGAACTGCATCCTAAGTACAAATTAATAAGGAATACATAAAAATCATTGGTTGCCGTGTTGTGTGGCTATAGTGGCACTGAAATAACAAGGATCATATGATGACACACAAGGTCCAATTTGTGGCGTAAAAAAGCCAAAGTACCATTGATAATTAACAATTATTTAAATAAAAAATTCTATTTCAATCTTTTTTAATTTATTTATTTGGTAGCGCAACAGTCAATAAAGTATTCAGTGCATTATAATAAAAATATATTCTTCATACCTAGTATAGTTAATTTTACTTACCTTTTCTACGTATTCTTATATGTCTATAATACAATCACACGTCAAATTATTATATATAAATAATAATTTTTGAGACCTAATAAAAACAAAATAAATAAAAATAAAAACAAAGTAAACCAGAGAGCCCATTTATCTGATTGGCTTTGAGGCCAGGGCTTTAGGGAGGAAGGATTCCAAGTGCTTGTAAAAAGCCGCCACCACATTGGGTGGCATTGCAAATTGGCTGACCTCAAGAATATTGAATAGGTCCTTGGTGTCCTGCGGAAGGCCTTATTTCACCTTATTCTTGATCCAACCAAACATCTCCTCAATTGGATTCAGGAATGGGGAATATGGCAGGAGGAAGAGAAGTCTCATTGGACAATCAGCAAGGCGGTGGCTGGAGGAGTGGCTATTCTTGTCAATAGGGGGGAACTTGGACACAACCAGATCCACTTTGTGGAGCCCAACATTATCAAGCACAACAATGTTGGTTGTGCCGCTATAATTTATCTGAAGGTACTCCTTGACAACTTGGAGAAAATCAAGAAAAGCCCCGCTATTGTGGGAACCCTTGATCATTTGGTATTGGTCCAACCCGCAAGGACCAAGAAGCGCAACCATGGAATAGGTCTGGGAACAGACAGCTGCACAATGGGCTACGCCGTCCTTGGACCCCTTCTCAACCCACCCATGCCTAGACCTGAGTGAGGAGGAAAACAACAATTTGTTGATATAGAAGAACTATACGTTGCCAGTCTCCTTTAATGCCAGATATGTCTCGGCATAAATGTGTTGATCATCAATGGCCTTTCACTGTTTCTGTTGTATGGAGAAACTCTGGGCACCTTCCAAGAGAAGCCCAAATCAACCATTGTTTTGTAAACAAGGGTTTTAGAAACAGAAAGCCCAAACTCTGTGGCAAGCATTGATTGGACAGCAAGCGTGTCCAGGTGGCAATCCCTGGCTACCAACTGCTTGATTGTGTTGATGTGCACAGGCTGCAAGAGTTTTGGCTGCCGCTTAGCCTTGGTGGATTTGGCAATTTGCCCGGTATTGTCATACTTGGTGTTGATGTCGGCAATATACCTGGCTGTGACACCAAATTGGGACGCAATATCCCAAACTGCCATTCCCCCGTTCAAGCAGCTGAGGAGAGCTTCACGCTCACTATCTGTCAACCAACGCCGGCCCTTGACAGGTACCACAGCATCCTGGCTACCAGGCTCAACACAGGGAACGGGGACCTTTGTGTAGAAGGTGGGATCACGCTTGGTTGCGCTGGCGCTGTCAATGGTGGAATAGATCACAGGCGCAGATGGCTCAACAGTGGCTGCCAATGGCTCAAAGGTGGTGTCAAAGACGCAGGGACAGGAAGTAGCAACTCTTGGGTCAAGAGTGCAGGGACAAGTGACAACTGGGTACACAGTGGAGGTGTAAGTAACCTCAGTGTTCCTGGTGACCCTGGTGTAGGAGACTTTTATGGCAGGCCTTGAGAGTGGCTTCTGCCTGGGATTCAAGCTGGTTGATTGGGCCTGGGACGCGGGAGGTGGTTGGCTGGCAATGACACCTTGGGAGGCCTGTGTATTGGCATGACTCCCTTCAAGTTGGGTTCTGGGTCTGTTCTTGGACCCTCTGGGACGCCCTCGTGGACAGGCTGCCCCGCGGGCTGGTGCAGGAGCGGGTTGGGAATGTGATTGACAGTCCATAAAAATAAAATAAAAAATATATTTTAGATTAAATATGTATTTATTTGGAGTTATTGGTTTAGTTGTGGGAAGTTGTTTTCTATTGATTTATTCTTGAATAGTAGCAGAGTTTCTATATCGGTGATTTGAAGTGAATAATATTGTATACTTCCGGGTTTGGATGATTTTAAAGTTTAATAATTTTTTATGTCTAATTATGGTTATTGAGATTGAATTTTTCATTTGATTTTAGTTGTGGTGGAGCTTCTTGATTTGGGTTGGTGTTTCATAGTGTGCTTACTGTACATTCAATTTGGATTCCAGTTCCTGCAATTAATATCTGAGTTTACTAGTGGCATTCAAAAGTGATTTGAAATTTGGTTCTTGGATTTGACAATCCTGCAATTTCAAAAAATATAGTAAACTTAATTAAAATGGCTGATGGATTTGAACGCTTCAAATCTGATTCCAGTTAATTCATTTTGTCCATAGGAAATATGCAGCTCAACTTGAACTTTGCAAAGTGTCTATGAGTTCCCGCATTTTCAAATATTCAAATAAATACTCACAAAAATCAATTAAATTAAAAAAGGCCATCCCACAAAAGTGATTAAAAATTTGGACCAAGGATTTAACAATCCCACATTTTTACGTTCAGGTTCTGAATTTACAGTACCCAGCTTTCCCTTCACTTTTTAATTATATACTACAATTTAAATGAATTTCCTACAACTGCACTCAGTATAAAATGTTTTTGTGGGTCTTCAATTGAAAATTAAAGTGAATTTCAAGTGAAAAATTAGCAGCATGATGTGCTGAAATTCACTAAAAACTATAAGGTGGGCCTTTTATCTACTAAAATTTAAAAACTAAAATAAAAACTTAATAAGCTTTATTAAACATAAACAAAACAAGTAACTTCTCATAAGTATCAGTGGCACCCAAAGAATACTAGTAAAAGTAGCAAGATTTATAACCAGTATAGCTATTCTGACTTTATCCACTGTGGCATGGTATTTATCAATACTTCTGTTTAAGACAACCTCCATAATTAACTCATACAGAATGGAACATCCTCCATGTCAACAATTTTAAAAAAATTTGCTTAATCTTTTATAATTTCAATTAAAAGCTTAAAATAAAAATCAAACATTGCTTCTATTATCAGTGTCAATTATTTAATCAAGAAAAAAATAATCTTTAATATTGAAAATAAGAAAAATATTTTTGAGAATTGTTGACATGGAGGATGTTCCATTCTGTATGAGTTAATTCTGGAGGTTGCCCTGTTTAACTCTGTAAGCAATTTGAGATTTGTTTCTCCCCAAAATTTATTGCCTCATTTAGCACTTCAGAATGATAAAAATAGAATTATTGAGTAAGAAAAGTTCCATGAGATCAAATAGTATTTAGCCAGATTATAAGTAATATTAGTCAAGCCAGCCACAAAATTTCATATAATGATGATTGAATTTATTGGCATTCTAAGATCATAAGATAAAACAATAATTTATATTATATATATATATATATTTATATATTTATTGATTTAGATGCCAAATCACATTTGGCATTTGAGTAGATCTAAAATAAAGGATAGATCAGCCAAACCTGACTTATGGCAAAAACTTACTAAAATACCTAGGCCTATAAACCCTTTATGAACAAAGCATATTTATCTAATAAACCTGGGCTCTTTAAAAACTATACCTTCAAGTAAAATTTAAGCCATAAATTATTTTTTAACATTAAAAGTCTCAAATAGGTACTGATTTTTATTTTCTAGTCTCCTTAAACTTTAAGTCTTTAAATTTATTTCTTAAGTGCTACTGATCCATAGTTTAAAAATATAAGTAGATTAGTTTTATCACCTGTTGAGCTAAGCAAAAATATCTAAGCCTAAGACAACCATTTCAGTCCAGAAAAATTCAACTTATTAGTAAAATAAAATATCACTTCATAGCCAGATGGGCGTCAATGGGCAGAACTATATCCAGGAACATATCAAAAGGTGCATACTAAAACAAATTTAGATTAAAATCAGCAACAACTCAACTGATCCCAGCAACAGAAGGACTTCAAACACTCATAATCTACTATGGCTATTTATTTCTGGGGAAACAAAATGAACCCAGGCTCCAGAGCAAAAATCTTGATCCAACAACAAACCAATATAGCAACTGAAACAAACAGCAAAAATATCAAGCATCAAAAAATCAGTAAAGTTTTTACTGTTACCAGTACATCCCAATTATGGTATGCAATCTAGATCAGAAAGTGAAAAGTTTATATTATAAGCTTTATTTTTTTAGAGAAAATGATCAAATAAAACAAATATTGTCAGAAGTGACATTTAGCTTCTTTTTATAAAGCAAACCCCCAATTGCAGCTCAGACCCCAGATTGAACATCCTGCAGCCCACTTGCAAAGAGAGCCAAATGTCCATCTGTGTTTATTTGGCTTTAATTTGAGGGCAATTTAATTAGGAGCCCACCAACTGGAAAAGTTTCACTGAACCCAGGAGAGTCCAAAACCAACAATGCCACACATGAAACTTGCACATACTTCAAGATATTACAACTCACCATTCAAGTTTTGGCTAAACTCTTTCACAATCCCACCAATAAAAAGAAGCGCCAGAAAAACAGAATGCCATAAAACAACACAAATTTCACCAGCCAACCTGGTGTTAGGAATAAGGCTTTCAAAATAAGGGTTACAACATCTATTTTCTAAAGCTGGCCAATGATTGTCCACCTGCTCCTGATGCCACCTTGCCCCAACAGATTCCTGGCGTCAGGCTACCCAAATGATAGATTTCCAATCAAAAGGTGAGGTCTTAAAAGAGAGTATATGTACCTTTTAAGGCCAATGTCAGACCACATTGCCATCCTGATAATAAAGTTGTGATTAACCTTTAGTTCAAACAGATTTTAGCTCATCCAACTCTTTTTTCTACCATTTTACATTGAGCTTTGTTACTTGACATAATAAAGAACTCAGAAAAAAGTCTTAAATACATAAGGCTTGAGGTTCTGGCTTTAAGCATATATGATATGAATAATAGAATCTTTCTAACAAATGAAGAATAAGTGCAAAGGTTCAATTTCAGAATGAATGAGCTAAAATGAACTTAATTTTATTGAAAAAGGGCTCAATAATTTATACCCTAGAAGTTTGATCCTAGTAGCCTTTGTGGAGATACTCCAGGGGGCAGAAGACTGGTAAGGATCCAGAAGCCTCAGATATTGATGCCAACCCATATTTTTTCAAGCAGAAAAAATTAGGAGAAAATCAAAATATATGGTCTTCATAGAGGCCACTTTGTGAACTACCATTCATAAGGCAAATCAAACCCCATAAAGGGGTTGAATTCATGACACCCACCCCAACTGCACAGATATTCTGAAGCATCATCTTGCAATTACTAGTTTGCAGTTCATGCAACCAATAAAATGGTTGAGAGCTGCACCTGTCACAGTAGTTTCCATAATTCCTGATATTACCCAGCCTAGTTGCAAGACTCAAAAATTGGGCAAACTGTTAATCAGGTTAACCAATTTAACAGATTTGAATCAAACTGTCAATTGGAAATGATTAGCTGCTGCACCAGTTTGTCATTTGGGTTTAATTCCCCCTTGAAATTTGACCCTGATAAATAGGAATAATCTGAGAGTCACTTGATACAATCTTATTTATCAGAACAGACACTGGAAATTAGTCACTCAAGGGTTTTTTGCGTACTGGACTAGGTACTCTTTAGATGATGCAGACAGCATAAAAGCCATGGATCTAGGTGGTATTGCTTAGTCAAAATTTGGTACATATTAGAAAATTTTCACTGTTCAACTCTTAAGAGTTGAGTCCTTCCTAAAATTTACTCAAATAACCAAATATTTCCTGGTCTAGCTTTATTCTATAAACTTCCTGTAGTCAGCCTACCCCGCTAAATCCCGTATAATTTGATCCAAAGTTGAAACATTACTGGAAGATGAGGACCCACTGTTGGTACTTTATTGTTGGTGCCTCCCAATGTTACTTCTATGGCCCAGAATCTTGGTGTCTTTCCTGAAGAATCCAAAACTAGAGACAGTTGTTTTGTCCAATGTCCCAAGTTTTACGCAGAAGATACATTGATCCTCTCCCAGGCCATTTACCTAGGACTTTTCTGGTTGGGCTTAATCATTTTGCTTAATACCAGTGTATCCTTTGAAAATTTAACAAAAGAGTACTTTGGCAAAACAGCAGGCTCAACACGCCAACAAGGTTCTGAGTAAGCAGGGTTGCAATCCAGTTATCCAGTCACTCAAAGCCAAACTAGGAAGTTGACTTGAATTCCCAAATCCAACAACATGAACAAAAGATGATCCCTTACAGTAGATACCTTGTTTTGGCGCTTGACTTGTTACCAGGATCAAGCCACCCCTTCACTATCCAGCCAAGTGATCAACACAATCATGTTCCTCTTATCCTTGATTCACAATTGCTATATAATCAATATATCTCAATAAAGATTGTTATCTAGTTTCTAAATACTTTTCTCCTTATAACTTTGCTAAAACAGCACAGTTACAACAACTTGAAGCTTTATTGGCAGTTAATAATCAACTTCATGTGGATTTGGGTGGTGATTTCTCACAATATTAAGACTTCTTCTTATTATCCATCAATTTCTGCCACAGCACACCAGATAATCTGCAAGACCTTGATCACCATTTATCTGAAGTTTAAACCCCCAATGTTGCTCCACAACTTTGATTGAGCCAGATAAAGATATCCATAATTAATCCTTACAGTCTCCAACTAGATGGTGAAAATGACACTCCTGTAGCTCAATGCCCCAGCTAAACAGCTCCCTGAGCATATCACACAATCTATTCCTTTGCCAGACTCTAACTGAATTCCCCCTCCCCTCCCCAGGCCAAATTACCCAAAGCCTTATCCCCTTTCACTTCTTCTCAGTAGTCTTTACCTGTAACAGTAGTTCCCATGATGCCAGGAATAAATTTTAATAGTTGAAAGACTAGAAAATCCTGCAATTTATTGACAAAATTTTGTAATTAAAGGATTTGAATCAAACTGTCAATTGAAGGTGGGTTAAAGCAGCCCCAGTTAATCAGCAGGATCTGATTATCTGCATCAAACTGACACTGATAAATACACATAATCTGAGGGTCACCTGATAAAACTGTGAGAGAGGGGGGCTAAACTAACTAAGTTTGGCTCCCATCCTGGTGAAACAAACCACCAGGATGCCATCCAGTGGAGGACTGGAACGGCCACTCAAAGGGGAGACCACAGGGAGGACACAGGGGACAACTGAGGGAAATAGGCGTTCAAACCCATCAGTAGTAGGCCGGTGAGTAACCAAGGGGTGCAAGAGGGAGCAGGAGAGGACACCTTGGAGGACCCAAGGGGCATTGGATGGCTCTGGACCATGCTTGGGAGGGGAGTCATGGGGGCCTGTCTCCTTCAGAAACAGGCAAAGTGTGATCCACAATATCCAAATCCAAGTCATCACATGTCAGGCCCTTGACTACTGCCTCCCCAGAAAGAAGAAGGCTGCTGGGGACACCCCAGAGACTGGAAGGGTCTCTACTCACAATCTGGGCAGATGATGAGATTTTCCCCCACAAGTCTAGGGAGGTGGACCACAGTAACAACAGGAACAGAGCAAGAGAAAACATAACAAATTTAAGGGCTGGGAGTATCATAGAAATTATTGCCGCAAAATTTGGGGCAGGTGGATAGGATTTCCTGAGCAAAAACAGAGGGAAAATATCCTGGTAGGGTGGTCTTAAAATAGGATGCAGAAAGGAGCAACTGAGTGGATCTGGGCAGCTTCACTATAGCCTCGGATACCTTTAATAACAACAGGAAGCAAAAGCAGGTTCAAAAACAGCAACTTTTAAGAGAAAATTAAAGATAATAATAGGAATTATAATGAAATTCAATTATAACTTTTAGGTTCAAACTCTGGTTTCAAAAGCAAAAGCCAAGAAGACAACAACCAGGTAAAGTAATACTAATATAGGGACCCAGAGGAGAAGCCAGGTTTGAAACCAGTTAGCACAAGGTAAGCTTGTGAACAACTACTAACACTTTAATCTTTAGGCTTCAGGACTCAAACTGGGGTCCCAAACTACAGCAATAAATTAAAATAAATTGCAAAGGCTTCCAAACTTTAATATTTTTTGAAAATAGACAAGCAGGGGACTGGAAGTCCCCTTGCTGCATTAAAGGGAATGGGTTGCAATTGAAAGTGAGTCACATGACATCTGGATCTGGATCTGGATCCAATTGGCTAGAGGAAAAACTTTTCTGGATAGGACTAGGGGGACTGGAGAGTTTCATTCTAGTTTCTGCAGTAAAATCTGATTGGCTGGAAGAGATACTGGACATTTGGAATTCACTTGAGTTGTCAAGCATCAATGTGGCAACCTCTGATTGGCTAGCTCTAATGGTTTTTAGAAGTGGGCAATACCAAGCTAACAAGTAGTCTAAATTAACCAGTGTTTCTTCCCAGGAGGGAGCAACCAAAGGCAAAGGATCTGTGGGGTAGGCTAGCACAAACCTCTCATCAACCGTGTGTGCTAAATCCTTTAGAGAATGGAGGGGTTTGGCTGGCGTTTTTGAGCCTTTCTTAGTGTGACAAGGGAAAATTGTGTGATCCAATGCCAGAGGTGGCAGTGAATTTACAAATTTGTTGTCCAGCATAGCACGGGTCTGTAGTTTGGTAAACTCTTCTACATAGGTCTAAAGTGGACAGCTGTTTTGCTTGAACTCCAACAGAGTCATGAAGGCAAAGTGACAGGTATTATGGGCATCTCCTGTGGCCATTAGTTCAGCCTCAAATTGAGCACAGTCTAAGCAAAACTCTATGTTGTTAGTGGTGGCTTTGCCAAACCAGTCTAGGGCGTCCCCTGTTAGCATGGATGCTACTCCCAAGACTTTGACTGTGTTGTTGGGATAGGCGGCAGCATTGGCTAGGAAGTGCAGTAGTAGTACTGGCATGGCTCTTCTAGCTTCCTCTAGGCTGAGCTTGCCCATCTGGGGCATGGTCACATTGGAGGTGGTTTGGTTGACAATGATGTTCTGTACTTGGGAGGAGGTTGCTGCAGTTGGGTCTTTGCTCTCTGGAGCATCCTTAGAATCATCCAAGGTCTGGGTTGTTCTCTTCCACATGGAGGAGATTTATTATGATAGCCACAAATAAAAGTAATAAGTGATAATCATAAAAACAAACATACAAGTAGCCCCAAGTGCTAATAACATCTTAGGACCCAGGTTACCAAGTTTGGGGTGGATTGTCATAATTTCAGGATACCAGGAGTACCGTAGAGCTCCAGCAGGTGAGGGAGGAGTCAAAGCAGGTACTGGCATGGCCCACCAGATGATGTGACCTAACTTTACCAGATAGGAAAGGGCCTTCCTAGCCACATTCCCAGGTCCATCCACTGACAAGGCAGAGTCAATCAATCCCATGAGTGCCAGGTAAAGCACTCCCAGGAATTGACTACTCTAGCCAGTGGCATCAGAAGTGGGGGGGTTGAAATGATTGGTTTGGGTGTTGGGGCGGTTCCATGGGAACCAAGTAGGCGACAGGATTGTTGTACTTCCCGTTGAAGATCAAAGGGTAGATTGTGATTGCTTTGCTGTCACAGACAATTTGGTAGGGTTCCTTGGGAGCGCTTGGGCGGGTGTACCACTGCAAGTCTTCCAATGTCCAGAGTTTGTGGTCAGGATTGGTGGGATACTCAGTGAAATGCACAGGGCCAAGCGGAGCATTGGGTGGACAGTAGTAGTCAAAGGCTTTGGTTTTATCAACAGGAGTCTGACTATCTATCCCAGTAGATGGGTACTGATGCTTGGGTGTATGCAGATGGAAGATTATAAAAAATAGGTATGGAAACAGATTGGTGAACCAAAGGTTCATAACAACTTTATTTGGTAAGGATGATGATACAGAACTTTTTCAAGTGCTTCTGATTTATATACTTACTCACATGCAGGTGCCTCTGGGCATTCTTCTGATGCTATCTGTGTGGCAAGGCTTGGCATATCAGGTTCTGCTGTTTTGTTGGCTGCTTCATGGTTTTTTGGGGGTTTTCAGGAACAGTTATTTGGCTTTTTGATGGTCCATCTTGGCTTGGCTGGCCATTGGTTCTGGCAGGTTTGGCTTCTGGAGTTTTGGGGGTTTTACCAATTTGATCACCATTTTTGGACTTTCTTGACAGGCTTTCCTGAGGCCAAAGAACTTGATTAAAAAAGGGATCCCCAATTGGGGACCCCAAATTAATTAACAGAAGGTGGGCTTGATCTTGGTTTACTGGGCAGCTAAAAATAGCCTGCCCAGGCCCAGCCAAACCCACCAAGGCTTGGGCGTAGCTTTTGGGGCCCAAAGCAGGCCTCTCAGCTACCACCAGGGCAGGAATGGTTCCCACACCTGGATTTGCTTCAAAAAGCAAAAATCCAGGTGCGGGTTAATCTCCCTTGCCTGCTAGCCCTGCCTGGAGGCTAGGAGCGGGTTTGATTCCCGCCCTGGGCCTTGAAGCTGTTACTTCTGTAACAAAAACCCAATGCTTTGAATTTGAGCCATCCCAGGAGTTGAGTAATCCACCAAGGATGTGGCTGTAAAAGTAGCCATCAGTGAAATCTGGGTTTTTTCAATAGTAGACAAAACCCTTGGCTGAAACAGCCAGAAATTCACCAATAAATGTCCCCTTCTTGACCTTCTTCCTTTTATTCTTGGCAGCGGCTTTCCCTTGGGCGCCAAAATTGTCAAAAGCTACAGATAGCTTATAGTAAGAGATGAAAATAATGTCATCTGACAACCTCTCAGGCATCAGACCAGGGTTGACTCAATGTCAATATCATACAGAGAATCCTCAGCACCATCCCATTGGTCGCTGGCAAAATTAGTAAGAACCTGTATGGAAGCCATCTTTCTGTGCATCCAGAGCTACAACATGCGCTCAGAGACCCATATGTTATGGTGCACAAGCTTTTTGCAGACCTGGATTAGGGGAATCTTGGGGTCCCGCTGGAGGAGGTCAAGCATTATTTGGTAGACCTTGATTATCTGGTACTTGGGGGCCTTTTTTGGCTTCTTGGCTGTCCCAATCAGATTCCCCTTGTGTGGTGAAACTCTTTATTAGTTGGCCGCTGGAATCCTGATTGTTGTTGAGAGCTTCCTGACTGAATAAGATCCGGATTGCCTTCTCAATAGGACCATCATTCCAGATGCATATAGTATTGATTAGCTTCCAGATTGTTTAATCCCAACAACTTGATTCCGGATTGAAAGTACACCAATTCTCAGTTAAGTTATCTCACCAAACCTTTCACCAACTGTTGTTGCAGATTGACTACCCCAACCTTCAGCCTCATTAAACCCCTTGTGCCACTGGGGCTGTTCCACCTTCACCTGATTTTTGGGCTGATCTTCCCTGTTCACATTCATTTCCCCTCTCTTAACCCTCACGCAATGACTAACTCACCTTGAGCTATCAAGTGAGTTGTAGTATTTAAACCCCTTCTCTTCTTCTTAAATAAATATATGTTACCCCCCCTTATTTTAAGCTACACCATTGATTATTTCTTTGAGTATATAATTTAAGGACTATAAAGGACAGTCTCTTATCAACTAAATTGCCAACCAAGCTTGACTATAAGTCACTTGTTGAGGATTTGCTTCCGAGTAATTGCTGTCGCTATTACTCTGAACCCTTTGTTGTTCTTCAGGCCAACCACTCCGTATTATTGCCACTTGTCTGGTATTCAACTAGTTCAATACCAAGTGTACCAACCAACAACCAGATTTCCTTATAATCTCACTGCTAGAATCCTAGACTGAACCAACCAACAGACTTTCCTTAATAACTGTAGTAAGAGTACCACACCTTGTTCATTAGGTTTGTTGTGTTTGGCTCCTGGGGACAACATCCAGGAGGACACAGCAGGAAATCTTTATAACAAAAGATTTGAGGTTTGAAGCTAGCCTTGGGTTATCCTTCAGGGCAAAATTAAGGGCACATATCTTAATTTCCTGGAATACAAGATGTGAAAGTCCTTTTGGCAAAAAGGACAGGAAAAAGATTGAAGAATATTAAAGCCAACACAAATGTGTTTAAACTTGTCTTTATTAGGAGAGATAATTCTACTTAAGTAATAGATAAGGGACAGTGGTCACTCATTAGTTAGACAGAGTGGCCAAGGGGGTCACGTTGGTATGAGGTCATACCAGGATCAGACAAGAGAAGATATGGTATTCTGGAATGGGTGGATATTGGCACAGACCCATTTACAGAAAGCAAGGAATTCCCAAACTTGAAAGTGAAACCAGACAAATCTTTGCATGTATCATTATTTGAAGGCCATATCAAAATAGTGTTAATGGTGTGATTTCCAACAAGGTTGTTGAACTCCTGCATTATGGTGGCTTGGTTAAATTGCAACTGAGTGGCAATCTGGTCCCATGACAGACCCTGTAGGTTTAGTGCCACAATTTCCTGGAGAATTTGGGTGGTGATGATTTGTTGTTTGGGGCGCTGGGCTGCAGGAGCTGAAGCCTGATTGGCTGTAGGGTGGGCAGGTTGGCTAGCGGCAGGAAGATGTTCCAAATCAAGGTTGCCATCCTGATTGATTGATTGGTTGGTGGGCAGCTTGTGCGGGGGTGGGTACAGGAGCAGGGGAAGAGCTAGACACTAAGTGACTACTGAACAAGTCAAAGCCATAGGGGTCAGTGGTCAGGTACAGGTTAGCTTCCTCAAAACCCGCCTCAAAGGCTTGGGTATAAACAGGTGCCTCCATGCCCTGAAACTTGCCTCCATTGAAGCTGGCTTGGCTGCTGCTGTCTTGGCTGATGGCGTTGTAAAAGATGTTGCTGTTGAAAACCATATTGAAAAAAACCTAGGATAAAATCACTAAAAGTAGAAATTTTAAAATTTAATGATATATTTTTATTGTAATCTTGAGTCCATATTTGGAAGGTTTGAAAAACCATTCCATACAAATCTGGAGCCATGAAAATTAATAAAATGCCTCTGTTCCTAAATTAGATAGCTGTTGATTGGCTGTTAAACTGTTATATTTCTATTTTAGGCTGCTCATGCTACACATCTTGTGTGAGTTCATTTTGTTTTGTGCTTGTGGAATCTCACTTCTAGATTGCTCAAGTTTTGTTTCACTTTAGTCCTTCTTTCAGTGCCTCATATAAATCCTGATTGGGTTATAATATACTCTGGAATAGCATCCATCCATTTCACTTTTTGTTTCAGTTCATTTTGTTTGTGATTTGAACTACACTGCTTGATGTTTGATATAATTTTGTATAATGAAAGGTAAAATTTTGTTTTTTTTGACAGTTCATTTATTAACTGAAATTTTATAAATTAATTGAATCCTGAATCTTGTGCAACTTGGATTTTGTTCAAATATGAAATCATTTCATTTAAATCTGAAGTATTTTTGGTACTTGCCATAGCTTCTAAAACTACTGTAAATTTACTTTAGTTATAATAAGAAATGAGGACAAGGTTGCTGAAGTGGCGGCTTTTATGCCCAGCTGGTTTTACAGAGGTTTCCAATCACTGGTAGTCCCTGCAATTCAAATAAATAAAAATGAAATTAATAAAATAATTCAAAATAACATCAATCAAGATGCAACAAAAGAAGTAATGAATAAGGAATTTAAAGTGTCAGAAGGAAGTTCAACTTGGGTTGGAGAAGCCTATGAAGTAGGCACAAGTATCAATTTCAATGAAATGATGGAAATTAAAATGAATTTCAACATAAATTTCAATGAATATATCTTTGAATGTCTTGGAAAATTTCATTTTTCAACTATGAACTCATATGAAATAAACCTGAAAAAAATCAATTCCAAGTGATAAGGAGCGCCTTTTGGGGGGGGAGCTTCAAATATAAAAGTAGAAGGAGAAGAAGTATGTTTTATTGGATGATACTTTAGACTTATATAGATTTAGCTGTGGCAGGGATATTAGTTGGACCAAAACCAGGGGCTGGTCATGTGCTGGATGGGTTTGAGTCGTTGGATACCTGGACAGTCATGTTATATTGGTTTGTTGCCATTTCTGGTATGTTGAATGGTATATTGGAAAGGCACCAAATTGGGAATGACTGGATGTTAGGTGTGATGGCTATAGCCAGAATACTTGTACATCTAGACCCTCAACACACCCCCTCCCTTAAGGGGTTACTTGGGTACATCAGGAGGGGGCTTTGTCTTGACGGCTGCCGCCTGATGTTCCTGGAGTTGCTTACTAGTGAGCACCAACTGGGTTGAGTGTTCTCCTTTGCTAGGGCAGAGGCAAGATCTGTGGTACTTTTTGGTGATGGGCTCTTTGGTACCCTGTAAATTAACCAGTTAAGTGTTCCTGTCTGGTCGGTATCTGATAATTCTTCCTGGTCCCCTGTGTACTGAGTCTAGTTTCTTTCTGTTCCCAGCTAGGACCCAGACGGGGGAGTTGATGGGGAGTGGGTCTTCTGTTGAGGTTACCTTTTGAGTTTTGAGTCTCTTTATTTCATCCAGTTTGGCTTTGAGGCGTATGTGTTGTAGAGCTGGTTTCTGCTCTACTGTGGGAGGTTTCCCTGGGGGTATCTTTACATATGGCTGGTTATTGTGGGTGACTATTTCTGGCTTGTACCTGTATGTTAGTTCAAACAGTGAGTAGCCTGTCCCTTGATTGGTACAAACCCGGGATACTAGTAATGCATGTTTCACGTATAGCAACCATGTGTCTTTGGCTTTGCCATCCATTATTTTCTCCAGAGTTCTGATAAGACTGCCATTAAGGCGTTCAACTCTGCCGTTAGCCTGTAGGGCGAGGTTGTGGAGTGTTTGATTTTTTTTAGATTTTTGTTTACTACATGGCCTGTTAGCTCTTTTTCTCCATCTTTTATGATGTAGTCTGGAGTGCTGTAGTCTGCTATGATTGCTTTATTGATGAATCAATTTATTGTTTCCGCCTTGTGATCTTTTGTTGCCCAGAAGATGGGCCAACGTGTGGCAAAGTTGATGGCTACAATTAGGAAATGTTGATTGGTTTTGGTTTCTGGGAAGGGTCCCACTACGTCTAGTCCCCAAACCTTAAATGGTTCAAGGTCAGGTACTGGGCTATTTAAGAGAAGGGGGCTAGACTAACAAAGTCCGGCTCCCATCCTGGTGGGACCAACCACCAGGATGCCATCCAGTGCAAGACTGGGATAGCCGCTTGAAGGGGCCTCCCAAAGGAGACTGGATGTGAAAGGGGAGGGAAGTATGCATCCAAAGCCATGACCAAGGCTCCAGTAAGTAACCACAGGGATCAATCCCAAGTGGAAAGGACCTCTGTATCTGATTCAGGGTTTTGAAGCAAGATGGGTAGAAGGGAAGCTGGAACTGCTGCGGGGGAAGGATTGTCCAAGTCAGAAGAAGGAGTTTCAATAGTACCAGAGTCCAAAGGGGGCAAAAATTCTTCAAGATAAGAAGTCAACCAAGGGAACCAACCATAGGATGATGAGTTGGTGGGAACCTGGATGAAATGTCAAATTACATCTACAAACAGACCAGGAATATACTCAGAAGACCAAGAAATCAAAGAAAGTTTGTTCCAAAAGACAGGATTGGGGGACCAGAACAATAAAGAAATAGGCACCAATATTCACATAGCCACCTTGTACCAAGAAGACAACATGATTTCAGCGGGGTGCCCTTTTTTGCTAAAAACTTCTGGGCGGACGGACCAAGTGCACAGGTAAATATCAGGGGATGGTCTGAGTTAATATTCTCAGAACAACTCCCAACAAAAAAACAACAGGCAGGCGGGCAGGCAGGCCAGGGAAAGCGGTTGGCAGGGACAACAACGGGAGTTAAGACAACTACCTATATTATTTAACAAACTTCAAAACTACAAAAGAATTTGCAAAGTCAGGAGTTTATTCAACAATGGGAATTGGTAAGCAAGGGACCTGACGGCCCATGCTTCCATTTTATGCAAAGGGGGGGGTTGATAGGATGGGAGGGGTTATGAAAGGGGCTATTGGAGTGCAATCTAAAGGGGAGCCTATTAAAGAGTACTAGCCAATCTTATCTTGGTTTGAGACCCAGAAAATAGGGGCCGCAGGGCCAGATGTAAGACTCAGCCCCTTAATTGGCTAGGAGCCTTCCAAGGACTCAGGGTGCGCATTTCCCCTAATGCCTTCCTCTGATGTCTCCACTGGAGAGCTCCGGAACCCAATTGTTTTGGGCCGGGGGACTTCCAGACCGGAGGAATTAGCTACCTGGGACACCACTGGTTGCGGGTTTTGGTACCCAATTTCCCTGGGCCGCAGGTTTGACCTTTCTGACTTCATGTGGCCCGCATTTTTTGTTGGTTTGCTAATTGTTTCAGGACCAGGTGACACCAGGACAACAAGTAATCCAACTGAATTAATGTCTCCTCTGCAGTTGGAGGGGACTCCAAAGGGAAAATGGGAACTTCAGCCGGGAAGGCCAACACAAAGTGTTTGTCTACCGTGTGGGCCAAGTCCTCCAGGTTTTGGAGGGGTTTTGCCTGCACACAGGCCACTTTTTTGATGGTCTGGGAAATACATCCCAATCCAGGGCCAAAGGTGGGCCACAGAACTTTACATTATCCTTTCCTTCTTGTTGGGGGTGGATGCCTCCTTGGGAATGGTCAGCCAGGGAGAAGTTTTTGTGGGCCTTAGGAATCTTTAAGGCCAATAGACCATGGGGGGACCTAGGGATTCAGGATTCTTACGGTGAAACTCCAATACCAGCTCTTGACAATTTGTACAATCTTTGGAGCTTACCCAGCTATTGTCATACGCTGGGTATCCTTTCCATGATACACAGTACTGGAGAGACTTCCTCACCCTACAGGAGGCTATTATTTCCTCTACCTCATATTTGGGAATTCCCTCAACCTCTGTAGGACCTGCATTGGAAGGTAGCAGTCCTTCAAAGGGGGATAAGCAACAGGCATTGAAAGTAGTATGTATGTGGTACAAGGGTGGGAGATCCAGCACATATGCCCCATTTCCCTTGTCTTCTAATACCTTGAATGGACCTAACCGTTTTGGAGCAAACTTGCAGGCCAGAAATTTCATCTAAATGTTGGTAGCATCTAGCATAACAAGTGATCCTACAGGGTAGTTTGGAGAAGGACGCCTATTCTTGTCAGACGCCCTTTTGTAAGCTTGTATGGATTTGGACAAGGAGTTCTGTACCCTGATGTGAGTGGCCTTGAGGTGCTCAGCCATGTCTGCCGCGGCTGGAACATGAGCCTGCAAAGTAGGACCAATAACAAGGGATGGGGAGAATCCAAGGGTTGCCTGAAAGGGAGAGATACCTGTTGAGGAGTGTACTGAGTTTTTATATGCAAACTGTGCAAGAGGCAAATTGTCTGACTAAGAGTCCATTGCCGCATTTGCATAACATCTCAAGTGCTGCTCCATGGTCTGGTTAACTCTTTCTGTCTGGCCATCTGATTTTGGGTGATATGCTGTTGAGTGGCAAGGTTTGATGTTCATTATATTCAGTAAGTCCTCCCAGAACCTGGAGGTGAACTGAGGACCTCTGTCACTAATTATCTCCTGAGGCAACCCAAAGTTGGTAAAGATGTGCTTCACAAACAAATTGGCCATTCCCAGGGAGTTAAGAGTAGTGAGACAAGGAATGAACACAACATACTTGGTAAAACAATCTACCACAACCATGATGGAATAATAACCATTTGATGGAGGCAATTCTACCACAAAGTCTACTGAAATGGAGGACCACAGACCTTGTGATTGTTGCAGGGGGTGTAGAAGGCCATTATTTCCTGAGCAATCTGGCTTGGAATGGGCACAGGTTACACATTTCTTGATCCAAGGTGTAATCTCTTTGGTGATTCCTGGCCAGCTGTAGGTGCGTCAGATCAGGTTCAACAATTTGGATGAGCCAGGATGTCCAAACAGCAGAGATTTGTGATGTTCTGTCAGGATATGTTCCCTCAAGGATTTAGGGACCCATACCCGGTTGTTTTGGTAAACTATCCTTTCCTTTAGAACATAAGGGCCCAATAATGGGTGTTCTGGGGAAATTTTAGACAGTATCACCCGTCTATCCGGCAATGTGTACTGGGTGGATACAACATCATGAAGGAGAGACCCCAGCAAGACTAATGGGAACTCCGGAACCGGAATCAATAGGGCCAGAAGTCCTGGTGTGGGCAACAGAACTGACAATGTGGGAATGAGAGTGATCTGGGGATTGTCCTCAGCATTGGATGGGAACATTGATGAGTTACAGCTGAGAATATTGGGGAGAATGTTGAGAGAGCCTGAGACAAACTCATACTTGAAATTATAAGCTGAGAGGGTCTGCATAACCCTAGCCTGACAAGGGAGCAACTTCTGGGGTTTCCAGAAATAACATAACACCTTGTGATCTGTACGTACTACAAACTCATGGTTGGCTCCTTGGAGATGGTGACGCCAATGGGTAATAGAGTCCACCACAGCCTGAAGTTCTTTGTCAAAGATGGCCCAGGATTGCTCATTGGATGCAAACTTCCAAGAATAGTATGCAACTGGGAGTTCATGCCCATCATGGTCCTGAAGGAGAACTGCCCCAATGGCCACATTGGAAGCATCACAAGCCACAATAAATGGCTTAGATGTGTCAGTATGGCAAAGAACTGGTGCAGACACAAAGACCCTTTTGATAGCCTCAAACGCCTGCTGACATTGGGGTGTCCAGATAAAAGGTGTGTTTTTACCATCCAAGGGGTGAAGAGGGGCTGCTAGCTCTGAGATAGCGGGCGAGAACTTCTTGAGGAATATGACAGTACCCAAGAAGCATTGTAACTCCTTCTGGTTCCGTGGGGTGGCCCATTCACGCAAAGCAAGGGCCTTATCAGGAGACACTGCATGTTCATCTTTCAGAACCAAATTTCCCAGGAAAGTGACTTCTGATTTGAAAAACTCACACTTGCTGGGTTTGATGAACAGATTTGCTTTTTAGATAGCATTCACTACAGCAACCAGATCTTGGGAATGTGTCTCGGCATTTGGTTAATGAATCAGAATATCATCAATATATGCAACTGCACAAGAGAAGCGCAAGTCTCCTAAAGCTTCCTTGATGACCTGCTGGAAGATGGTGGGCGTGTTTTTCAACCCAAATGGCATTACTTTGAATTTGGAAGCAACCACGTCAGGTTTTGATAGCTGTAAGCCACTCATCTTTTTCTGCCACCTGAACCTGATTAAAGGCGTTGACAAGATCTAACTTGGAAAAGACCCTAGACTTGGCAATGGATTGGGCAATAGAGGCTTCTAGAGGGAGGGGATAACAATCTGTAACGGTCACATTGTTCAAGAGGGTGTAATCCACACAAGGGCGCAGGGTTCTGTCTGATTTTTCTGCAAACACTACTGGCAAGCTCACATATGAAGGCTTCTTTAAAATACACCCTTTGACCAGCATGTTGTCTAGCCAGACACCTAATGCTTTGTCCTCACACTCACTGAGTGGGTACATGGGCGCATCAATCTTCACCAGGTCTATAGTAGTCCAAAAGGTCACATCATGATGCATGTGTTGGGGGAGTGCAGTAGCAAGGGACAGATCAAATGCATCTTGGTACGGTGCCAGGATTCCTGGGATAAACACTGGGGAAGGTACCTCTAGAGAGGCTTTTAAGGACAAGCAACTCTTAGGGGGCTCTACTCCAGGTTTTAGCAAGGACAGAACACCAGCAGAATTGTCCAAGGAGAAGTGGAGCTCATTTTCAGGTCTGTCAATGTGAACCTGATGTTGGCGCCACCAACCCACTCCAAGGATGATAGGAAATAGTAAATCATCCACAGCCAAGAATCTGCTAACAAATACATGGTTACCAATACAGTAACTAAGGGGTTTAGAAACAGGATATACTGTAACTGGTACCTTACTTGCGCCCAATAATTCTTTAGGGCCAAGGCAGGTGAGGTCCATAGATCTTGCTAAGGTGCGGTTCATGAAGTTACCCGCTGCACCAGTGTCTATTAGTACAGTGACTTTGGCCTTTCTGGTGCGTGTATAGAAGGTTGCATTTAAAAGGAAATATGACAAATCCTATTTATTTTGCATACTCAAGATAGAGCCAGAAGGCTCTCCTGAGGCAACATCAGGGATGTTGGCAGACGCTGCAAACTCAGAGACCAACCCAGAAGTGGTGGGTCAATTAGGACACAAGACACTTATCCTGCCCTGGGGCTTGGCTGGTTTATGAGGAGCTTTGGCAGGGGGGACTCTTGACCATGGGAAAGGAGGCCATGATGCCTTGCTTGGGGGTGTAGGCAGGGAGGGTGCTCAGGCGGCAAGCAAGACCAAACACTTTTTCCAATGAGCCAGGAGCAGGATCCCAAGCCCCCTTTGAGGATGAAGCAGGATCCAATGGGTGGCAGAACATAGCAACTGCTACCTCTACAGGGAGACCAAAGGAAGCTGCTTTCACAGCAAAAGCCTCAATGTGAGATGCCAGGTTTGGTGCCAACCCTTTTGATTGGAGCATCTTAAAGATAGTGATAGACTTGGATCCCAGGGCTGCCACTGCTGCAGCCACCAAAGTAAGAAGGGAGGAGGAATCCCCAACTTCTTGACTCTGGCGTAAGAGGGTTCTTACCCAAAGACGTGGGTCTCCATCTAAGGCATCCAGGAGAGCAACTGAGTGTTGAGCATCTGTGATGTAAATATCTGAGGGGGAAAGATCTGCTGACAGTCGCAGCTGGAGCTCACCCAAAGCATCAAGGACTTTTTCCTTGACAGCTGCTGTGGGTGGGGAGGTGCATGTACTCACCAACATTACGTTGATGGCAGAAGCAACAGATGAAGCTGTGGATGCACTCTTAGCACGTTCTGAGACCCACTTCTTCAAGATGGACAGAAGAGACGCTGTGGCCAGGATGGTAAGATCCCCAGAGATCAGGGAACCCACGCTGGCACAAATCAGAGCAAGCACAAGGGAGCGCAACCAGTTGCAAAAGGCTTCAAAAGCTAAATTAATTGGCTTAACAATTATGTAAGAGAGGGGGCTAGACTAACAAAGTCTGGCTTCCATCCTGGTGGGACCAACCACCAGGATGCCATCCAGTGCAAGACTGGGATAGCCGCTTGAAGGGGCCTCCCAAAGGAGACTGGATGTGAAAGGGGAGGGAAGTATGCATCCAAAGCCATGACCAAGGCTCCAGTAAGTAACCACAGGGATCAATCCCAAGTGGAAAGGACCTCTGTATCTGATTCAGGGTTTTGAAGCAAGGTGGGTAGAAGGGAAGCTGGAACTGCTGCGGGGGAAGGATTGTACAAGTCAGAAGAAGGATTTTCAATAGTACCAGAGTCCAAAGGGGGCAACAATTCTTCCAAATAAGAAGACAACCAAGGGAACCAACCATAGGATAATGAGTTGGTGGGAACCTGGATAAAATGTCCAATTTTATCTACAAACAGACCAGGAATATACTCAGAAGACCAAGAAATCAAAGAAAGTTTGTTCCAAAAGACAGGATTGGGGGACCAGAACAATAAAAAAATAGGCACCAATATTCACATAGCCACCTTGTACCAAGAAGACAACATGATTTCAGCGGGGTGCCCTTTTTTGCTAAAAACTTCTGGGCGGACGGACCAAGTGCACAGGTAAATATCAGGGGATGGTCTGAGTTAATATTCTTGGAACAACTCCCAACAAAAAAACAACGGGCAGTCGGGTAGGCGGGCCAGGGAAAGAGGTTGGCAGGGACAACAACGGGAGTTAAGACAACTACCTATATTATTTAACAAACTTCAAAACTACAAAAGAATTTGCAAAGTCAGGAGTTTATTCAACAATTGGAATTGGTAAGCAAGGGACCTGACGGCCCATGCTTCCATTTTATGCAAAGGGGGGGTGATAGGACGGGAGGGGTTATGAAAGGGGCTATTGGAGTGCAATCTAAAGGGGAGCCTATTAAAGAGTACTAGCCAATCTTATCTTGGTTTGAGACCCAGAAAATAGGGGCCGCAGGGCCAGATGTAAGACTCAGCCCCTTAATTGGCTAGGAGCCTTCCAAGGACTCAGAGTGCGCATTTCCCCTAATGCCTTCCTCTGATGTCTCCACTGGAGAGCTCCGGAACCCAATTGTTTTGGGCCAGGGGACTCCTGGACTGGAGGAATTAGCTACCTGGGACACCACTGGTTGTGGGTTTTGGTACCCAATTTCCCCGGGCCGCAGGTTTGACCTTTCTGACTTCATGTGGCCCGCATTTTTTTGTTGGTTTGCTAATTGTTTCAGGACCGGGCAACACCAGAACAACAAGCAATCCAACTGAATTGATGTCTCCTCCGCAGTTGGAGGGGGCTCCAAAGGGGAAATGGGAACTTCAGCCAGGAAGACCAACACAAGGTGTTTGTCTACCATGAGGGCAAAGTCCTCCAGGTTTTGGAGGGGTTTTGCCTGCATGCGGGCCACCTTTTTTGATGTTCTGGGAAATACATCCCAATCCAGAGCCAAAGGTGGGCATAGGAACTTTACAGGTTAACTGTTGGCTTTGATGCCTTGGTGCTGGCGTATTTTTCACATACTGTACACTTTTTTAGAACATCAATTATTTCTTGCTTCAGGTTGGGCCACCATACTATCTCTTTCAGTGTTAGATATAGGTTGTTAGCCTTCGTGTGTCCTAGCAGGCAATAGTGTCTTAGTATAGTATCAACTCTTTGTGCAAGTGGGATGTATGGAATGTGTTTATCTTTGATGATTTGGTATACTGTGCCATTTGATATGTGGAAATGTTTTTCATTCCTTACTAGTGTATCATGGGTTAGTTGATGTGTGGAGGGATCCTTTCCTTTTGTCTTGTACTCAGTGTTGTATAGGTTGGGCCATTCAGGGTCCAGGTGGTCAGGGTGATCCTCTCTTGGCTGACATAGCCTAGAGAGAGCATTGGTTGTGACCAGCTCTTCCCCCTTTTTGTATTGGATGTCTAGGTTAAGCTGTTCCAACAAGGACATCCATTCGGCTTAGCACCGCGCAAGTGCGTTCTGAGTTTTGAAATAGATTAAGGATTTGTGGTCAGTTAGCACTTGGACGTTTAAGTGTCTTTTGAGGTAACATCTTCATTTCTTGCATGTGTGATATATTGCTAGTAATTCTTTATCATGTATTAGGTATCTCTGTCCAGTGTTTGTTATTTTTCTGCTTTTTTAACATACTGGCAGGAAATCTTGCTGCCCTGGCTGGCGGATGTGTAGGACTGCGCCAATGGCAGTGTCACTAGCGTCTGAATCAAGCTTGTAGCACCCATTGTTATTAGGGTATTGCAAGATTGGTGCTTCAATCAAAGCTTGATTTAATAGTTAGAAATTCTTGTCACATTCTGGTGTCCAGATGAATTTCTTTTTGGCAGACCTTTGGTTAGGTCATTGATTGGTGTGGTGAGCTTTCCGCAGTCTTTGATGTATTTCCTTAGGTAAGCTACCATACTGAGAAAGCATCTAACTTGTTTCATGGAGGTGGGGTGTTGCATATTATTTATGGCTTTTATTTTATATGGCTCTGCTTTGATGCCACTGTCAGAGACAATTTGGCCCAAGAACAAGAGTTCCTTTTCCATAAATTGGCACTTACTAGGCTTAGTGTATAGTTTGTGCTTTGCAAGTCAATTGAGTGTCTTGCAGACATGTGTGAGGTGTTCCTCTTTTGTTTTTGAAAATATGATGATGTTTTCAAGGTAACATAATGTGTTTGAGAGGCCGTTTAGCACTTGGTTCATCATGGTGACAAACATTGTGGGAGTGTTGGTCATCCCAAAGTTCATTACTTTACATTCAAACAACCCAAATTGTGTGCAGAATGTGATCTTTGGTATGTCCTTCTCTTTGACTTCAACTTGGTTATAACCAGATGTGAGGTCAATTTTTGAGAAAATTTTTGCTCCAGAGAGCCTTGCAAATAGGTCTTCAATGAGGGGGAGTGGGTATTTATTCTTTACTGTACTTGCGTTTAGTGCTCTGTAGTCAGTAACTAAGCAAAGAGATCCTTCTTTCTTATTTACAAAGAAATCTGCTGCCCCCCCACGGGGATTCAGACGGGCAAATGAATCCTTTGGCTAGGTTGTCCTTGATGTGGGCTTTAAGTGTTTGGGTCTCCATGGGGGAGAGTCTGTAGAGGGGTGCAGGTTTGGGCATGGCTTTGCATAAGTTGATGCCATGTTTGAGCTCCCGTTTGGGGTGTAACTCTGTGAGTTCTTTCTTGAATACATGAGTGTATTTATTCAGGAGTGCCGCAAGTTCTGGGCATTGAATATTTTGTGTTTGTACATTATTAAATTTGGAGTACCTCATTATGTGGAGGGTACTGTCTTTATTTAGATGTTCAGAGTCATCTTGATTTATGACTTGGAAAAATACTGTATCTCTTAGAATCAGGTTGTTGGGTTCTTTGAGGATGTTGAAATTGACTCCGTTGTATTTTATTGTCATGGTTTTTGTTTTCCAACATACACTGGGGTTCACTCGGATGAACCAGTCCATGCCTGCTACAATTTTGTAGTTTATATTGTTCATGACAAGTCCTTTGATGGACGTTTGTATGCCTTGGAGGTCAATTCTGAAGGAAGTTGTTTTGTCTTCAAGTAGAAACTTTGATTTGTCTGCCATTCTGGCGTATTTGAAGTTGGATTTGACAACTGGTATTTTGTACTTGGTTACAAAAATTTTGCTAATAATAGTGTGTTGTGCACCAGAATCAAATAAAATTTTATGTTTATGAGATTTTTAAGTGCATGGATAGACAAGAAGTTGTGAGTAATCTTTAATTTTTATGTTCATAAAAATGGGGGATTGCGGGACACATGGGATGCAAGCAGCAAAGTTTGTGCCTTGGTACTTCTTCTTGTCAAGTTGGGGGGAGACAGGGGCACTTAAGCCTGTTCCCCCTCCTCTTTTCCCTGTTCCTCTGTTTTGAGACCTTTGAGGTCAGAGAATGTGGGGTCAGATTTGTAGTGGGTTGCTACTTCAGCGTTGTTAACTTTGGCGGTGTCCTCTTTCTTGGGACGGGAGCGGTTTGTGCTTTAGCTACAATTACCATTGTTACAATTGGAGTTGTTGTTATTATGATTGGTATTTTGGCGTTTGTTGTCATTGGCGTTTTCTCTGGCATTGCTGTTTGAGGAGTGGTTGCCGTTGCGTGAAGCATATTCCATGTTGGCGCGTTTTTCAGCACACTTAGCTTCAGCAATAAGCGCGGGCATGGAGGTATTTGCTTCTGGGCGGATGAGGGCAGCAACAGAGGGTTTCATTCTGTTGATGAATGATGCTCTGGTGTGTACATTGTCAGCTTGTGCTGGGTTTTGGATTTTGTGATGTATTTCTTCAAATTCATTGGTGTAGGCTGCAATAGTGGTCTTTTGAGGAAGATCACTGAGCTGTATTGCAATATCCTGAAGAGATTTGGTGACGCGGAAATTGTGGGTGATGTTGGCTTTGAAATCTTCCCAGTTGTCAAGCTGGTTGTTGGTTTGTAGCCAACCCAGGTGGCAAACCAGTTAGCTGCGGCCTCGTATAGGCGCTTGCTGGCTTCCTGAACCCATTTCTCATGAGAGATGCGGCTGGCGCAGAGTTTAGCGGCTTTGTGGTCTAGCCAGTTGATGATGTTTTCTTTGTTTTTACCAAAGAACTTGTCAATACCAATGTATTTGGTGTTGGTAACTTCACCTGTGGTAGGTGGTTGTGTGTTTGTTTATGGTTGAAGAGAGTGACTGTATTGAATTATCTTGGTGCATGCTTTGGGCATGACCAGACCTTCAAATATGGTGCATCCACTAGGAATATCTTTGTCAATGTTGTGGGCGCGGAAGTATGTTTTCCAGGTCTCCTGGGATGTGGCCTGGTTGAGTATGTGGGCAAAAGTGGGCGGGTTCTGTTCAGTCATTTTCTCTTCCATTGGCATGGTCAAAAACTGTAGTGCTACCAGTGATAAGGAGCGCCTTTTGGGGGAAGCTCTGAATATAAAAGTAGGAGGAGAAGAAGTATGTTTTATTGGATGATACTTTAGACTTATATAGATTTAGCTGTGGCGGGGATATTAGTTGGACCAAACCCAGGGGCTGGTCATGTGCTGGATGGGTTTGAGTTGTTAGATACCTGGACAGTCATGTGATATTGGTTTGTTGCCATTTCTGGTATGTTGAATGGTATATTGGAAAGGCACCAAATTGGGCAATGACTGGATGTTAGGTGTGATGGCCATAGACAGAATACTTGTACATCTGACCCTCAATACAAGTTCCACAAGAAAAAATCAAGGCAGCAATTTTCAACAACTTAATAAAAGCAATATCAAATAAAATAGGCAAAGTATTCTTAGTCAATAAGATGAAAACTTTATTCATATTTTTTGCAGAGGCATGGGTGGCCAATCCCTCCAAAATGCCTAAATTGCCTTTACTCAGATTTTCAAATACATCTTATATGAATAGCTTAGTCATTATATACGAGAAATTCTGCTTATTTGCGGAAAGCTATACTTCACAGCAACTGCACCTTGCTGTTTACCTTGGGGTAATCATCCACTTCATCATAAAAGCTAATGTGAAAAAGCTGGAGGATGTCCCCCTTCAAATGGATGTCTGCTGGTTGGCACTGGACAAAATGAAGACGCTGTGGGGCTACCAAACTGTAGAGCATGTCCTATACAACTGTTTTTCATTAGCTTTGTTGTATGGATACACAATACCTCACAAGAACCAACTTCTAATCCATTTGCTTTTGCAACTGCCTTTTATAAGACGCTCAGCAACCGCTGGGGTGCTGAGCGCCACCCCTCTAGCAATTGCATCCAGAGTTGTCCACCACATACAGAAGAGTACATGGTCCCAATTAGACATATTAGCAAAAAAATTAATTTTGGGGTATAATACCCCGGAATAATCACATTTCCCTTTGCAATTAGCACCCCCTTAATAAATTATCTTTCCTTGCAATTTATCTTTTATTTTAATTTTAATTTTTATGTTTAATTTTATTTTAAATTTTAATTTTAATATTTAAATTTTAATATTTAAATTACAATTGTAATATATGTAAATATATTATAATACAGTAGTCATTGTAAGAAAACACGTGAAATAATAAAATATGATTTAAAAATTTATTTTTAGTTGCTTGTCAAGTACAGGCTCATATATTTTGTAGTTAAACAACAAGAGCTCTGTTTATCCTCATCAAGTTGCCTGCTCTACTTATGTTTTAAACAAGTGATTGTTTAGAATTCAAATTACTTTTTCCTTATAATATTATTTAATAAATAGATTTCCTATTCTTAACCTTTGTCATAAGTACTAATTAGTTTGATATGCATGAAAATCATTGGTTTTTGTGTTGTGTGGCTTTTGCAGTACTGAAATAATAAGGATCAAGTGATGCCTCACAAGGTCAAATCTGTGGCTTTTAAAAAAAGTACATTGTACTAAAAAGGGTTCACAATTATTTAAATAAAATTAATCTATTTCTATCTTTTTTAATTTATTTATTTGTTAGCTCTACAGTCAATACAATATTTGGTGCATTATAATTAAAATATATATCTCTATATCTAGTATAATTAATTTTATTTATCTTTTGTACAAATTCTTATATGTCTATAATACAATCCAACATCATGTCATTATATATAAATAATAATTTTTGAGTCTTAATAAAAACAAAATAAATAAAAACAAAAACAAATAAAACCCATAGCGCCCATTTATCTGATTGGCTCAGAGGCCAGGGCTTTAGGGAGAAATGATTCTGAGTGCTTGTAAAAAGCCGCCACCACATTGGGTGGCATTGCAAATTGACTGACCTCAAGAATATTGAATAGATCCTCAGTGTCCTGAGGAAGGCCTTGTTTCACCTTATTCTTGATCCAACCAAACACCTCCTCAATTGGGTTCAGAAATGGAGAATATGGTGAGAGGAAGAAGAGTCTCATTGGACAGTCAGCCAGGTGGTGGCTGGCCAAATGACTATTTTTTTTGATGGGGGGGGAACTCTGACAAAACCAAATCCACTTTGTGGAGTCCAACATTATCCAACACAACAATGTTGGTTATACTGTGGTAATTGATCTGGAGATACTCCTTGACAGTTTGGAGAAAATCAAGAAATGTCCCGCTGTTATGGGAGCCTTTAATCATCTGGTATTGATCTAAACTGTGAGGACCCAGAAGAGCAACCATTGAATATGTCTGGGAACAGACAGCTGTACAATGGGCTACGCCGTCCTTGGACCCCTTCTTAACCCACCCATGCCTAGACCTGAGTGAGAAGAAAAACAACAATTTGTTGATATAGAAGAACTGGACATTCCCAGTCTCCTTTAGGGCCAGATATGTCTTGGCATAAATGCATCAATCCTTGATGGTCTTCTTGCTGTTCCTATTGTACAGAGAAATTCCGAGCACCTTCCACAAGAAGCCCAATTTGACCATTGCTTTATATACAAGGGTTTTAGAAACAGAAAGCCCAAACTCTGTGGCAAGCATTGATTGGACAGCAAGTGAGTCCAGGTGATAATCCTTGGTAACCCACTGCTTGATTGACTCAAGATGGGTGGGCTGAAGTAGTTTGGGCTGTCTTTTTTCCTTGGCAGATTTGGCAATTCACCTGGTGTTGCTGTACTTTTTGTTGATATTGCCAATATATCTGGCTGTGACACCAAATTGGGATGCAATATCCTGAACTGCCATTCCCCCGTTCAAGCAGTTGAGGAGAGCTTCACACTCACTATCTGTCAACTGACACCAGCCCTTGGATGGTACCACAGCATCCTGGCTAGCAGTATCAACACAGGGGATGGGGACCTTTGTGTAGACAGTGGTATCACTCTTGTTTGCAGCGGCGCTGTCAATAGTGGAATAGATCACAGGTGCAGATGGATCAACAGTTGTGGCCAATGACTGATAGGAGGTATCAAAGACGCGGGGGCAGGAAGTAGCAACTCTTGGGTCAAGAGTGCGGGGTCGGGTGACAACTGGGTATACAGTGGAGGTGTAAGTAACCTCAGTGTCCCAGTGACCTTGATATGAGAGACTTTGGTGGCAGGCCTTGAGAGCGGCTTCTTTCTGGGATTCAGGCTGGTGTTCCTGGATTGAGATGCAGGAGGTGGTTGGCTGGCGCTGACGCCTTGGGAGGCCTGTGTGTCAGCATTACTCCCCTTGAGTTGTGTTCTGGTCTGTTCTTGGACCCTCTGGGACACCCTTGTGGACAGGCTGCCCTGCAGGCTGGTGCAGGAGCGGGTTGGGAATGTATTATCTGTCCATAAAAATAAAAGAAATATATATATTAAATTAAATATGTTTTTTATTTAGATTTGGTTTTTTTGGGTAGTTGTTTTCTCTTGATTTAGCCTTGAATAATAGTAGAATTTCTATCTCCGTGATTTGAAGTGTATAATATTGTATACTTTTCAGGTTTGGATAATTTTAAAGTTTAATCACTTTTTATGTCTAAACATGGTTGTTGAGATTGGATTTTTCCTTTGATTTTAGTTGTGGTGGAGCTTCTTGATTTGAGTTGGTATTTCCTAGTGTGCTTACTGTACATTAAATTTGGATTACAGTTCCTTCAATTAATATTTGAGTTTACTAGTGGCACTCAAAAGTGATTTGAAATTTGGTCTGTAGATTTGAAAATCCCAAAATTTCAAAAAAAACATAGTAAACTTAATGAGAATGGTTGATGGATTTGAACACTTCAAATCTGATTCCAGTTGATTCATTTTGCCCATTGGAAATATGCAGTTTGAATTGAACTTTGCAAAGTGTCTATGAGTTCCCACATTTTTAAAAATTCAAATAAAAACATAAAAAAATCAATTTAATTTAAAAAGTCCATCCCGCAAAAGTGATTCAAATTTGGACCAAGGATTTGACAATCCCGCATTTTTATGTTTAGGTTCTGAATTTACAGTATGGTATTTTTCTATTGTTTAACTTCTAAGAGTTGAGCCCTCCCAAATTCTCAAATAAACCTAAAACTTATCTCCTTTTTTAACATATTCCAATGCATCTGTTAGTTGGTCTGCTCTGGTGTATTTCTTACAATATGACTTTAAATCATATTCTAACTGGGAGATGGGGTTGCCACCTGAGTAATTCTTCTCACAGTCCGCCCAATGTTACTCATATGCCTCCCAATGTCAGAGTTTTTACTGTGAAAGTTGAAACTGAGACTATTGTTAACTCTCAATGTCCAGAGTTTCATTCCAAAGACTTGTTGATCTTATCTCAGGCTATCTATTTGGGTTTACACTGGCTAGATTTAATAGTTTTATTGAATATTAGTGTTTCCTTTGAAAATTTTATCAAACAATAGCTGAAGCCATGCTGGTAGTTAATAATCAGCTCTATGTGTATTGGGGTGCTTATCTCATATCACTTAGACATGGCTTAATACTATCCTGCAATTTTCATCACAGTACTAAAAGATGGAAAACTAAAGGCTTTCAAGAAAAGAGAAGTGGCATGTTTCAAGGTAGACCAGACAATTGGTATAAACCAACTTCCCCACACCCAATTCAATAGAAGACAATATCTAATAAAGTGAATAGTACAACACTTACTACTTGCTTTTCTTCCATGTATTATATTACAACCTTGTGTTGTAACTGTGCTGTTTTAGCAGAGTTACAAGGGGAAAAACATTTGAAAACTAGATAATAATCTTTATTGAGAGATAATAGTTATATAGTCATTGTGAATTCATGGATAACAGGAACAAGATTGTGTTGTTCACACAGCTGGATAGTGAAGGGGGTGGCTTGATCCTGGTAGTGAGTCAAACGCCAAAAAAAGGTATCCACTGTAAAGGATCATCATATGTTCATGCTGATAGATTTAGTAATTTGAGTTGGCTTCCTAGCTTGGCTACAGGTCACTGGAAAATTAGATTGTGGGTCACAAACCCGCTTGGTTGGAACCTTGCTGGCGGGTTGAGCCTGTGATTTCGACACTTGGACTATACATCACCATCAGACCAAAGTCCAACCAGACCCTTTAGAGATGAATTTTCAGCCAGGGCCCTGTCCTAACATGGCCAATCACTAGTTCCCCCTTTGACACCTCCCCCTTCACTAACCTATACTGCTGAGGTCTAATACTATGAACATAGAAATTCTGGGATGATTATCCTAACCATCCTCAGTCTGGCTGAAGTTGTGAGGCCACACCTAGGAACCTATTCTCCCTTAGCAGCAGGTTTTCTGTACCTCTCTCATAATATCACATTCCTGTATTGGGCAATGACGGCTAGATATCTGGAAGGATAGTACCCTAACATGGCTCCTTGGTTAAACACAGCCTCTTGCCCTGACGGCTTGGTTTGAGATTGTGGGCCATCAGTCAGCTGTTGACCAGACTGGATGCATGCCTAGATCTACCAAAGACATTTTTTATGAAGAGCAGCCACAACTAGCCTCTTCCAGCATACCCTCCTGGCCTCCGTTGGTATCCCTAGATCCACAGGTCCCTTACAGTATACACCTCAGTGTACTACATTCTCATTAACTTTGCTGGAAAACTTTGGGTGCTACAATGTACATACCAAGGCTGCCTGTTGGGGGATGACCGTTTACCCCATCATCACAGCCCTCGCTGGATTCCAGTTTGACGACCTGCTCCCCTACCTGGCCCAAGCAATCCCTCGTAGGTTGGGGTTTACAGAAATAGATTGAAACATGCCTGGATAAGGTATGTAGTTGATGTTTGTATAGGACTTGGTCCCATGTTATCAGGAGGCGTGTATCCCTGGGAATTGAAAGGCATACCGTTTAAATTTATTCTCTCAGTAGAGATGCTATCTAGTTCAATCTATTTCCCATCGTGTAACATGCTGATAAAGGGCGGTTATGATAGGAGCTTTTAAGCTGAAAGTGGGCTGGAACCCACCCTTGATTAGGAGCTGGTTTCTTTGGTGTAAGCCTGCTTGTCAATTTATAGACTTTGTTATCGCAGTATTTCGGTATGCTAGCTCGGGAAAGGGAAGGTATTGACGTGACTACTCGGTTAAACCCAGTGCTTTCTAGTTTATACATTTGAGGAATTTTTTTGAGATCAACGGACATGTGAATCAGATTTTAATATTTTCAATTGTAAAGATATTTGAATAATTTTATTCTTGGGCTCTTCTAGTTGCTTTTCTAATTGGACAAAAATGGTTTAATTGGCCAGCTTCACTTAAGCTGGGTTAGCACTTTTTGGAAGATAAATAATTTAGCGGGTGGTGAGGGGCAGCTTGGCGGAGCAGGGTGATCTTGGGGGGTTTTCTTGAAGGTCCTCGGATGGTGTGGAAGAGGAGAGGAAGGGTGAGGCAGGGGCAGTCTTGGGTAGGCGGAACGCAGAGGGTGAGATAGAAATTTCGGTGCTGGGAGACTTGAGGGGGTTGGGTTGGTCTATTATTGTACATAGAATGGCTAAAGCGAACTCAACAAGGGAGAGGGAGGGGTGGATACTGGAGTCGTGAGTAAGCATTGCTGCATGCTGCATCAGTAGACGGCGCGAGTTGAAACGGTGGCGGATGGAGTAGACCAACCCGCGCTTCTCCTCCCATCCACGCTCACCCAGGCAGGCAAATTGTAACAGGAAATGTTTGAAATATCGCTCGGTCCAACGCAGTCGGACTGCAATTGCGCCTACTAGTTCAGTAATGCTGGCTGTATCCCAGGTAGCTGTAAGATGATGAAGGAACCGCGCAGTTTTACTGCTGCGCTCCCCAATCACCAGTGTCACTACCAAGTCAACAACTCCTGGCAGTACGGGCCACTGCCTGGTTATTTGGATAACTAGCCCAGCAAACTTAACATCCCCAATCCCCCAGTGGTAAAACAGTTTTATGAGAAGCTCTGCTGTCCTCTGGACTGACCAGCCAGCTACCAGCCATTGAATTGCACGTCGAATCGCCGGGAAATGTTGTTGCTCGTATTCCGTGATGACTCTCCTCAGGTAGTAGGAAATGTAATCCACATTGTTTTCATTACGAATCCATGCGTAGAATTGAGTGTGGAATCTTTTGTCCATTTCTATACGGTTATTAAGGGGTTTAAGGTGAGCTTACGTTTCATGGCCTCATCAACTTGTTCGACACTAAGATCTCCATTGGCTAAGGTTTCTACTTTGGTCAGATGCGTTTGATGAAGGAGTCTTACCAAAGAGACCAAAGCCTTCTTGGGCGGGTGGCGGTGAGCTTTTCGTATTGGAGAGAACCATTTGCTGTACGCTAAAGCTGAGATGAGTTACATGTCATAATATATTGTAAGACATTTCAAAATGCCCCTGAGTCTTGGCTCGCGTTGAAACAAAGCTGCTTACCTTGTAGAAACTGAAAGAAGCCGTTATGCGATCTGAATTGCTCGGATGTCGGTCGTAATATGCTTTTGAGTGAGGGGACTAGCCCAAGCTTTAGCAACCAGGCTATTTGGACGGAATAAACAAGCTGAACCTTAGTTCCAGCCATTCTAATAGAGCCTAGTCGCGCCCGCCAGCCACAGGGTCCATTGGCTGAGAATAATCCGCTTAACCAATCTAATTGGTGCGGCGAAACCAAAGTGTGGCTGTGACGGACCATCTCTGCTTGCGATCGGCCGACCAACACGATTAGAGCGCCACCTTATTCCACATCCAAATTTCAGCCGCAATTCTTATCCACTGGGAGATTCAATTCCTCACACCAGTACTTTTGGATACCTTCCAGGGGCTAAGGCTTTGTCATCCTCCCGAAGTCTTCATCCGAAACCCCTCCCACTAACATCATTCAGCCCTTTCTTTTCATAAGCCTCCCATTAAAGTTAATGAATTGGTTTAGCAATGCTGCCTTCCTTTTAAATTCTTAAATAAAAAACAAACATGTAAATCACTTCCAAAGTGAGCGGTCTGAAATTTATGAATCCATTGTTGAGATATTCTTCCGTTTAAATCCACTCAGCCAGCACAATTGTCAATTAGCTATTCTATTCTCGATTTCCGGCGGAATAAATTTCAAGTACAAATAAACTTTATAATTTTAATAATAAATTCTAGTCAACCTGGCCAAAGAAGATCGCCTGATTTTCAATGTGTTCATTCTATAAATAGATGAAATACAAGGTTAAATCACAAAATATCCTGAAATCATTTGATCTTCCATTCTTTTCTAATGACCAGCTCAAGTTTCACACGCAAACCAATTCAACTCTGATTGCTTTACCGTCATTCACAACAAGCATCAAATAAATTCCACTCAAAACAAAGATCACCATTGCTAAACTAATCTTCATTCACCAGCCTCCAAATAGATAGCCCAAGTTCATATAAAATAGAAATTATACTCCTCGCCAATGTAAATCAATTTTAATGCATACCACCCTAAAATGTAAAAGCCCCCGTAGCACTCACCATAAACAAGTCCGAGACATTCTCAATTAACATTGGCACAGAAATATATCGCCATTTAATCTATCGTCAAACACAGTCTAAGTCATCACTCAGAATTAAATCTCCAGCCAATCACCAGCCCCAGGAAATAAGTTTCTTTCCTATTCCAGTCTCTCATTTGAACTTTACAGATGTAGGTAAAGGGTGTTACCCGTAATCCGAGTGCCCCCCCAAAGAACCACCTTAATCTTTCAAACATCCCCTTAGCTTCTATCTTATCATAATTGCATCTTTAAACAAAATAAATATTATAAATGAATTTTTATACCATAAGCTACGACCTCCTAACCCTATACTCAATGAAGTTTAGACTGGAATTTAAATTTAATTCCCAACCGGGGCTCTCATAAGCTAAGCATTGATTCAGAAAGTACATTCCAGTCTAAGCTTTACAGGAGCCCAGCTTCAATTATAGGTAATCGGATCCCAATCCGCTGCAAACCACCACCACACATCCCACTCCAAATAGGTTGCATATGACACTCCTCTTACTCTTTCCCGTCAAGGTTCGTCTAGAATATTCAAATGCGTTTCCAAAGCAACCAATCCATCGTATGCGTCAATTTCGCCCGTGAGGCAATGCAGTCCATCCCCCACCTAGGCGTTGTCAATCTCAGTACAGTAGTTTAAAAGCTATGGCGACAACCAAAAATACCTCATATTTAAGCGAATTCCAACTATCAGGTTAAAATATACACTCTGTTAACAGGGATTTTTGGTGTTAATGGGTGAAATGGGTCAACACAGAAAAGAAGTGCTCACACGCCAAGTGTCACACTTTTTGCTTTACAGCGCCACAATTATTTGAGATTATAGGGCACAGGACATTTGCCAGAATACAGTCATATGTGAGGATATGAGTAGTACTGTATCGGAAGAGCCAGGATTGAACGGAACCATGATTGTTGTCCGACAATGGCTTCTGATCTTGCAGAAGCTCTTAAGGATTAGGATAAAGGTCAACCAGATTAAGGATAAAATAAAGATGGTCCAAAGATGATTTTATTGTAAATGACTAACTCTTCTTATACCTTCTACAAGGGTAATCTCTGGGCTGCTAGCAATGTCTTCTAGGACATTCTAACACACCCCAAATTTGGGTAATTATCAATCTAGGTTTGGCGCTTATCACACGTCAACCAATAGAATATTTTTGTCTTCACCCAGCACAGGTGATCCTTGCTGGCATGGAATAATTTAGTACTTCAGGATCACTTCCTACTTCTCTGGCATACTGCAAGCTTAATGCTTATTAATGTGATGAATATGGTAATTCGAGATTATGGGGAACCGAACCCAGCGCCTCGGCGCTCGATGTAAAAGTAAAGCGGTGCCTTGGCGTTTGCAATATTTTTCAGTTGGCACTTGACGTAAAAGTAGTTCAGCGCTTTTGCGCCTAATCTAATTGCTAGGCGGCACTTGTGTATTTTTAAAGTGCTGTGGCGGTGAATCATGTCTTATTTAATTACCGTGGTGGTGCTTATCATTGGCTAGTTTAAGGCTCAGGTCAGCAGACTAATGCTGATCCAATATGCATATAGTTTATACTACCAATTTATGTAGTTTGGTAGCTGCAATTCATACCCGCAAGCTCCGCCATAATTATTACCATTGTATTTTGTACTACTAATTTATGAATTTGGTTGTAACAGTCCCAATCTTTGGGCTCCGTCATAATTGGCATCATTGCTTGGTCAAAATTCCCAACACCAAGCAAGACTATTCAAAATACAATCCAAAATACATTGATTCACAAATGAAAAGGTGTGAGTTGACTTTTGGTGTACATATGGGACATTATTTTTCTTGTTATGCCTAGGCGCCAGATTGGTTATTTTATAACTTAATCACATTATTCATATTCAAATTATTCAGAAAGAGTAAAATATAATCAATCCCAAATATTTAATTGATCTTGGGCTTGGGTGATTTTTTAAAAAATAATTCATTGATTTTATAATTGAAAATTGCAACTTATAGTACTACTGAAAATATCTTAAGTGCTACTACAAACCAAAAATATTTATGATGAGTTGCATGGGAGAGTAATAGCAGCCCCAAAGCTATAAATGCTATTACCCTATCTTTGGCTCATCATAAATATTCTTAGTTTGTTTCAGAAAAAAAGGTTGTTGTTTTTGAAAGACTGATAACTCTATTTAAAATACACCCTCTAGTAAGCTGCCCTACTTCATGAACTTGCCCCAATACACTACTAGCATCTTCTGATATTTTTGTTTCTCTGGTATCATCACGTGATTTCAAATGATAAAATATCTCAGAATATTCTGAGAAGCTTTCAAATGTTAAAGGTGAAGTATATAACTTCCCATCTTTCATCAAATATGAAAGATTAATGCGCAGATTTTTAACTTCAAGCTCTCTTTTTATAGGCCTAAATTTCCTTTCATAAATATAAAAAAATGCTTTTTGGGAAACAATTGAACCAGTTAAAGATGAATTATATAATTCTTTTCTTCTTTCTTCTTTCTCACAAATATTTTTTAGATCATTAATGTTGTTAATATAAAGTACATTTTCTTTTTCCTTTAAAATTTTTGATATTACACCAAAGTGACCATCAACAATGCTTTTTCCATGGCATTCAACAAAACGGTTATATTTTATGGAACCCTTAATATATTTAGGTGCCTCTTTAAATAAGTAATATAAAAATTCATATGATCTAAAATGATTTCCATTATCTGTCCATACTTTTATATTTTTTATTTTTTTAAATCTATCTAATTTAAGAAGACTTATTAGACATTCACCTGAAAATAAAGAATCATGTGATAATATTTGAGACAAAAAATCATGATATTCATATTTAATTTTATTGTTTTCTTTAAAAACTAATGCAATCCCTAATAATGAGATTGGTTTTTTTGAATAAAAACAATTATTGGTCTCAATTGGACCACCTCCAACCTTCAAGTTTTCTTTATAATCTATAACTACAACACAAGACTCATCATCTAGTTCATTAATATCTTTTTTATATTCACAATTTTGATGAACATAAAAGTCTTGGTGCTGATTAATAGTCTTTAAGTCATTGTCTATAGATTCTGGTAATGGTAAGTTTTTACTTTCACATTCTTCCTTCTTTTTTTCTAGTGAATTTTTTAAATTACAAATATTGTACATATCGGTTTGTTTTTTACTTTTTATTATATTTTTAGGGATTAATTTATAGTAAGTGGAAATTGAAACTGAAATTTCATTTTTTATTTTCATATTTTCATATATTTCTTTTTTTGTTTTAAGTAGAGAGTATTTAATTTCAGTTGAGTAATTACTCATCTCTTTTTCTATATCTTTATAAATTTTTTCAGGCACTTTTTTTGTAAACTGGCTTGTTTCAAAAGAATTTTCCAGCAATTTTTTAATTATTTTTTTAGTTATTTCTTTTTTTAATGAATAGTTATTATTTTTTTGGCTTTTTTTGTTTAAGCTTACATTTTTATTTTTATTTATTTTTCTTGAGTATTCAAACTCACTTTTGGTTATATTAAACCCCATATCATTAAGCTCTTTTAAAGAGTAACTGGAAGTAACCAGAGATCGCAAGGCTGGGATATGTTTTTGGGGAGAAGATTTCATGAGATCCTTTAAGTTTTCAATGAACTCATTGCCTTTTTGATTTTGAATAGTTGGCAGGAACTGAGCTTTCCCAAATTCAGTTTGAGTAAGGAAGTGCTTGATGAAATTATCAAGATCATCACCAGCAATAAAGAGGAATGCCTTTTTTAACATTGCAATTCTCTCTCTTTTTGTTGAAGCTCCCAAGGAAAAAAAGGGTAGCATGGAAGAAGTAAACTTAACTGAGGACATGGTAGTATTTTGAATCTGTAATTAGGTCAGATCTTTGATGTGTGCCTTAATGATGGAGTAGTTATGATCAGAATGTGGTTTTTGAATTGGGTTATTTGGATTAGAAGCTCTGTGGTACTTTAGCTCTTATATACCAAGCTAAATGACACCATTCTGAAAGAAATGGTGTGATAGCTTTTACTATAGTTTGAACTTGAATTTATATTTGCAGAAATTAATTAAATACCCAGTTTTCATGCACAAGTGATATATGTGAAGCAGCTAAGCATTATTATTACATCATATCCTCTTTGTAATCAATGCAAATCAATTAAAATGATGTATTCAGTTAATTGTAACTCTTCCGCATATTTTTAAATGATAAAATATTAAAGAATTCCATTTAAAGAATGCTCAATTTGAGGTTCGAAGCTCACTTGAACCTTAAAATCAATCTAAACAGTGATAAAAACATCCTAACTTCAAACTATCATAAAATCCTAGAGAATTGAGCTTTTTAAATAAAATAAAATGCAAAAATAAAGCTCTCAATCTTATCTTTAATTTCGTCAAATAAAAAACATCTGTTGTGTATTCAAAAAAGAGTATTTATTAGCTTTGAAGTGATCTACTTTATATCATTAGATATAATCATATAATAAAATCTGGATTATGCTCTTTTAAATTACTTTCGCTTTAATATTGAGCATAGTATACATATTAAAATTTTTACACCAATAGAAAGATAAGATTCTTAGCTTCATTTTGATAATTTACAGTGTGAAAAAATATTAATTTTTCATTGAGTTATTAATGTTTTAAATATAAATTGTGTAATTAGTTACTTTTTCAAAATCGAACTGTGTTATGCTGCGACTTGAGCAGCATGTGCATTAGAAAATGGCCTAATCTCTAAAATAATGACCCATATGTTTACTATGTGAATCAGTGACAAAATACACCCAAGCGCGGTGAGTCAAAACTCAACCCAAAACCAAAACACAATAGCAACTCACTATGTAAACAAAATCACTCAAATTTTGTGTGCAATGGATTGTAATCAAGAATGATACCAAGGTATCTAAAATAGGGCACACAATCCAAGACATAAAATTTAAAAATATTGTGTTGGGTGCTTAATTTGGTGTAAAATCTAGGGAAAATGGGTGAAAATAATTTTGGGTATTCTAAAATGGGTGTGGTAAAACCAAAAACAACTAATTAATAAATAAAAAATTTATAATTGGGATATTGGGTGAGAAAAAAATATTAATTGAATATCCATAAACAGATAAAAGCAAAAATTAAAAATAGGGAGTAACTTAATTAAGTTTTATTTGGTATTTTATTAAATTTTAAAATGGAAGTAACACAACAACAGAGTACCAATGTCCTGTTATGCACCGCGGTTGCGGTTGCCCTCACGGGTCAAAGAACAGAGTTAGTGCAACCCAAGTGCCTACTCAGAAGGGAGATGGGAGAGGAGAGTTCAATAGTGACACTGCGCTGCCACAGTCTGTTCAAGGAGCACAAGCTGCTAGGGTGCGAAGCATTAACCCTTGGGCCCACAAGCTGACCCAGAAGTCTACCAAGGTTACCACTAGCAAAATGGTTAGAAACAAGAAGATAGAACTTACTTTGTATGTGTTTGACGCTGTGTACTGCCAGGATTTGGTCCTGTCAGCCATGCTGGAGAAAGTTAAGCCTGTACTTGACACTAGCTATGAGTCTTACGTCAGTGATTGAGATCAGGAAGAGGACGAGGAGACTGAATTCTACAGAACTGATGAGGGACAGCTGGTGTTAAAAAAGGTTACAGCCTTCTACAACAAGGTACCCATGCCTTGCAAGCCAGTCTCTAATCAGGATCCTGGCTTTTCTGAATCCTCAAAGCCCATCCAGAAGCACATTCCTGATATCAAGCGCATCATACTGCTCAGGCTTATGCGGGAATCTTCTTATTACAAGGTGGCCTTAGCTCTTTTTGGGATGGATCCCAAGTACACCTTGAAGGCCTTTAATAAGTTCATCAATACTGTCATGGCCATAGTTTTCCCGGGTGTGGCTTGGCCAAAGCGCTGCCACATGGGGAAACCTGGCCCAAAGCCCCACTCACTTGCGGCAATTGTATATTTAAATCTAATAATTGATCACAAGAGGGTGGTGGCATGAAAAATTAGGTCCAAGTGAGGCGTGGATGCCCCACATCCAATTTTCCCTTTTTTCAAGTTTATACTTCTGGGAAGTATAATAAACAAAATAAAGAGGAAGATTAAGAAGAGAATGATACTTTATTTGACATGAATATAGAATATTATATAGTATCATGACAAGCCACATGTTGTCCATATACATCATGGAGATCATGGGGTTTATCTGAGTAATTTTCCTCTTGAGTCATGAGGCTTAATCAAGTTGTGTTCCATTTAGGACCTGGATTGAGTGATCCCTGTCCTAGATGGTTAACTGATAATGGTGCCACCGGTTTATTGACTGGGTGGTGAATTACTTGGTGAGCTGCTCAGTGATTTACTTGGGGCGTTAATTTCCCGAGAGGGAGTAATCAAAGATGTTGCAACATCTCCCCCTGGGGTGCTAGAAGGCCGAGCCTTGGGAATCTTCTTAAGGGTATCTGGTATACGAGCTTGGTATTGATCCAGCTTGACGTTGGGCACAGGGAGCCTTGAATTTTGTTGTGCTGTTCTTGTCTTACACAAACAAAGTTGGTCATGATGCATACATTTCAGTTTGGTTCAAGCTCCAATCCCTTTGATGAGGTAGGTGTTATTGGGCTTCACCTCCATGACAATGCCTGGTCCGCATAACCCTGGGTCTAATTTGTGTTGGTTGTGGTTGACAACCCAGATATTGTCTCCAACTTGGAACCTTTCTTGTTGCAATAGGATTGCTTCCCGCTGAACCCTTTGTTGTTCCATCACTTCTTGGTCCTTTCTGGCTTGTAGTACTTTTGGATCATTGCTGTCTGGTATCTTCTTTGGAAGCGGCAGTTGTGGTCTGTGGTTGTACTGACAAGTGAGGGTTTCTGACCATAGACAAGTTCATAAGGGCTTTTTCCCGTATTGCGGTTGACTTGTGTTCTGCAGACCATAAGGGTGGTTGATGGCATGTTGACCCAGGCTTTTGGATTATTGGCAGACAACTTACTGAGGGCTTCCACTAGAGAGCTGTTTAGTTGTTCTACACGTCCATTTGCTTGTGGGTGATATGGGCTGGCTGTGATGTGTTTTATTCCATTTTTGGCGAGGTAGATGTTGGTGTCAATAGCTTTGAGTTCAGTGCCTCCATCTGTGATTAAGAGGTCAGGCTTTCCAAACTTTGCTATGATCTCCTTGCCAATGGTTGTCTCACGTCATTGCCTTTGTGCTATTTTGTGGCTTGTGCTATGGGCCATCTGGTTGCATAATTGATGGCTGTGATGATGTACTTCTTGCCTTTACTTTCACCTGGCATAGGTCCCACAATATCCAACAACCATACCTTAAAGGGTTATGTGATGGATACAGGTACTACTGACTTGGGTGGAGCTTTGGTTTGTGCGTACTTTTCACAGACCTTGCATTATTCCAGTATCTCTCTGATATCATCTATCATTTTGGGCCACCAGTAGTGAGTCTTGAGATATTCATGCAAGTTTCTGCTACGGGTGTGTCCCAAGTCTCTGTGATATCAGAGGATTGTGTCAATCTTTTGTGTTGACGGAACATAGGGTACTGTGTCACCATTTGGAAGGATTTGGTGGAGGGTACCATATACGTTTTTGAACAGATGTTTGTTCTTGAGGACTTTCTCTTGGATGTCCATTGGTGTGCCAGGTGGGAACCCTTCCTGGAGATTCCCCATGATTAACATGGGTCAGTCGGGGTTGCCATCAGTGCAGAGGATGTGTTTATTATATAGCCTTGATAGGGTGTCTGCAGTAAGCATCTCTCTGCCTGGCTTGTATCCAATTTGCATGGGGTATCTCTGTATGAGACTCATCCATTTGGCTTGTCTTCTTGACAGGTGTTGTTGTGTTTTAAAGAATATCAACAACTTGTGGTCAGTGAGTACTTTGAATGTCTGGGCTCCTTCCAGATAGCATTGCTGTAAAGTTACGCCTCCCTCTTAGGCCTCCACTTCAATTCCTGCCAAATGCTTGGGAATTTCTTAAAAATTATGTTTGAATATTTATCTGAAAGGTTACTGAAAAAGCCCAAGAAAGGCCATCAATTTAATATTTTAGAACTATTCTTAAGATTCCCCCGCCTAACCCACCCAAGAGACACCTCTGGTTAAATATCATGTGCAAGAGCGGCCAGGAGCAGTGGTAATTGCATCCAAAGCATATTCCTGATGTTAGTTGGTTCAGTTTTCCTTTTGACTATGTCTGTTCAAAATTTGTCAAAATCTTCCTGCCCAAAGAAATTCATTTGTATCCGCTCATATCATTGGTCAATTGGTTTGTGACATTTGATCTATCACCCCAATCCTATTACATCCCTTAAATGAATGCAAGAGTTGTAAAATACCTTGCTTCATCATTCTCTACTCTAATAAAGTTCGAAATTTTTTAGTTTAATTTGGCCTTCTGGTTTTGCCTGTTGCTTTTGGTGTTCAGTTGATTCCTTCTCCCCTTTAGCCTCCCAGGAATTGTTAGCAATAAACTTTTGGTTGTTGTTGAAACCGCGATTTTATTGTGATTGAGAGCTTGGTTTTATTTTATCTTAACCTGCTCCCCAATTCTCACAATTGTCATTTCATGAGGCAGTGTATGATGGCAACCAATTCCTTATCTTTATAGGGTATCTTTGCTTGCCGTCTGATAGCTTCCTTGATTCATATGCCATGGGAAGGAAGTTCTTTTGGGCCGTTTGGATACAGAGGACTCCTCCTATGGCATAATCAGAGGCGTCAGTTTCTAGCTCATAGATACCCTCACAGTTTGGGTATTGCAAGATGGGGGAGGTAACCATGCGCTCCTTCAGCTGGCAGAAATGTTGATCTCGTAAAGGTGTCCAGACAAATTTGGTTGTTTTCCCAGTGATGGCTGACAAGGGGGCTGTCAGAGCTTCCCAGTCAGGGATAAACCTGTGTACATAGGCTACCATTCCAAGGAAAGTGCAGAGTTTGCTCTTGTTTCTTGGGGCTGGCATCTATGTTATAGCGCGTATTTTGTCTGGATCTGGCTTGATACTGTCCTTGCTAATGATATGGCCAAGGAATGGAAGTTCAGTTGAGAAGAACTCACATTTGCACGGTTTGGCAATCAGTTGGTTTTCCTGCAGGGTACGGAGGACTGCACAGACGTCTTCCCAGTGTTGTTGTAGATTGGGACTATAAATGATGATGTTGTCCAGGTAAATGATTGCTCTTTTCCCAATGTGTTCCTCAAATACTTCATTCATGAAGGTTACAAAGGTACTGGGAGCGTTTGTCATGCCGGAATTGAGGACAACACACTCAAAGGACCCATATTTAGTTCAAAATGCGGTCTTTGGAATGTCTTCAGGTTTCACGCAAATTTGGTAATATCCTGCTGTCAAATCAATTTTTGTGAAGATTTGGGACCCCCCAGGGCATCAAAAAGGTCATCAATTAGGAGAAGGGGATACCTGCTCTTTATTGTGACTTTGTTGAGGGCCCTGTAGTCTGTGACTAGGCGGAGGCCTCCATCTTTCTTTGCCACAAAGAAGACGGCAGCAACAAAGGGTGATTTCAAAGGTCTGATGAGGCCTTTCTCGAGTGCTTTGTCAAGGTAAGCTTTCAGAGCGTCATCTTCTTGTGGTGTGAGGCAGTAGATGGGTTGCGCTTTGGGCACGCTACCTTTTAGGTTGATCTCATGTTGTATACCCCAATCAGGGGGCAGCCTGGGTAGTGATTCTTGGAATACAGAGGGAAACTCATTAACTAGCTGGTCTCTAATTGGGTTCTGTCTGTGTTGAATTTCTGTGTTTTTGAAGTGGATGACTTCATACGTACATGTGCTCCAATTGATTTTGCTGATTTCAGTTTCTTTCTCTGTTTCCATGATCTTTACAAATATGTGGTCCCTCATGAGGGTGTCAAGATGTGTCAGGTACACATGATGGTGGACTTCTCCTTGCTGGATAGTGAGGGTGGCACTGTCCCAGTCAATGTGAGGCTTTGTCTTTTGCATCCAATCTAATCCCAGTATGATATTGTATTTGGGGATTGGAATGATGGGGCTGCTAATTGTTGTTTGGACGTCTCCAATTTGGACCCGGAACGGTTTTGTCTCGTGGGTAACTGGTGTGCTGCGGTTGTCCACCATGATGACTTTCTTGATGCTACTTCAAATGGTAGGTAACTTCATGAGGTCTGCAAAACTCTTGTTAATGAGTGATTGATCAGTTTCAGTGTTGAATAGCGCTGTGCCCTGGTATCTGCAAAAACGGAAAGGATAGATAAGGAGTTTATTTCCAGATTGGGCGGCAAACAGTAGAGGGTTGCTGGAGGGAACCTGGATCATGGTGATTGAGTCCACTTCCTGTTCTCTGTACAAGTCTTGTGAAGAGGGGGAGAGCGGCTTGCCTAAGCACTCCCCTGAGCTTTTCCCTCCTTATTGGTATCTTTGGTGCTGGCCTGGTTGGCTTGTGCAGTGTGATTCCTGTTTTGAGGATGGGTACTGTTAGCTTGGTTGTTTTGCTTATTAGGGTGAGGCTCTCTCTTAGCTGCAGGGTTTTCCTTGCGTTTGTTGGTGGTGTGTAGGTTGTCAGACTTCTGAGCTGCGTGTTTTCCTTCTAGGAATACATCCTTGAGGTTCTTGCAGCAGGTCATGTCAAACTGACGTCTAATGTGTGTGGGAAGGCCATTGTAGAAGTCCAGGCATGGTCCAGGTTCATCAAAGTTGATGGTGTTGGGCTCACAGTTGTGTAGTCCTTTGTATGCGGCAATGTATTCCTCAATGGTTCCTGTCATTTTGAAGGCTTGAAGTTTGGTCATAATCACCACGTCTGAGTCCTTCATGGAGAACTTTTTGAGGAATGCAGCCTTGAACACTTCCCAGTCTTCCTTCTGGTCAGGATGTTGGGCTAGCTATTTGGTAACAAAGCGTGAAGCAGTCCCTGTGACGTGGAGGGCAATTCTGCTAACCCAGAGTCTTTGGGGGTACTCCACTTGTTCAAATTTGTTCTCGGTGCTGTTGATCCAAAGAGAAACGTTCTCATGGCGCAGTCCTACAAAGGCGCCAATCTCAGCAGTACGTAAGCGTTAAAACACAATATTGGGTATCTCAGGTTGCATAGGCGCTGTTGTGGTTGGCGTTGTAGGGAACAGTCTGCAGATTTTAAGAGTGTTGTACTGGTCAATGGGCACAAGGAGATTATCATAGATGACAAGGCCTGTGGGGACATCTTGTCCTACCTCGTAATCTCTCCAGCTGTTAGGGAGTGACATTTTTTGGGTTCTTTTCTTGAGAGGAATTTTTCCTTTGAGTTGGGTAGGTATGGATAACCTACCTGTGCTACCACTGTCAATTTTATACTTCTGGGAAGTATAATAATAAAAATAAAGGGGAATATTAAGAAGAGAATGATACTTTATTTGACATGAATATAGAAAATTATATAGTATCATGACAAGCCACATGTTGTCTATATACGTCATGGAGATCATGGGGTTTATCTGAGTAATGTTCCTCTTGAGTCATGAGGCTTAATCAAGTTATGTTACATTTAGGACCTGGATTGAGTGATCCGCGTCATAGATGGTTAACTGATAATGGTGCCACCAGTTTATTGACTGGGCGGTGAATTGCTTGGTGAGCTGCTCGGTGATTTACTTGGGGCGTGAATTCCCCAAGAGGGAGTAATTGAAGATGTTGCAACACTTTCTTGACCTGCTGGTAAAAAAAATCCTGACCTTAAAGGAGGTCAGGTAATAGCTTACAGAACCACTATTGGTGGTATCTGTAAGCTATCCAAATATTGTATTCAAGGAGGCCACCTCATCAAGATGTACCCAAAGGCTGTGACAGAAACCACAGAATAGTAAGAAGCTGTCTCCAAGTGGTGGGGAATTACCACCCAAATCCACATAGAGTTAATGGTTAACCACCAACACGGATTCAAATAATGTTTTGTAAAATTTACAAATGAGATACTAGGATTAAGTAAAATAATTAATCATAACCAAAATAGTACAAGATAAATAGCCTGTGAAAGCATCAGAAAATCTTCAGAATAAAATTCAGGACATTGAGATGCAACACAATTTTCATTTTCAAAGACAGGGGGAATCACTCCAAGATCAGCAGGCATTGAATTAACATTGGGAGGAGTCAATAATGAAGTTCCAACTGCAGGGACCCATCTTCCAGTAAGGATCCAGCTTAGAGTAAGGTTGTAGGAAATGTAGTGTAACAATCCAACTACAGGATGCATTTTCAAAAGTAAATTAGACCAAGGGATATTTGATTTTTTATTGAGTAAATTTTTGGGAGGACTCAACTCTTAGAGTTGAAACAGTGAAAATTATTCAATATATACCAAAATTGACTAAGCAATACCACCTGGATCCTGGGCTCCTATTCCTTCTACATTGTCAAGTGAGTATCTGGTCCAGGTTGCAAAGAAGCCTTGAGTGACCAATTTCTGACAACCATGCTGATTAACAAGCTCATATCAAGTGATCCTCAAATTATGTCAATTTATCAACGTCAATTTGCAAGGAGGAATTGGTTTCAGCTGGCAGACTGGAGCAGCTGTAACTCATTTTTGATTGACCATTTGATTTAAATCTGTTAATTTGGTCACTTTTTAAAGGGGTTTCTGGCTTTTTGAGCCTTTATACTTGGCCAAATAATTCCCGGCATGATGGAACCTACCGTGACAAAGGCCTTAAGTAACAATTGTCCCCACCAAACTACCTTAGTAGTTTGATATTTTACTCTCAACAAATATATTGCCTCAATGATTATCTTATTTCACTATTTCCCAATCAGATTTTTAATAACCAGACTGATAGATTCTGCTTTCTCACCTCTTCAATTTCCTGTTAATCTTTCTCCTTCTGCTCAAATGATTCCTGAAACCCGCAAAATTGAATGTGAGCCTATCTATGCTGCTGATCCCTTGATGTTGAGCCAAATTAAGGTCTTCCTGATGTATCTGTGCATAATCTTCTGCTGCACCTTTCCTTATTCACTAATCAAGGGTTGCCTTTCTGAGTAAACACACATCATCTCCTCCTCATTGATAATGTTGTCCTCATTTGGGTATACGTTCCTCATTTGATCAATTATGACGAGCTCTCACTCTACTTCACCCTGACATTTTCAAACTACTTTAATTCTGATATATTGTATGGCCTGCGCATCTTTGTTGTTAGATCATTCTCTTGCATCATGAATATCTCAGTGGTGAGCTCCACAATGCTCATCTCTTTATTTTGGAGTATGTTTGCAGCGGTTTTCTTTCCCCAGTTATACCCATCCTTTGCAAAGATAGAGATCACACAACCTCATTGTACTTTACTCTCACACCTCAAATTCTGGCAGCCTGCTCCTAGCCTTCCATCCCCTTTGTTAACTACTGCAAGAGAAATCTTGACAATGACTGAGGAATGGACTCAGCATGGTTTCACTCACAAGCTTCTGAGCTTCTTACTAAAACAAGCAGAACCTGAATCCTGTGAGTGGTGTTTGTCTATTCTTGAACAAGCACCCAATTCCTTTGATCATGCATCTACCCTAATTCCTTTGGTGACATGCCAAGCTCCAGCATCTTCCTCCTTGCTTGACTACAAAACCCTGTTATCAAGTTCCCAATGTCCTCAACCTCTACCCTTGCACGTCAAGCAGTTCCAGGCCAATGCCAAAAAATCATCACTCCCCCAAAGCGCCAAGCTTGTGGCCCTCTATCTCAGCCTTGACCACACAGGTCAAAGCTTGTCACCTTGGTCAAACCCTTCTGCTTCAGTCACTGATATGATACAGTGTCTCTTGCAATAAGTTGGGGGATAAATTAGTGACGTCCCAACAGCCCACACAGCCTCTGTTATTAGAGGCCCCTCCCATGTTGAATTGCCTACAGATTTAACAGAATTCAGTCACTCCACAAGGTCCTATACCCTCTGATGCCCCTCAATCCCTGGCAACACTGGCCTCTACTATGGCTGTAGCTCCTGTCAACAGCTCACCTCCCCAGAGCATCCCTACTCTGGCTGCAATTTCCTTCTATGATATTGATGACTCCTGTGCTACCATAGCAAGCTTGACATCTGCCAACTCCCAAGCGCCCACTTCAGGTAACACTACCAATGCCTGTAAACTTATATGCTTCAACCAGAACTGTCCATTGCTATCTGCCAAAGCTCAGGCTATTGTGGATCTCCACATTGCCATTATGAATAAGGTTGTGCCTACTCCTTGCCTCAAGCCTATTGTCATTGAACCTGTGATTGACCAACCCTTTGTAGCCTTTAATGAGAACCTGTTATCCATTAAAACAGCCCCTCAACTCCCAGTACAAATTGATTCCAATTACCCCCCTCTATCAAATAAAACAAAGAAGGGATATTTTTTGTTTCATTGTTCCTTTGTGTTCACATCTCATCTAAAAAAGACTATAGCTTTAGTAGATACTGGTACTACCAAAAACTTTATTTCTAAATATCTGGTTGACAAGCTAGGTTTAGAATGCAATCCTGGCGCTCTATGCAAATGAGGGGTATCTAATGTCTTCTGCTCATTCAGACTATGCTGTCTGTTATTCTTTTCTATCACTGATCACGCCTTTGTTGCTGAATCCACAGTAGCAAAGCACTTGACATAACCTATTATCCTAGGTGTAGAATGGTGGCAGAAGCACAATATTACCCCAATTCTCAAAGATAACCTACTGAGGATTGCTCATCCTGCCAGGATTTCCTTGGAGGTATCAATGATCCTGTTTGGAAAAGAAGCTCCTCATATCTTGGTGTTGGTCTCAGTAACAACAAATCACTCCATGTTTGTTGATGTACTCCTGTTGTTCCTCTCACACTTACATGCAGCTTTGACTCTAAGCTTGCTGATGGTCTCCCTGCTCACTCACAAATTTGACTTTGAGTTCAAACTCACCATTGATTTGGTGAAAGTAGCTTCCCCCATCTACTCCTTAAACATAAAGGAAAAAAAATGCTTAGAAGAATGGACAAAGGATATAGAAGCTAAAGGAAAGATATTTATGAAATCTTCTCCAATATGATCTCTGCTGCTGTTTTTCCAGAAGTCTGATGGATCACTACATCCTTGCATTGATTTTGGCAGCCTGAACAATGTGACTGTACCTGATCCATACCCCATACCCTTTGAGTCTCAAATCTCTAGGGAAGTGGAGAAGGCTAGGGTCTTTTCAAAGCTGGACTTCTTGAATGCTTTCAACCAAATTTGCATCAAAGAAGGTCAGGAATGGCTCACCGCTTTCAGGACTAAGAAGGGTATATTTCAGTGCCCAGTCATGCCTTTTGGCCTAAATAATGCCCTAGCAGTTTTCCAGAAGATAATCAATGCAGTACTGGGTGACCTCATTAGAAACTGTGCTATTTCATAAATGGACAACATCTTAGTATACTCTCCAGATGAGGAGTCACATGTCACTCACCTTTGTGCTGTAGTAGAAAGGATCCAAAAGGCCAATCTTGTTATCAAATTGAGCAAATGTGAATTCTTCAAGAACAAGGTTTCCTTCTTAGGTAATCTGATCTTGGAGAAAGACCATGACATTTCCCCTGAAAAAAAGATGAAATCAAAAACTGGTAGACCCTGAAAAACATTACCCAACCCCACAGTTTTTTGGGGACATGCAACTTCTTGAAACACTTCACCCCCCACTTGTCAGAAACGGCAGCCCCCCCTTTATTCTGCTAGTGGGAAAAGAACTCTGGAATGGTCTGCACAATGTGATGATGTGTTCAATGCTGTCAATAATAACATGTGTTATTCAACCAAACTCTGCCATGTTGATGCCTTCAAGCCCTTCATCTTACCCACATATGCCTTAAAATTTGCCATTGCCTCAGTCCTTCTACAAACTGCTGATGATGAGCTAGAATACCCTGCGGGCTATTTCTCTAGGAAAATAAAATCCAAAGAAATCAGCTACATGATCTATGGCAAGGAGTTATTAGCAGTAGTGGATTATATGAAATATTTGCAGCATCACCTTATTTCAGCTATATACCCCTTTACAGTAAGGAAATATCAAAAAGCCCTGCTGTATTACCATAACCCTTATCTCCTAACTGAACGTCAGACAAGATGGTACAAAGCTCTAGTAAAGTTCAAGTTCCAATATGAGTTTATCAAAGGCGTTGATAATCATTTGGCTGACTCTCTCAGTTGAAACCCAGCGTTCCTTCCAGACGTTAAGGCTGAACAAGAATTCAACACAAAGGTCATGATTCCCCCCAGTGACATCCTATCTTCACCCCTCATGGAAACAATATGCAACCTAAGTGTTCAAGAACCCACCAACTCAGACCTGGTAGCTAGAGTTAAGTTGCTGCAACCATTGAACAAGCAATACACTAATTTGTTTAAAATGGCAAATTAATCTATTCCCCACGCCTGCTACAGTTCTGAGGATAGTACCATACTTCACAATAGTTGCCTATGGATACCCAATGGATCTATTTATCTGGAAATTATCAAGGAACACCATGACAAAATTTTATTTGGACACCAAAGAAAAAACAAGATCATAAAGATAATACACAGACAATTTGATTGGAGAGGTCTCAGATCAAATGTAGCAAAGTACCTAAAAGGCTGTATGGTTTGTCTAAGGTCAAAGCCCTCCTGCCTCAAACAGACAGGTCTAATTGTACCTCTATAAATTCCAAATGGTCCATGAACATCTATTTCTGTTGACTTCATAGTTGAACTTCCCCCATCAAATGGCTACAATGCAATCATGGTAGTGGTAGATTGTTTCCCAAAGATAAGCTACTGCATCCCCTGCCAAACCACAATTACATCAGTTCAGATGGCCAAACTGTTTTTCAACAATGTCTTTGTTCACCATAAGATTCCCCAGGAGATCATAAGCAACAGGAGTCCTCAATTAACAGCATAATTTTGGGAGAAATTATCCAGACTCCTTGACATTAAGTTATGCAGATCGACAATCTACCACCCTCAATCTGATGGCCAAACAGAGAGGGTAAATCAATGTTTGGAGACATTTATTAGATGCTACTCTAACGCTGAACAAGACTACTGGTTTCAAACATACAAATGGCTCAATTTGCTTATAATAATTCCCCCAATTATCATCCAATGTCTCCCCATTCTACATAATTTATGGCTACAACACCCAACGTAACTTTGGCTCACTCTCAGGTAGCAAAGTGGAGTTAGCATTCTTACAGGCTACCATCTTAAAAAGAATTCATGAAGAAGTCAAAGAGTCCTTGACTCATGCCGTGACAACTTACAAGGCCTATGCAGACATGAAAAGAAGAGAAGGTTCAGTGCACAAAATTGATGATCAAGTACTGGTTGATTCTCAGAACATGCAAATAAAGATCCCCTGCCAAAAGCTAGGCCCCAAAAGAGTAGGCCCTTTCAGAATCTTAAAAAAGATTGGATCCTCAGCCTATCAACTGGACCTTCCTCCCTCCTTCCACATCTTCAGCCAATTTCATGAATGTCCCTTAACTAAGTACAAAGTCCCCCCTGTATCTACTCCTGATCCTATAATGATAGATGGATAATTGGAACATGAACTAGAATCAATAATTGCATCTAAACTATCCCATAAGCGCCTGCACTACCTATTGGCTTAGAAAGGATAAATAGTCTCAAAAAAAGTTGGATCCCACATTGTGTCAGGGCCCAGAATACCCTGGACAATCAACTGGCTTTCCTAGAGGCAAAGTAACCCATCATTTGATTTGAAAGGCCCACAAGCCTCAAATCCCTAGCATCAATTCTATTAAAAATTTGGCCCCCTTCACTATCAGGAAATGATACATTGGGAGGCAATTGTTTGATTGCACAATTGGGCAAGATTGCTTGTGGGTTCTATAAATAGCTATGGCACCTTGGCATACTGCATCTCAACCAAGGTTCCTGTTATACTAGACAATAATTACCCATTCCCAGGCTCAAGTATGCAATTCCAAGGCCAAATCACCTGTTTGACTGAAAATGATGCCACCAGATCTCTGGTGGCACAAAAGGCTACACATTCACCAGTAATTATAAATAGTGAGGAGGAAAAGCCCTCCTCACTGTTGAAATCTTAATAAAGCAATTTTATGCCCAGAAATTATTATCTTATTACAGGAATTGATTATTTTTGCTCCAATTTAATTATTCTCTTTGCATCTATTCGGGAATCCACAAAACAATATAATATTTCCTACCCATAGCCTCCTGGTTATACTCCTGATATCTCAGTCAATTCACCCCACACTCTTGACTTGGAGTATTTCCACCCCCATCATCTGGATCTCCTGCCTGCTATGAAGGAGATTCCTGCTGCTCCCCCTCTACCCAATGCGCCTCCTACCCAGGACTTCAGCAAGTTGGGATTCGTTTATATCACAGTATTGGGGATGGTCAATCAGGTTGTGCCCCATACTAGAAGTTGGCATCCCCTAGCTACAGAAGTGAATTACCTATTCAGAATAGCATCAATTGTGTACATGGCTTTCCAGGCCCAGCCTGCCTCCCCTGTGGGAGTCCAGCCGGACTCTGGTATGGGCTGTGACACATTGTAACCTGACTCATGCCCCAAAAATGCTCCATGAATTTCACAATAATAACTCCCAGGCAGTAGGTTCTGTAAAGACCACCCTAGCTGCCCTGAAACTTCATCCAGCCCACACAAACTATGCACTGGCAGCACTTCCAGGAGGAGGAAAGTCCCTGTCACTAAAGAAGAAGAGTAATTTCACAGCCATAGTTTTACCAGGTGTGGCTTGTCCAAAAAGCTACCACCTGGGGAAGCCTGTCCCAAAGCCCCACCCACTTGTGGTGATGTAGATTTAAATATAACAATCAATTGCAAGTGGGTGGTGGCACAGGAAATTGGTTCCAAGTGGGGCGCAGATATCTCACGCCCAATTTTCCCTCCTTTGAACTGCTAGTCATCAAATCCTGACCTAAAAGAAGGTCAGGTAATAGCTTACAAAACCATCATTGGTGGTATCTGTAGAGGGGCCATGTGACTGTATAACAGTCACTGTCAAGTATTTAGCCAAATAAATACTCCAAAATATAAAGATGTTCTGTTTTTGCTGTTTATTTCATGTAGATAGGTTTAACTGAAATTTTTCAGATAAAGATTCCTGGAAACTTGTTATATATATTTAATAAAAGAATATAATATAGGTGGTTAGCCAGGTCAGGCTAGCTAGTAAAATTGCGGCAAGATTGGCCAAAGCAATCTTGGGGACTAGGCGTCTCAAAAGCAATTTAATTAACCAGGAAGGTTAGGTAATAAATACATGGAATATAATTAATGAGGATTTAATTATATTGTTTAATTTCCTTGACTGTGTCAAGAAGTTTGGTTAAGGTCAACCATAGGTAAACACCAAAATTTGGGTTAAAAGCGCTGTGTTGGCAAATTCATTGGGTTAAAATTGCTGCCAAGCCACCTAATTGATTTGAGAAGCGCCAAGACGCCACCTAGCAAAATTTTTCAGGTGCTAGGGCGCCGCAGTGACACCTGGTTTGAGTTTCAAAGCATTTTAATGGGTTTTTAATCCAAAAAACTATTAAATGCAAAGATAACTAAATAAAGGCAATGATGTCTAGGGATTTAGGTTTGATCATTTTGTTCACAGTTGGAACATTGATAGCTGAGTTTTGAAATGTGTATATTCCACAGGGTTTTGGTGCCGAGAGCTGAGGAAGCTCTATGCCAAATTGATACATTGAGATGAATGGTGTCAGGTGACTTCTTCTCATTGTAGGTTAATCCTCATAGGCTGAGAATTACAGGGGATCTTTTAGGTAAAGATCTAGGTTTAGATGACTCAAATGTCATAGACCACGTGAGATGAATCATAGGTTGATTCAGGAACCAGAGGAGTTTTCAGCCAAATATGCCCCAAATGATATATAAGCAAAAACAGCTAAATTTTAATAAAGATATATTGTTGATTTTGATGCTTTCCCCTCAGTTACTTTTCAATTATTATTTCTTCTTTGTTAACATTTGAAAGGAGGAATTTTTGAGTACTTTGTGTGGAAACTGCTGCCGCCAGGAAAGAGGTTCCTACAAGTTTGTTGGAGGAAGCTTGCGCAAGCTTGGAGGTCACCAAGACTGTGCCTGAGGAGTCCTTGGTGGAAGTAAAGGCTGCGTTCAAAGAGTTATACTCCAATTACTTTGCTAAAGAAGGGACTCCCTTCCAAGGAAATCAAATCTATGTGTGGGATTCCTGGAACCTGTTAGTAGGATTGGACAAAATCTTACAGCAAGTAAAGGACAGAGCCAATTGTGAAGTTGAGGAACTAAGAAATAGAGAGGAAAAGAGTGTCAAGATCATGGCTTGTTGGCAGGATGACAATAAAGCGTTGTCCCATAAAATTGCATCCCTGGAGGCAAAGCTCCTTGAAGCTTTGTCACAGGAAGGTAATGGCAATAAGAGTCAAGGGCAGGATAATGTTGCAACTGAACCAATGAGGATTCAGTATTTGGAATTGGGGAAGACAACAGTCCAATAGAAAGGACAGAATAATAATAATAAGGTATTGTTTATTGTAGAATATTGTGATTAATATACTATATGGGGAAAGCCACAAGGCCACAAGGGGGTGGCATAGTAGGAAGTTACATGTAAGGGTTAGAGCCAAGGAATAACTTGTGCGGGAATCAGCAAGTTGAATTGGTAGCGCTCCTAATTAGGATAAAGTACCTGTATTTGATATTGCCATCAGATTAATCTATAATGTTAGATACATCAAGGGGTGGCTCATCAAGCGCCCCCTGTGTATTGTAGGATACATTAACAGGCAATTCTGGAAAATTGGTTGCAACACCCCCTTGCCCCCTGCTTGTTGTCAGACACCAAGACCAGAGTCTGTGGAAGGCCTGGGAAGGTCCACACAAACAACTTTTGTGTGGGGATGGTGTGGCAGGGGCGCAAGCAATCATGGTGAAGCTTCTTGGTGTTTCCTTGGGCATCCTCAAGTTAGTAGGTATGGTTGTCATAGACTGTAGCTATCTTGAAGGGCCCTAGGTGATTGGGTTCCAACTTGGCAGAATTGGGATTGAGGGTGTAGACAGGGTCACCTATGGTGTATCTAGCTTTGAGGTGCTTTGTTCCTCCTGCAATCTGCTTGTGTTTGATTTCCTGGGCTTTGGTACGCCATTGGTCTAGGGAGGGCGTTATCACTAGAAGGGGCTTGTCAGGAACCTTGAACCGTAGTTTCCCCTGTTCAACCCCGGTCAGACTGTCAGGTGTTCCAAAGGCCAGGGTGCTAGGGCTGAACCCAGTGCCCCTGTTGATTCTTGCTTGCAGGATCAGTAGAGCGGTGGGAAGATGTTCAGTCCATGAGGTGTTAGGGTGCTCTTGTGAGAGCTTGGCAATTAATTGAACCAGTGAGCCATTTAACCGTCCCACGCGTCCATTGACTTGAGGATGGTAGGGGGTCGTAACTATACGTTGGAGTGCGTTCTTGGCGCAGTATGCCTTCATGACATGCCCAACAAGTTCAGGGCTGCCATCTGTGATGAGACATTTGGGTCGCCTAAAGCAGGCCACAATTTCCTTACCAATAAAGCAGGTGATGGTGGTGGCAGTGTGGTTGGTTGTTGCCCAGGCCACTGACCAGCGAGAGAAGTAGTTGATGAAATTGATAATGTACTTCTTTCCCAGTCTGTCTTTAGGGAGTGGCCTCACAATGTCAAGGGCCCACTGCTTGAAGGGTTCCATGGCCTTGATGGGCAGGGCAGACTTGGGGGGTGCAGGTTTGGACATGTTTTTTCTACACAACACGCATGTTTCAAGGAGGTCCAAGATGTCTTGACGCATGCGCAGCCACCAAACCTTATGTTTCATGATCTCAAAGAGGTTAAGCCCTCTAATGTGACCCAGGGTTTGGTGGTAGTGCAACATTGTGTCCCCTTGTTGCGTGGTGGGAATGTAAGGTGTCTTTTCACCTGTCTCTGCCTGGCAGCAGACGTTATCCGCATTGGTGGTGAACTGACTTTTGTTGTCCTTCAACTTGGAGATGGTGACCAAATTAAGGCCCTCGTAGCAAGTTGCCTCAGGGCAGAGGTAGAGCATGGGCCAATCTGGGTCCAAGCCATTTTCACTAGTGATGGACACCACATAGAGTTGCAAAAGAGCGTCAGCTGTGACAAGTTCCTTTCCAGGCTTGTACTTGATGCGCAACTGGTAAGGGGATAAATGCTTGACCCATCCTGCTTGGCGGCGTGCCAAGTGGGACTGCATGTTGAAGTACTGGAGTGACTTGTGGTCTGTCAGGACGCGGGGTGGGAAGGTAGCACCTTCCAGATAACAGCGCCACTTCTCAACGCAGTGCAAAATTGCCGCCAACTCTTTATCATGAATGGGGTAGTGTTGTTCCAAGTCAGTAAGTTTCCTGGACTCATATGCCACGGGGAGAAAGACACCATTGTCAGTTTCTACCCTTAGCACGCCCCTATGGCCCTGTTGGAGGAATTGGTCTTGAGTTTGAACTGTCAGTTTTGATTGGGGAACTGCAGTACTGGTGCTGTTATGTCAGGAAGCCAGTCATAGGTAGAGGCATTGGGCGGCTCAGGGTGAGATGCGGCCAAGCCGGCGGGTAAGGCCCACCATAGAATGTGTGCTAACTTGATAATATAAGATACAGAACACCCAAGTAAGGACCAGGGTACAGAGTTGGGGACCACGGAGTCTACCAAACCTGTCAAAGTAATTTAGAGTACTCCAAACAGCTGGGTAGAGGTGGTCTCAGCTGCGGCAGTAGGTTCCAGCAGACGGTCTGGTCGTGGGGTTAAGGGCGGAGTCATAGGAACAAAGTAGGCTGGCAGATAATTGTACTTGTCTTTGAACAATCTTGGCGGCCTTTTGTACCACTTTCCTTTGCATCCTATGTATTTGGTTTCTCTAGTCCTGGCCAAGGGGTCAGCAATAAGGATAGTCTCCAAGTCGTACTCTGAATAAGCCAGGTTGGGGGGTATTCAGTAAAACGCACAGGTCCAAAGGGGGCTCCCAGGGGACGGTATAATGCCTGGGGAAATTTGGCAGGTTGGTCTTGGGGAAGGGCGGCAGCCTGGCAGTCTACTTGACTGGAATTAAGATGGAAGATCACTAAGACTAGATAGGGTAAGATTTGTTTGAACCAAAGGTTCATAAAACTTTATTATCAAAAATGACAATGTGGTCTTCACCATACCGCTGGGGTTTTTATACCATGGGGTTTTGCTCCTTCAATTTTTGCAGGATTCAGGTTTGCAGACAAGGTGCTGGCAGGATGTGGGTCTTGTCTTGGGGTCCCAAGGGCGGCAGATCCAGGTTGTGCCTGTTCTGGCAAATTGGAAAGGTGATGCTTTGTTTTGCCGCCACTGTTCACTATGTCACCTGAGTAATCCAATTGTACTACCCTTTCTGGGCGGCATGCCAGCAGGTTGTTGGCAGAGTTGAGAATAGGGTTTGTTTTAGCCTCTTTAAGGCAAGCTGTAACCGCTGCGTAGGTTTGGGTCTTTGGTGGCTCCAGGTTAGCATCAATCTGATGACCATTTGGGGAATTTTCCTTGGGAGATTGGCAGGTCTTGGAGTAACTTGTCAACTCAAGTACACAATTTAGCAAGTTGGTGGTCCCCTGTCTACTTTGTGTGACTCGAGTTGTCTTTGGAGGGTCCTTTGTAGTAGGCCGGCGGAACGCAGAGTAATTCATCAATTTGAGCCCATCTCTTAACATATTGGCGGGTCCTGGACAGGTCTGGAGGGTTGGATCCGCCTTCTGGGGACCGGGGCTTAACTCTTGGGTTTTCAATACAAGTATTGAAATGTCATTCATGACATGTTGTGAGCCTTTGCTTCAATGTCTCAAAGGCTTGATCTCTGAGGAGGGTCCAATAGAAGCGCTGTTTGGTATTGAGGAGCTCAGTGAAAGGTGCAATTAGTTCCCCGCAATTGGGAATGAACTTGCACACATAGGCAACCATGCCTAGGAATGTCCACACCTGGCCCACATTGATGAGGGGCAGCATGCTGGTGATTGCCTTGATTTTGGCAGGGTCGGAATTTATCCCTTGGGTAGAGATGGTGTGCCCAAGGAATAACAGCTCCAACTTGAGGAACTCACATTTGGAGGGTTTAGCTTTTAGCTGGTTCTTCCAAAGGGTGTTGAGGATAGCACGGAGGTGTTAGAGATGCGTGGTTTGATCTTGACTGAAGACAATAATTTTGTCAAGGTACACAACCACACATTTTCCAATAAGTTCCTTGAATGCTTTGTTCATCAACATGGCAAAGGTGGAGGGAGCTTTGGTCATTATAAAGTTCATGACACGACACTCAAGCAACCCGTAGCGTGTGCAGAAGGCAGTTTTTACCTCATTCCCTGGTGCAATGCGGACCTGGTTGTACCCTGAAGTGAGATCAATCTTGCTAAAGACCTTCACACCTGAAAGTGTATCAAACAGGTTGTCAATCAGCAGCAGGGGGTACTTGTTCTTAACCGTCACCTCATTTAGGGTGCAGTAGTCTGTGACCAGGCAAAGAGACCCATCCTTCTTAGCTACAAAGAAGACAGCCGCCCCGTATGGAGATAGCGAGGGGCAAATAAAGCCCTTATCAAGCGCATCCACAAGGTGCTGGCAGAGGGTTTCATCTTCCTTTGGTGTGAGACGGTATAATGGCTGTACTTTAGGTAACGACCCTTGAAGTTGTACAGCGTGCTGGATCTCCCAGGGAGGAGGTAGTTGTTCAAGTGTCTCACTAAATACACCATTGTACTCCTTGAGGAGTTCAGCAAGCGCTGGTGGTGGTGAGGAGGTCAAGGGAGAGACCGCTGATGGTTCAGCACGGATAACTTTGACTGAGCATTGGTTAAAGTCTAGTTTCCCCCCTTGAAATTGTACAAGCCTGTCTCTGTTATTCTGACAAACACAATATCATGGAGTAACTTGCTCATTTCTACAGGGTAAATCTGGAACCCCACCCCATTTCTGTTGAGGGTGATGACAGAGGTATCCCAATTGATGTAGGGACAATTGTGCCAAAGCCAGTCAAGACCAGCAATCACGTTGTGGCTGAGCCCTGCCATAATTGGCCCAGAGAGCTTAACCTGGATGTTCCCCATTCTAACAGAGAAGGGTACTGTCTTGTGGGTGATGGCCACTCTGCGGGAGTCAGCTACTTGTACTGCTTTGAACCTGCTGGGTACTCAGTCTAATTGCTGAGAGTTGGCAAACACCTGGTCTGCCATAGTGTGGTTGGCCCTGGTATCTACCAGTAATTTGTGGGTGTTCCCATGGAAACAGAAGGGATAGGAAAAGTGTGTTACTTTATTTGAGGAGTGGCTTGCTTGCAATACGGGGTTGTCACTGTGGACTTGAAAGACGTCCAGGGTTTCAAATTTGTGAATGTTGTAGTCACAGGGATTTTTTGTAAGCAGGGATTGAGAGGATGGGTCAGGTGGGGTTGTAAGGCCTCTTATTGCTACAACCCCCAGGCTTTTCCCTGATCCTCAATCTGCGCTAGCTGAAGCTCCCCCTTGCAGGGGTGTTTAGTCCCATTATCCTGCTGACGTGGTTGGTGGCAGCCTACTTGATTGTGGCCACTGCCAGGTGTGGTACGTGGTTGGGATGGAGTGTCACTGGTACAGCAGAAGCCCATTGAGTCCTGGTTGTTAGCCTCCACAATGGCTTTGTAGCAGTCATCAATGAAGGTGCAGCAACCTACAGGGACCCACTTGCAGATATGGGGTTTTAACCCATTGATGATGAGAGTGATTAGCATTGCATTTCTGTTGGTCACGGCTTTGGGGGCGGCAGCAAGAGCTTGTTGCCAGGCAGCAAGGTACTCAGGCACGGAACCAGTTTGCTTGATTGCTAGAAGAGGAGTTCCCACAATAATGGGGGAGAAGGTTTCACTGTAACAGGACTTGGCGGTGTCTCAGAATGCCGCCCAGGTAACGTTGAGTTCCTGACTGGCCCAGTTGGTGAACCACACAGCAGCAGGCCCCGTGAGGCAGCCAGATGCAGTGGCAACCCACATGTGCTCAGGAACCTGACAGATGCAAAGGCAGGTTTTGGTAGACTGGAGCCAACTGACAATGTTGGCCCCTTTGACGCCACCAGCAAAGGATTCTAACTGAAGGTTGAGCATACACTGGGACAGGTCCAACTGGGGTGGGGTGACGCTGGCGTCACGCTGCCCAAGGCAGTGTCAATTGTACATGCTGGTGAGAACTAGCTGGTCTTGATAGATGACGTACCTGTTGGGGATGTCCCCCTTGGGGATTGGCAGGAAGGTCTCTTGTTAGGGAATAGCCATACAGCCTGTAATCCGTCCTTTCTTGGGGGAATTTTGTTTTAGGCAGGTTGTTAACCTACCGCTGCTATCACTGTTACAACTGAACCAATGAGGATTCAGTATTTGGAATTGGGGAAGAAAACAGTCCAATAGAAAGGACAGAATAATAAGAATAAGGTATTGTTTATTTTAGAATATTGTGATTAATATACTATATGGGGAAAAACACAAGGCCACAAGGGGGTGACATAGTGGGAAGTTCCATGTAAGGTTTGGAGCCAAGGAATAACTTGTGTGGAAATCAGCAAGTTGAATTGGTAGCACTCCTAATTAGGATGAAGTACCCGCCATTCAATATTGCCATCAAATTAATCCATAACGTTAGCTACGTCAAGGGGTGGCTCATCAAGCGCCCCTGTGTATTGTAAGATACATTAGCAGGTGAGTCTGGAAACTTGGTTGCAACAATAATAGTAAGTTAGACTGGTTGGACCTGGATCTGTCACACTGTCTAAACATTGTGTACAAGGAGGCCACCTCATCAAGATGTACCCAAAGGCTTTAAGTAACATTTGTCACCACCAAACTACCTTAGTAGTTTGATTTTTCCTAAATAAAATATCTTGCCTCATTATTCACTTAATCCAATATTTACTGTTGTGTTTTTTATTACAGCACCACATATATTTGATATTATAGGGCACAGAGCATTTGATTGAATACAGTCATATTTGAGGATATGAGTATCTGTCACTACCCATACCAGAGTCCAACTGGAATCCCACAGGGGAAGTGGGCTGGGCCTGGAAGGCCATGTACACAATAGGCGCAATTTGTAACAGGTAGTTAACTGCAGTAGCTAGGGGGCGCCAACTCCCAGTATGGGGCACAAATTAGTCAACCAGCCCTAATACTGTGATGTAGACAAACCCCAATTTACTGAAGTCCTGGGCAGGAGGCACATTGGGTAGAGGGGGAGCAGCAGGAATCTCCTTCATAGCAGGCGGGAGATCCAGATGATGGGGGTGGAAATACTTCAAGTCAAGAGCGCAGGGTGGATCAACTGAGGTAGTAGGAGTATAACCAGGAGGATATGGATAGGCAAGTTTATATTGTGTTGTGAGTTCCTAAATAGATGCAAAGAGAATAAGTAAATTTGAGCAAAAATAGACAATTTCTGCAATAAGATAATAATTTCTAGGCATAAACTTGCTTTATTAAGATGTCAACAGTGAGGAGGGCTTCTCCTTCTCACTACTTATACTTACTGATAATTTAGTGGCTTTTTGTGCCACCAGTGAACTGATGGCATCAATTTCAGTTGAACTTACAATTTTCACTAGAATTTGCGTACTTGGTTCAGGAGTTGGGTGCTCATTAGTTGGTATAACATGAGCCTTTCTTGAACTGCAGCATGCCAATGTGCCACAGTTATTTATAGATCCTGCAAGCAATCAAGCGCCCAATTGTGCAATCAAACAATTGCGCTCCCAATGTACAATTTCTTGATAGTTGAGAGGCCCAAATTTAATAATAAAATTGAAGCCAGGGATTTGAGGCTCCTGTGCCTCTTGAATCCAGGGCCATTTGTTAGTTGAAAGGGGGTTTTCTCGCTCTGGGAGATACTTGGTAAAGGTTCCCAAGCTGTGGGGTTTTTTGCCTCTAGGAAGGCCAGCTGATTGTCCAGGGCATTCTGGGCCCTGACATTATTGTTGTATCAGAAGAGCCAGGATTGAATGAAAACATGATTATTGCCCAGAAATAGCTTCTGATCACGCAGAAGCACTTAATATTTGGATAAAGGTCAAACAGATTAAAGATAGATCAAAGATGTGTCAAATATTATTCTTATTATAATTGATTAATTCTTATTATACCTTCTGCAAGTTTAATCCCTGGGCTACTAGCCATGTCTTCTAGAAAATTCTAACATGCCTCTAATTTGGGTAATTGTTAATCTAGGTTTGGCGTTTATTGCACGTCAACTAATTAAATTTCTTCATCTTCACCCAGCACAGGTGATCCTTGCTGGCATGGAATAATTTAGTTACTTCAGGATCACTTCCTACCTTTCTGGCATGCTTCAAGCTTAATGCTTATTAATGTGATTGATATGAGAATTCAAGATTGTGGGGAATCAAACCTAGTGCCTTGGCGCTCAATGTAAAAGTAAAGTGGTGCCTGCAATATTTGCCAGGCGGCGCCACAGCGCTTGCAATAATTTTCATTTGGCACAGTGGCGCTTGACGTAAAAGTAGTTCAGCGCTTTGGCGCCTAACCATAATTGCTAGGCGGCGGCGCGGCACCTGTATTTTTCCAAAGTGGCGCGGCAGCAAATCATGTATTATTAAGCGCTGCAGCGGCGCTTACCATTGGCTTATTTATGGTTCAGGTCAGCAGACTACTGCTGATCCAAAACACATATGTTTTATAATACTAATTTATGTTATTTGGCAGCTGTAATTCATATCTGCAAGCTCCATCATAGTTGGCATCATTGGTTTTTATACTGCCAATTTATGGATTTGGTTGCTGAAACCCTAATCTGTGAGCTCCGTCATAATTAGCATCATTGCTTGGTCAAAATTCCCAAAATTTACCAATCAGATTTTTAACAACCAGATTACTAGATTCTGCCTTCTCATCTCTCTGATTTCCTGGGAATCTTCCTCCTCCTGACAAAACGATTCCTGAAACCCGCAAAATTGAATGAAACCTATCTATGCTGCTGATTTCTTGGCTGAGTCAAATTAAGGTCTTTTTGTTGTACCTGTACATAATCTTCTGCTGCACCTTTCCTTATTCACTCTTCAAGGGTTACCATTTCCAAGTAAACATACACCGTCTCCTCCTCATTGGTAATGTCATCCTAATTTGGGTATGCATTCCCCATTTGATTGATTACAACAAGCTATCACTCTACTTCACCCTGACAGCTGTGTACTATTTGCTAGGGGGCATGACGGGCACTTTGGACACTTTAATCTTGTAGCCAAGTTTTCTAGATTAATAATGATTGTATGGACAGTCACCTTCTAACTCACTGGCTTCTTCTTTCCCAGATACTCAAACTTGTGTTGGCTAAGTTCACATTATTGTATGGATTTTACAGAGGACAAACAAAATCAATTTTAGCCTAAAGCAAAATTAAAAATTAATAAATCTATATAATTAACAATAGAGTTGGATTCTCTTCTATTTTGTTTAAGCTCAGTTAATTTCATTTACCGTTGAGTGGATTTTGTTTATCCTCACAGCTATGAAAACTGCTTTACCGCTTTTGGAAGCTTTTGATTTGTTCAAAATTACATATTTCATTAAATAAACTGAATATAATAGATGGTGCTTGATTTAGCAGCTGATTTCAACATCATTTTATTGAGAGCTCTTGGCTCCCTTCCAAAACCCCTTTAAATTATAAAATCAAATGTGAGGTTTTGAATCATGAGCCCTTGGGTTGACAAAGTTTGAGGAAAAATTTACCTTCAAGCTGCGTAAGAGTCAACGATTTTCCAAAACACTGAATATATTTTCAAGCACATTTGAAAGCAATCCTTTAGCTTTATCTCTTCTTAAACATTCCGTGGGGCCTGCATATATATAAGGTTTGTGTTTCTAATAACCTTTATAAGCCTCTAATTTCACTTGGTTTCTCTCCAGATTTTTTTATTTTTTTTAATTTAATTTTCAACTTTCAAAGTCACCCTTCACTTACTTGAAATGGAAAGCCTGACTGTTTCCAACTTTGGCTGAATCATTTGAAATCTCTTTTTTTCATCTCAACATTATTGAATCTACTAAACATAAACTGGTTCAATTTAAAATTAATTGAGAAATTACAGCATGGAAACCAACTTTGATTTCTTAGATCCCATCTTAATATTTCATCAGGCAAAATCGTGTTCCCTCAAAAATCAACATTTTATCGGGCTTTAAGCACTCTATGAACATAATTTACCTTTTCTTGCAGATTGAATCCAGAATATTGCTAGCATTTTATTTTTGAGTACCGTTTTCCTTTAAAATAATAACTATATTATTTTATTGAATCAATTTTTGGGCGCCCTGAATTTTCAGACCGCCTACTTGTCACTTCTTTGCCTAATCTAGAAACAACTTTAATTGATATTAAATTTCAGGTTTCAGAATAAACCAAAATGCTTAATTCAGCTGTAACAAAATTCATTTCGTTGCTTCGTCCTGGGTGTACCCGTACTCTAAAAAATGATCTGAATGGCAGTTGTCAGACTAAAAATGTGCGCCATCTGAAGACCAGATTTCAAACTCGAAGCTTTTCAATCTCCAGAATGGTTTTAAATGATGCTTCCAAAGGCAGCGGAGGCTCTGATCAAGGTTTATTTTCTTCACAAAAGATCAATGAATTTAAGTCACACCCAATGTACGCTGAGATACTGAAGCACCCTGATCTTTTGCAGGAACTGAAGATAACCCTTGATATGATGAAGGTTTCTAGCTCTAAAAGCTCAGCTCCTTCGTTTGCGCAAGCCATCAAGCTTCTGGCAGACCCAGCCATCCGCAAACAGCTAGATAAGCTGGAGAAAATGTTCGAAGAAAAGAAAATCAAAATAGATCGCAGTTTACTTAAGGCTTTCATGTCGTAAGTAGCCACGCTTTGAGCTAACTTCGCAGTTATATCTTTTGATCTCAATTACGATGTTCTCTAAAATATTTAAACTCTGCAAGTCCTCTTAAAACATATATTATACATTTTGAAAGTGAGCTTAAATATAATATAACATAATATAATATGCAATGTACTATACTTTCTTGAGCATAAGCCCATTGCCTTAAAATACATATACAGCCAGTAAAAAAATTAAGCGGGCTTCACATTTAAAGTAAAGAAAAATCATAATAAAGAAAATCACCAAAATTTGCATGAATAGATACACCACAAAATTTAATCAAATACAGAGAAAAAAGTATGCAAATAAAATAAAAGTGATGAGGAGCAACTTTTGGGAAAGCTTGAATATGGATTTAAGAAGAGAAGTATATTACATTGGATAATACTTAGACTTATATAGCTTGCACTGTGGCAGGGACTTGATTCAGATCAAAGATAAGGGCAGTCATGTGCAGAATGGGTTTGAGTCACTGGATACCTGGACAAGTCATGAGATATTGGTTTGTTGCCATTTCTGGAATGCTGAACTGAATAGTGGATTGGCACCAAACCAGGCAATGACTGGATGTTAAGTGTGTTAACAGCAGCCAGAATACCAGTACATCCAGGCCCTCAACACCCCCCCTTGAGGGGTTACTCTGGTACATCAGGAGGGGGCTTTGTCTTGACAGCTGCCGCCTGATGTTCCTGGAGTTGTTTGCTAGTTGGTACCAGCCAGTTCGAGTGTTCTCCTTTGCTGAGGCAAAGGCGGAATCTGTGGTACTTTTTGAAGGTGGGTTTTTTGGCGCCCTGAAACTCAACCAGGTAGGTGTTCCTGTCTGGTCTGTATTTGACAACCCTTCCTAGTCCTCTGAGTACTGAATCCAGCTTCTTTCTGTTTCTGGCAAGGATCCAGACAGGGAAGTTGACTGGGAGTGGTTCCTCTGCAGAGGTCACCTTTTGTGCTTTGAGTCTATTGTTTTCTGCTATCTTAGCTTTGAGGTGTATGTGTTGTAGCGCTGGTTTCTGTTCCACTGTGGGGGGCTTCCCCGGGGGAATCTTCACATATGGTTGGTTATTGGGGTGACTATCTCTGGTTTGTACCCATATGTTAGTTCAAATGGTGAGTAGCCTGTCCCTTGGTTGATGTGTGCCCAATATACTAATAATACATACTTCACATATAGTGAATATGTGTCTTTGGCTTTGCCATCCATTAATTTCTTGAGGGTTCTGATAAGGCTGCTGTTTAGGTGTTCAAATCTGCCATTAGCCTGTGGCCTGTAGGGAAAAATTGTGAAATGTTTGAATTTTTTTGCTTTTAGATTATTTTTTACTATGTGACCTGATAACTCTGTTGCTCCATCAGTTATGATGTAGTCTGGAATACCATAGTTGGCTATTATTGCCTTGTTAATGAAGCAGTTTATTGTTTCTGCCTTGTGATTCTTTGTTGCCCAACAGATAGGCCATCATGTAGCAAAGTCAATGGCTACAATTAAGAAATGTTGCTTTGTTTTAATTCAGGGAAGGGTCCCACTACGTCCAGCCCCCAAACCTTGAATGGTTTGGGGTCAGGTACTGGGTTAACTGTTGGCTGAGAAGCCTTGGTGTTGGTGTATTTCTCACACACTGTGCACCTTTTCAGAATGCCAACTATATTTTGTTTAAGATCGGGCCACCATACTATCTCTTTTAAACTGAGGTATAGATTGTTAGCCTTTGTGTGTCCCAGTAGACGGTGATGTCTTAGGATAGTGTCAACTCTTTGTGCAAGTGGGATGTAGGAAACATGTTTGTCTTTAATGATTTTATATACAGTGCCATTTGATACATAGAAATATTTTTCATTCCTTACTAATGTATTGTGGGTCAGTTGATGTGTGCAGGGGTCTTTCCCTTTTGTCTTGTACTCAGTGTTCTATAGGTTGGGTCAGTCAGGGTTCAGGTGGTCAGAATGATCATCTCAAAGCTGACATAGCCTAGAGAGAGCATCAGCTGTGACCAGCTCCGCCCTCTTTTATATTGAATGTCTAAATTGAGCTATTCCAGCAGGGACATCCATTTGGCTTGTTGCCGTGCGAGTGTGTTCTGAGTTTTGAAATAGATTAAGGATTTATGATCAGTTGGTACTCAGAGGTTTAAATGTTCTTCTAGATAACATCTTCATTTCTTGCATGTGTGGTATATTGCTAGCAATTCCTTATCATGTATAGGGTACCTCTTCTCAGTGTTGATTAGTTTTCTACTTTCATAATATACTGAAAGTCTTGCTGCTGTTGCAACCTCTTCAATTACTCCCTCTTGGGGAATTAACACACCGAGTAAATCACCAAGTGGCTCACTGAGTAGTTCACCGCCCAGCTAATAAACTGGTGGCACCATTATCAGTTAACCATCTATGACGGGGATCACTCAATCCAGGTCCTAAATGGAACACAACTTGATTAAGCCTTGTGACTCAAGAGGAACATTACTCAGATAAGCACCATGACCTCCATGACGTACATGGACAACATGTGGCTTACCATGATACTATATATTAACCTATATTCATATTCAATAAAGTATCATTCTCTTCTTAATCTTCCCCTTTATTTCGTTTATTATACTTCCCAGAAGTATAAACTTGACACTGCCCTGGCTGGCAGATGTGTAAGACTTTGCCAATGGCAGTGTCACTGGCATCTGACTCTAGCTTGTAGTACCCGTTGTTATTAGAGTATTGTAAGGTTGGCGCTTTAATCAGAGCTTGTTTTAATAGTTGATAATCTTATTGCATTCTGGTGTCCAGATGAATTTCTTTTTGGCATTACCTTTGGTTAGGTCATTGATTGGTGAAGTTAGTTTTCTGCAGTATTTGACATATTTCCTTAGGTAAGCTACCATTACAAGAAAGCATCTAACTTGTTTAATGGAGATGGGGTGTTATATGTTGTTTATGGCTTTGATTTTATCTGGATCTGCTTTGATGCCACCGTTGGAGACAATGTGGCCCAAGAACAGGAGATCATTTTCCATAAATTGGCACTTGCTAGGCTTTGCATAGAGTTTGTGCTTTGCAAGTAAATCAAGTGTCTTGCAGACATATTGTAAATTCAGAACCTGAACATAAAAATGCAGGATTGTCAAATCCTTGGTCCAAATTTTGAATCACTTTTGCAGGCAACTCAGCTGAGTGAAAAAAATAAAATATTTAATAAAATTGACCATTTATTTTGACTTTTTTGATTTCTTTAAATTGGCAAATTTTGAATCCCTTGAGCAGATAACTCAACTAACAAAAGACAAAACCCAACAAACAAATACGGGATACATGAATCAGAAATGCGGGATTCTAATGTACAATTTGAGATTTCCTGTATTTCAAACAAATCATAGACATCATGTAAAATTAACAAATCTGAAATTGCGGGATTATCAAATCCAAGAACCAAATTTCAAATCAAAAATGAGGAGAATTTGAAACAAATATAACTTATGGGTGTCTCAAAAAGGATGCTAAAGGATCTAGAGTGGATTTGTGCTGATTCTTTTAGGAATCACAAGCATTCCCAAAAATCACCCTATTCCATTTTAGGATGGCTAAAATTTAGATACTTGATTACAGTAGGTTTTAAAAAAATACTAAATTTAAAATAGAATTATATATTACAATCTATCTTATCACGTTTTCTTTTCCTTGATGTGTTGATAGTTCATTTACTGTTGATAATCTGCTTGCGTTTAATTGGATAGTTTCACCTCCAGTTGCCTTGGCAATAGGAAATCAAGTTGTCTCCCCAAGACCAGCTGTGGTCGCAGAGGCAACTTGATTTTCTATTGCCAATGCAACTGAAGGTGAAACTACCCAATTAAACGCAAGCATATTATCAACAGCAAATGAACTATCAACACATCAAGGAAAAGAAAAATGTGATAAGATAGATTGTAATATATAATTCTATTTTAAATTTAGCATTTTTTTAAAACCTACTGTAATCAAGTATCCTTAATACCAATACATGAATACATAGAGTAGAAAACTGATAGTTTATCTTTCTCATCTCTCCTTCCTTCCCCAAAAGAAAATTTTTTTATCCCTGGCGTAGCCAGGGCCAAAAAACTTTTAAAAAAATTCTGCGTCATCAGGAGGGTAGCTCATATATCATTATATGGGTTTATGGTTGCTATATTAGTGGTTCAGAGTGCAGAATATTGCATCATTTCCAGTTTAGACAATTTTACATTTCACTTAATTTCATGTCTAAACATGGTTGTTGAGATTGGATTTTTTCTTTGTATTTTCCAGAGTGGAGCTTCTTGATTTGGGTTGATTAGTTCTAGTTTCTTACTGTACATTCAATTTGGATTCCAGTTCCTGAAATTAATATCTGAGCTTACTAGTGGCATTCAAAAGTGATTTGAAATTTGGTTCTTGGATTTGACAATCATGCAATTCCAAAAAACATAGTAAACTTAATGAAAATGGCTGATGGATTTGAACACTTCAAATCTGATTCCAGTTAATTCATTTTGTCCATTGGAAATATGCAGTTTGACTTGAACTTTGCAAAGTGTCTATGAGTTCCCGCATTTTTAAAAATTCAAATAAATACTCAAAAAATCAATTTAATTAAAAAAGGCTATCCCGCAAAAGTGATTCAAAATTTGGACCAAGGATTTGACAATCCCACATTTTTATGTTTAGGTTCTGAATTTACAGCACAGCTCCTTGACGGCATCAAAGTTATCTTTGCTGGTGAAACTCATTGGAAACTAAAAACAATAAATTCTATTCAAAAACAGAAAAGCAAAGCATTTCTAGAAAATTAATTTTATTTAAGTGTGTGCTGTTTTTTGTTATGAAAGTAACAATTTCAAAGCCCCAGGTGGGAATTGAACCCGCTCCTAGCCACCAGGCGGGGCTAGCAGGTGAGAAGATTTGCCCGCACCTGGATTTTTGCTTTTTGAAGCAAATCCAGGTGTGGGAACCATTCCTGCCCTGGTGATAGCTGAGAGGCCTGCTTTGGGCCCCAAAAGCTACGCCCAAGCCTTGGTGGGTTTGGCTGGGCCTGGGCAGGCTATTTTTAGCTGCCCAGTAACCCCAGTTCAAGCCCACCCTCCGTTAAGTAATTTGGGGTCCCCAATTGGGGACCCCCTGTTTAATCAAGTTCTTGGAGCTCAAGAGAGCCTGTCAAGCCAGTCCAAAAATAGTGATCAAATTGGGAAAACCCCCAAAACCCCAGAAGCCAAACCTTCCAGAATCAATGGCCATCCAAGCCAAGATGGACCATCAAAAAGCCAAATAACTGATCCTGAAAACCCCAAAAATTTCCATAAAGCAGCCAAACAAACAGCAGAACATGAGATACCAAGCCATGCCACACAGATAGCACCAGAAGAATGCCCAGAGGCATCTGCATGTGAGTAAGTATATAAATCAGAAGCACTTGAAAAAGTTCTGTATTGTCATCCTTACCAAATAAAGTTGTTATGAACCTTTGGTTCACCAATCTGTTTCCATACCTATTTTTAATACTCTTCCATCTGCATACACCCAAGCGTCAATACCCATCTACTGGGATAGATAGTCAGACTCCTGTTGATAAAACCAAAGCCTTTGACTACTATCGTCCACCCAACGCTCCATTTGGCCCTGTGCATTTCACTGAGTATCCCGCCAATCTTGACCACAAACCCTGGATATTGGAAGACTTGCAGTGGTACACCCGCCCAAACGCTCCCAAGGAACCCTAGCAAATTGTCCATGACGGCAAAGCAATCACCATTTACCCTTTGATCTTCAACGGGAAGTACAACAATCCTGCCGCCTACTTAGTCCCAATGGAACCACCCCTGATGCCCAAACTGACCCTCTGCACCCACCCACTTCTGATACCACTGGCCAGAGTAGTCAATTCCTGAGAGTGCTGTACCTGGTACTTACAGGGTTGATTGATTCTGCCCTGCCAGTGGCAGGACCCTGGGCTGTGGCTGGGAAGGCCCTCTCCTACCTGGTAAAGTTAGGTCCCATCATCTGGTGGACCATGCCTGTACCTCCATCTGCTCCTCCCTCACCTGAAGGGGCATCACAGTACTCCTGGTATCCTGTCACTTTTTGAGACATTCTCTTGGACATGAATGGCTAAATTTAGAAGCACATACATTGAAAATAATGCTGTAGGTCCCTGAACAAATTTTGGTGTATTCACTCACAAAATCCACTATTTCCAATTTGAGTCCCAAAAATAATCAATGTTTTAAAAAATGAGTTGTTTCATGTTTGAAAGTATCAATTTTGTGACTGAACCGATTTGTTCTGAGCTGAACATTTTTTGTTTATCTCAACAGGTTGTAAAACTACAGTAGCTGTACTTGTGGGATAACAATTTACTATGCATATATGTATTTAGCCTATCAAGTTTTTAAAACTTAATTGTAGCCTAAATGGCCAATGGTGAGTAAAATAATAAGGAGCAGAATATTAAATTGAAGTGTCTTAACGAAACCCCAGCAAGCAACTTGGACTTGGGAGAAGTCTGACATGTTGTTTAAATTATATTTCGAATGGCTATTTATTAAAGAAATAGACCAAAACTAGGAATGCTTCGGCCCAGCCTAAGGCTGTCACAAGCAATACAGATTTCATAATATTTAGATATTACAAAATAACTCTTTAATCTGAGTGGCCAGAGCTTGGCTAAAGCAGCCTTAGCCAAAACTGAATAGTTATCTCCAGCCTAAATTTTAGCTTTGCTTTTGGCAGTCTTCTCCAATTCAATCAAAAACTAGAATGTATATTTATAACTACCCATGACCAAGCACTTTTAAATTGTTCCTAAAGCCTGGCAATGTATCACCTGGTCAGCATAATCGTTTACTTCTATGTTTAAATCAAGCTGTATTTACACCAGTATCAAGAATATAAATAGTAACGTAATAATAAATTTAACATCCTAAGAAATTGGGCTACATATCCCTAAATATTCTGGCTTCTAAAAAAGCATGTTTCTATGATATTTAGCTAATCTTATTACAACAGAATCTCTTTATTCAAATCTAGGCTTAAAACCAATATAATTTCTCAGAAAACTCACCTTATACTTTACAGTTAAATAAGCTCAACTCCCATGTCTTTCACACGTGCAACATTCAACGAAGTTCTAGACGATTTATCTTGGTAAGACATCCAAGGACAGCTTCATCTTTAGTCTAGATTTAAGAGACCCAAACTTTTGACCCAAGCTAACTAAAAATCAAAGTCGCTTCTTGATTAATATCCCAGAAGAAGAAGGAATATCTGCGGAACGAATTGGATTTCAGATTGAAGAAGCACATTGGTTCTACGAGGATTTCGTCAGAGAACAAAATAGCTCTTTACCTGGACTGACTCTCAAAGCCTTTTCTAATCGAATGTTTCAACATTGCCCTCTTTTGCATAAGTGGTCGCATGACCATGAAAAATACTACAATGATTTTTTGACATACAAGCTGCTTGTTCCTGTCTGTGGTGCAATAATATTAAATCCTACACTTGATAAGGTAATTGAAAACGCGATACTTCTGGTGCTTGGACTCTACTTAATCTGGTAGTGTCTTTTTGTTCGCGGCTACAATTCTAAAGCCTCTTGGGGCTTCCCCAAAGGAAAAGTAGATCTAGAAGAAGATGACCACTTTTGTGCGATTCGTGAGGTAATCATGGTCTTGTGTTTCATACAATTTCCGTTGTTATTTTTAATCTAGGCACCTCTACATCAAGCTGTAAATTATCAGCTGCCAAGAGGCAAAGTGAAATACTTTGTTCGATTTATTTTTTACTACATTTTATTATTGCACTAATTATTTGTCTAACACCTCTTAAAGATCAAGGAAGAAGTAGGGTTTGATATTGAGCCTTACCTTGTAAAAAAGGATTGTATCAGTCAAAATCTCAAGGGTCAACGTGTTCGCCTATACATTGTACCATGTATCCCTGAGTCAGTTTCTTTTCAAACCCAAACACGGAAGGAAATAGGCGTAAGCCTTGTCCTCATAAGCTTTCTTAATACTTGTCAATAGAGAATATGCTGGCTACCTCTATCGATTTTCCCAAAATACACTGCCGTCGAGCCCAGTTCTGTCACTGGCGATACGAAGATATCTAAGTTCTACAATGTCCATCAGTTTATTCCGTAAGTTTACTTTCCATTCATTATAACTTTAGCGATTTGAATCGTTGGGTGGAGAAGTACAAGAAGACCAATCGATATGTAAATGATTATAATCGGGCATCAACAATGCTAGAGACACCCTTGAAGCCATTGTCTGAAAAGCAAGCAGCCAAGAAGACTCCCAAGGTAATTTCCCCCAACATTCGATTTTGGGTTTTGTCATATCACCTGTTGTGCTCTAAAAGAGGCTAATTGTTTTTAGTCCGCCAAAGCTAAAGGAAAGGTCACCAAGGATCAATCTTGGACAAACTTTCACTTTAATGTTGTTGAAATTATGAATTCTTATAATCAGGCCATCCACAAGCAGGCAGGCTAGCATTTTTGTCAACCAGAGCATCTGCAATGGTTTACGGCCTTTTCCAAGTTTGTTGTTGTCATTTCTATGCTTATTTAACATCGACATATTATGATTAAATGTTGCACAAGACACGTTTCCTTTAACTGACAATGAAGTGAATTTAAAAAGTATACGATTGAGTCTACCTAAGTTTTATCACTATTATGAACAGTGCAGTACCTTGAACAACTGTTAAAATAAACAAAATCAAACTAGCGCAGAGAACAGGTAACTCAAATCAGGATAAAGGGACAATGAGGCAGATTTATGTACTTATAATTAGAATGAATTCTTATAACTTTTAATATGTCATACACAACCAGATTATACACCAAGTATTAAAGATATGCTGTGCAGTCCATGAATACATAAATAGATTGTAGTCTGACAAATATGGAAACTGTTGCAATAGTGGGATTGACTTCCCAGGAACTCCTTGACTTCACCTCAAAAGACCTATGACTTAACTCAACCTACCAAAGACCCAAAGTTAAGACATATTGAGTACAGTTTACCAGCTAAGACATCATAGCCAATAGCTTAAAAATAAGGAGCACAATCAGTATTCTCCAAGAATAGTGACTCAGCTAAGCAGGCATTTTTCCTCCTGAAAGTCACAGCATACCTAGATATCTCTTAATTCTAAAATAAAGCCACTAGCTAGTCATATCTTTTCCTTCTTTGCAACTCTGCTAAAACAGCACATATACAACAAAACATCGAGCACTTTTTACTAAAGCCATATTAAAGGGTGCCAAAGTTCACACAAATAATTTCAAACCTTTGAAAATCAAGGCTAAGCCCTTAGCTCTTAGTCACAAAGAAGAGTTTATATAGTTAGAAATAGAAAAAAGATAGAAGTATAAAAGAAGGATCTCAAATCATATCCAAAGAAGTCTAGTTGGGTGATACCAGCATCCTAAAATTCTTCCAACCATCTTATTTAAGCAGCCCAGGCTTACACTAGATATGATCACCATTCGATAGCCCTAATGTAATAAATTTACTCCCCATCCATTTTCCACATCTTTACTGATATGAGCTGTTCATAAATAATAAATTAGCTTCTATAATTAGCCAGCTTGGTTCCCTCAAGGGCAAGGATCTTGAGCCAACTTTCAGGATACCAGGAGTACTGTGATGCCCCTTCAGGTGAGGGAGGAGCAGATGGAGGTACGGGCATGGTCCACCAGATGATGGGACCTAACTTTACCAGGTAGGAGAGGGCCTTCCCAGCCACGGCCCAGGGTCCTGCCACTGGCAGGGCAGAATCAATCAACCCTGTAAGTGCCAGGTACAGCACTCCCAGGAATTGACTACTCTGGCCAGTGGTATCAGAAGTGGGTGGGTGCAGAGGGTCAGTTTGGGCATCAGGGGTGGTTCCATTGGGACTAAGTAGGCGGCAGGATTATTGTATTTCCCATTGAGAATCAAAGGGTATATAGTGATTTCTTTGCTGTCATGGATTATTTGATATGGATCCTTGGGAGTGTCTGGGTGAGTGTACCAATGCAAGTCTTGCAAGGTCCAGGGTTCGTGGTCAAGATTGGCAGGATACTCAGTGAAGTGCACAGGACCAAACAGAGCATCAGGAGGGAGGTAGTAGTCAAACGCTTCTGTTTTGTCAACTGGTGATTGGCTTTTAATCCCTGATGATAATTACTGGTGCTTAGGTGATTGCAGATGGAAGAGTATCAAAAATATGTATAGGATTAGATTGGTGAACCAAAGGTCCATAAAAACTTTATTGGTGAGAATAAAAATACAGAATCTTTAAGTGCTTTTGGCTTAAATACTCATTCACATGCAGGTGCCTCTGGGCATTCTTCTGGTGCTATCTGTGTGGCATGGCTTGGTATCTCAGGTTCTGCTGTTTGGTTGGCTGCTTCATGGTCATTTTTGGGGTCTTCAGGAACAGTTTTTTGGCTTGTTGGGGGCCCATCTTTGCCTGACTGATCATTGGTTATGACAGGTTTGGCTGCAGGTGTCATGGGGTCTTTTTCAATTTGATCAAAATTTTGGGACTGACTTGACAGGCATTCCTGAGGCAAAAGAACTTTATTAAAAAGGGTTTCCAATTGGGAACCCCAAATTACTAATGGAGGGTGGGCTTCAATTGGGAGTATTGGGCAGCTAAATTTAGCTTGCCCAGGCCCAGTCAAACCCACCAAGGCTTGGGCATAGCTTTTGGGGTCCTGCAGCTACTTCCAGGGCAGGAGTGGTTCCTTCACCTGGGTATTTACTTTTTAAAGTAAACCCAGGTGCAGGTGAGCTCCTGCCACCTGCTTCCCCCACCTGGTGGCTGGGAGCGGTAAGAATTCTGTTCCGGGATTTGAAACTGTTACTTTTGTAACACCAACTTCATCACTCAGTCAAGGATGTTGTGAAAGAAATTGACAGATAGTAATAAGAGGTCTTCATGTGGTGGGAAATCACCATCCAAATCTACATGGAGTTGATGATCAACAATCAACAAAGCTTCAAAAACTTTTTGATAAAATTTCTTAAAGAAACACTGGGGTTTAACAAAATAATTAAACACAATAAAAGGAGTCCTAGATATATAGCCTGCAAAATGATTGAAGTGTCTTCAGCATAGAACTCTGGACATTGAGAGTGTAAGGGCTGGCAAATCCAAAATAACGACTGTCAGATTCAAACCCACATACCACCCCGTCAAGCAAAAACACAGACAACCACACAAACCCGCTGGGGGAATCAAACCCCTTTTGAACCACCAGGCGGATGAGGACTTACTCTTGAAAGAGAGATTGGTTTAAATCATTTAAATGCAGCAGAAAGTAATAAAGCAACCAGGGCCAGTTTTTAACTGGCCCTGGGGGGCTGGCAGCCCCCAACGGTAGCAGAGCCACGTCTCCAATGCTACAAATGAGCCATATGGCTCCCACCTTGAAGTTAATGATATTTTCTGGGTTATTCAGCAAATACAGTACCAAATGGGTTTGCTGAATAACTTGGCAAATACCCCAGTTCCCACTCAGCTTGCCAGTTTTTCTGAACTGAAGACTTCTGTCCTCAATCTGCACTCCCCATCCAGTCCTGATCCAACTGCCATTACCCAGCCAAATTCCAATGCAAATGTCAGTACTCCAACTGATGTGATGAAACATAATTTTCAGGAAAATACCCCAGCGCCCCTACCTAATCAATCAAAACCAGCTGAAGGAGAATCCCAAGCCAATGCAACTCACACATCATCTGGAATCTCCAATTACTCCATTGGCTCAAGAAGTGAAGAGGAGCCTGTGAGGTTCCTGTCCACCAGTCCCCAAAGTGTGTCCTGGGTCATAGCCAGGGACCGGCTGGAAGGGGTTGTCATTCTCTGGTAAGGGAAAATGTATCTCAGAAATATGTATAGGGATTAAAATGGGCTTTTATTAACTCTCATAAGGAAGATCCCCTTAGAAACCTTCTAGCATATGGCCCGGGGGGTCAGGGAAACAATATGAATTTGCCAATACTTGGAGCCCTCCAACAATCTCTTGGACTCTTTGTACTTGGTCTTGGGCTCCTGCACCTTTATATTGGGCTCCTGTGGTATATTCCAGCTCAGACTCCTTATCTTTAGCCCTGGCTGCTGTATCTTGGTCTTCTGAACTTTTAGCTTGGTATTCAGCTCCTTCTGTAGTCTCTGTGACCTTTGTAATCCACCCAATCCAGTCCCTGAAAAGCCTCAGATAGTTCTTCTTTTTATAGCTCCTTTTCCAAGTCCAAATTTCCTCTCAGAACTCGTATTATTCAAAGCTTAAACTATCCAGTTTTTCTTTCTCTGAAATATATTAAACTTTAGAACTTACTTCAGCCAATGAAAGACCTGCATTTTCTGCTTCTGCACCTCATTTTTTAGGCTTTAACTCTCAAGTTAAAGCCCTTAAAACACTGATCAAATAAACTTCAACTTGAAGCCAATCAAACGCCTCAATTCAACAGTTTTCCAAACAGTTCACCTGAATGACTTGCTCTTGACTATGGTTCAAACTTGAAGCTGTCTATCTCCAGGTAAACAACTGCTCCACGTTATGAACGGTGTTGCCGTGATTTCTGTCATGTTTCTCTGGCAAATCTCAAGCACTTCTGCCTATGATTTACATAGGGGATTTTTGAACCCTTCATTCTTCAATGTTTCTCTGTATTTCACCGCGTTTTCTTCAATGTTTTGCGCCTTCAAACTTGCCCATTGCTTGCCTCTCAACTCTCCTAGTTGTTCTTGGCAAAATTTGCTTATTTGCCCTTACAGTTTCTCTTTCCTGTTTCTGGCCTCTTTCTGGCTCCTTTCTGCCCAATTCAAACTTAATAAATTCACAGTTTAATCACTGTAAATAATTTTCTCTCTCTCTCTTTCTTTTTATATGATATTTAATTCTTTTATATCATATCTTTGGCAGCCTAACATTCTTATTTAACTGCTTCTTATATTAATAATTCCTCTCCTAAGACACCAAAATCAGCATTCCAGCCTCCATTTCCAATCTGGCTAGTCCTTTCACAACTTATCCTCACTAGGAATTACCTTGGTTCCACCTGCACAATAAACCCTTTTTGGCTCCAAACTTAAATATGAACCAACAGTCCATCAACTAGTTTTCACTGTGAACAAACAGTCCTTCTTACTAGTCTTCTCTGCTGATCCCAAACTATGAACCACCTCAGTTCTTTATCTCAGTCCCCGTTACCAGAACCTGTAGACTCAGGCATGAGTCTACATTAAACTGGTGTTTGACTGGGCCTTTGCAAGTGGCAATCCACTTAGGCCATTTAACCATAGATCAATAAAGTATATGTCATTGTTTTTACTCACCCAGGTGATTAATTCTGGGCTTTTAGTTGCAAAGTAATTAGCTTTACTTTCCAGAGGCCTGATCACACTAAGTTCTGCAGCTGCTTCCCCAAGCAAACCGCCTTGGTGACACCTATGAGCAAATCTATGCCCTTCAATGCTCACCTTGGAATCTACCCAAAGCTCCCCTGGGGACATAAACAAGGACACCCTACCAGTCTGTTAGGTAGGATGCTTGCTCACAGATCTTCTGTAAGTGTATCAGGGTATTTAGAGCTATCAAAGCTCCTCCCATCCCTGGAAGCCTGTGATACCTGCCAGGGGTCCAAAACTTACAGCCCTGGTAGGTAAGTCCCCTACCATGCTGGCATACACTTCTACCCTGGCAGCCCGCGTTACCTGCCAGGGTCTAAACATCTTCCAGCTTGAGCAGCACACACTACCCATCAGGCTGGATCACTCTCCACCCCAAGCAGCTAAAGTTCCCTGCTGAGATATCTCATTCCTCCTCCCTAGCAGCCACAGTTCCCTGCTGGGTGAGAACCTCTAGTCCACAGAAGCCAATATCTTCTTCTGGGTGGAGACAACATTTGCCTCTAGTAGTCTTTACACCTACTAGCTAGGCCTTACCTTCCCTAGTAGCCACTATTCCCTACTAGGCCCCTACCTGCAACAAACCATCAAACATGTGGACCGTCACAGAGCCACTTAGTCAAGAAGGTTCACTTGCAGATGACAATCCCTCCACCCATAAGCAAGCTCAACCTGCCAAACAACCCCAGCCCCAAATGATTGAACTTGATATAATTAGCCACCAATCAGCTTTCAGCAATCCAGCCAATTTCAAGATGAAACCAGATGGGCCAAACCTAGTCCCCATTACAGTTCCCAGCCATGAGTCAATCAATCAATCAATCAATCCAATGGCCCAGATCCAGTGAAATTCCCTTCCCCAACCCAGCCCAAGATTCCTGGGACTCTATCCCCTGTTCTCAAGAATCCCTCCCCTCCACCCAAAGTGCTTATGACCAAGGGATGTGCTACTGTAGTTCACCAAGAAGATGCCAGTAGCCACTTCCAAGGAAGACCAGATGAGTGGTATAAAAGCCACTTCCCTACAACTAAATCAAACACAGACAACGTTTAATAAAGCGTATGGTCCATAGAGTAGTCTTTACCTTTCTTCCCCATATTATTTTATTGCCTTGGACAATACCAAATCAACCAGCTCAATCACCAGTACTTCACCCAGTAGAGCCTGTAGCAATGGATTATCAACCAGGGCTCAGCCCTGGATGGGCCAGCTGCTTCATACCTCCCACTCCTCCTCCCCCAATCTTGCAACCAACTGCTGAGGTTGTAGTGCCTCATCTTGGTGCTTACTGTCCACTTGAAGCTGGTATGCTGTACTTGTCCCGCTCCTTGCCCTTCCTGTATTGGGCCTTAGTGTCGTGGTACCCTTATGGGTGGACTCCAACCATAGAGCCTTGGTATGGCACTACACCTGGCCATGACAGAGAAGAAATAACTGTCTCAGTTTCAGATAAGCAGGAAAGACACCAAGATTCTGGGGCATTGTAGTAACATCAGGAGGCACCAACAACAAAGTACCCAAGGCGGGGCCTCATCTTCCAGTGATAATTTGACTCAAAATCAAGTTATACGGGATGTAGTGGTGTAGACTGACTACTAGATGCATTATTAAAATAAAGTTATAACAGGAGAATATTTGGTTTATTGAGTAATTTTAGGAGGGCTCAACTCTTAAGAGTTTAACAGTGAATTTTTTTCAATATGTTGATAAGGAGCAACTTTTGAGAAAGCTTCAAAAATGAAATTAAAAAGAGGAGAAGTATATTTTATTAGATAATACTTTAGACTTATATAGCTTTTGCTGTGGCAGAGAGTTAGTTGGATCAAACCTAGGGGTTGGTCATGTGCAGGATGGAGTTGAGTTGCTGGATACTTGGGCAGCCATATGCTATTGCTTTGTTGCCATTTCCAGCACGTCAAACTGTATATTGGAAAGGCACCAAATCAGGAAATGACTGGATGTTAAGTGGGTTGGCAGTAGCCAGAATACTTGTACATCCATCTCCTTGACACCCCCTTAAGGGGTTACTCTGGTACATCAGGAGGGGCTTTGTCTTGACAGATGTTGCCTGATGTTCCTGGAGTTGTTTTCTAGTTGGTACAGCCAAGTCAAGTGTTCTCCTTTGCTGAGGCAAAGGTGGGATCTTTGGTACTTTTTGATGGTGAGTTCTTTGGCGCCCTGGAACTTAACCAGGTAGACGTTCCTGTCTGGTCTGTATTTGACAACCCTTCCCGGTCCTCTGTGTACTGAATCCAGCTTCTTTTTGTTTCCAGCAAGGATCCAGACAGAGAAGTTGACTGTGAGTGGTTCCTCTGCAGAGGTCACCTTTTGTGCTTTGAGTCTCTTTTTTTCTGCTATATTAGCTTTGAGGTGTATGTGTTGTAGCGCTGGTGCCTGTTCCACTGTGGGAGGCTTCCCTGGGGGAATCTTCACATATGGTTGGTTATTGGGGTGACTATCTCTGGTTTGTACCCATATGTTAGTTCAAATGGTGAGTAGCCTGTCCCTTGGTTGATGTGTGCACAAGATACTAATAATGTATGCTTCACATATAGTGGACATGTGTCTTTGTCTTTGCCATCTATTATTTTCTTGAGGGTTCTGATAAGGCTACTTTTTAGGTGTTCAAACCTGCCATTGGCCTGTGGCCTGTAGGGAAAAGTTGTGGAATGTTTGAATTTTTTTGCTTTTAGATTATTTTTTACTATGTGACCTGATAACTCTGTTGCTCCATCAGTTATGATGTAGTCTGGAATACCATAGTTGGCTATTATTGCCTTATTAATGAAGTGGTTTATTATTTCTGCCTTGTGATTCTTTGTTGCCCAGCAGATAGGCCATCATGTAGCAAAGTCAATGGCTACAATTAAGAAATGTTGCTTTGTTTTAATTCAGGGAAGGGTCCCACTACGTCCAGCCCCCAAACCTTGAATGGTTTGGGGTCAGGTACTGGGTTAACTGTTGGCTGAGAAGCCTTGGTGTTGGTGTATTTCTCACACACTGTGCACCTTTTCAGAATGCCAACTATATTTTGTTTAAGATCGGGCCACCATACTATCTCTTTTAAACTGAGGTATAAATTGTTAGCCTTTGTTTTTCCTAGTAGACAGTAATGTCTTAGGATAGTGTCAACTTTTTGTGCAAGTGGGATGTAGGAAACATGTTTGTCTTTAATGATTTGTTATACAGTGCTATTTGATACATAGAAATATTTTTCATTCCTTGCTAATATATTGTGGGTCAGTTGATGTGTGCAGGGGTCTTTTCTTTTTGTCTTGTACTCAGTTTTATATAGATTGGGCTAGTCAGGGTCCAGGTGGCCAGGATGATCCTCTCTTGGCTGACATAGCCTAGCAAGAGCATCAGCTGTGGCAGCTCTGCCCCCTTTTATATTGAATGTCTAAATTGAGCTGTTCCAGAAGGGACATCCATTTGGCTAGTTGGTGTGCAAGTGTGTTCTGAGATTTGGAACAGATTAAGGGTTTTATGGTCAGTTAGTACTCAGACGTTTAAATATTCTTCTAGATAACATCTCCATTTCTTGCATGTGTGGTATATTGCTAGCAATTCCTTTTTGTATATGGGTTACCTCTTCTCAGTGTTAGTTAGTTTTCTACTTTTGTAACATACTGGCATGAAGTCTTTCTGACCTGGCTGGCAGATGCGTAGGACTGCGCCAATGGCAGTGCCACTGGCAGCCAACTCTAGCTTGTAGCACCCATTGTTATTAGGGTATTGCAAGGTTGACGCTTCAATTAGAGCTTGTTTTAATAGTTGGAAATTCTTATTTCATTCTGGTGTCCAGATGAATTTCTTTTTGGTATTACTTTTGGTTAGGTCATTGATTGATGCAGTTAGTTTTTGCAGTCTTTGACGTATTTCCTTAGGTGAGCTACCATTCCAAGAAAACATCTAACTTATTTAACGGAGGTGGGGAGTTGCATGTTGTTTATGGCTTTGATTTTATCTGGATCTGCTTTGATGCCACTGTCAGAGACAATGTGACCCAAGAACAAGAGTTTATTTTCCATAAATTGGCACTTGATAGGCTTGGCATAAAGTTTGTGCTTTGCAAGTCAATTGAGTGTCTTGTGGACATGTGTGAGGTGTTCCTCTTTTGTTTTTGAGAATATGATGATATTGTCAAGGTAGCATAATGTATTTGAGAGACTGTTTAGAGCTTGGTTCATCATTGTGACAAACATTGCGGGAGCGTTGGTCATCCCAAAGTTCATTTATTCAAGTTGCCCAGACATCTCTGACTGGTACAACGGGCCCATAGGGCCATAAAGGAATGATCAAGCAAAAGAAAAGTGTCGTTCTAAGGGGGGGGACAAGGAAACCGGAGGCCCTGGAGAAAAACCTTGAGGGGAAGGTGGGGGAGGGGAGTGGGGCGTCTGGACCACTTCTGGAAGGACAAAGGCAGCATGTTTTTGCTCTGGAAAGAGGATCAAGCCAGGGATTGATGACCAATCTTCTGCTAGCTCCCTGTACAATGTACTGGATGTATTGCCAAAGAAGACCTGGCTTATGATCCATCCAAGTTTGTGCGCTATGAGGGAGTTTGGGGCATGTGCTGAATGAGGAGTGGCAACAAAAGATTTGGTGACAGCAGAGTGAATAACCCACAATTCAGTGTGGAATACTGCTGCCCAGAAAGACTAAGGAATGCGGGAGGGGGCGTCAATAAAAAACCAGTCTACTTCTAGCCCCTCCATGGGTGTGGGGTATGGGCATGCCAGCTGGAGAAATGCGCAGGCTGCCTGCCATACTCTTATGCTCTGGGGGCATTCAAAGAACCTGTGTGTTACGGTGTTGGTTGTCCAACATCTGTTGCAGGTGGGGTTTGGGCAGTTGCCGCAGTCAGCTGTATGGTATACCCTGCGGAGAACCTTCCATGTGTTTGTCTGCATTTTGAGGTTGATCATGTCCTTGTGGCAGTACCTCCAGAACAGGCTCGCCTTGAGGCTTGTGCTGTTGTACAGAAGTACCTCCAAAATATCTGGGACCACCACCAGTCTTGGGGGTTCTGGAATGGGTGCCCCAGGGTGGGCGGGAAGGCCCATGAACATTGGGCGCCATACCAGTCCAGCTCTTCCTCTATGGACAGCTGCGTCATCCCAAAGTTCATTACTCTGAATTCCAGGGATCTGAATTGGGTACAGAACACGGTTTTTGGTATGTCTTTTTCTTTTACTTTGACTTGATTGTAACCTGAGGTGAGGTCAATTTTTGAGAAAAATTTGCTCCAGAGAGTCTTGAAAACAGGACCTCTATGAGTGGGAGAGGTTATTTATTCTTTACTCTGTTTGCATTGAGAGCTCTATAGTTTGTTACTAGATGGAGTGAACCTTCCTTTTTCTTTACAAAAAAACACTTCTGCCCCTACAGGGATTCAGATGGACGGATGAAGCCTTTAGCAAGGTATCCTTGATGTGACTTTTGAGGGTTTTTATCTCCATTGGGGAGAGTCTTTAGAAGGGGAGGGTTTGGGCATGGCCTTGCATAGATCAATGCCATGTTTGACCTCCCGTTTGGGGGATAGTTCTGTTAGCTCTTCCTTGAATACATGAGCATATTCATTTAGGAGTGCTGCGAGCTCTGGGGATTGAATTTGGTTGGTTGCATGTTATTGAATTTGGTATACCTCATTATGTGGAGTGTACTGTCTTTGGTTAGACGTTCTGAGTTGTCCTGATTTATGATTTGAGCAAATACTGTGTCTCTTAGTATGAGATTGTCTGGTTCTTTGAGGATATCAAAATTGACTCTGTTGCATTTGATGGCCATGATTTTTGTTTTCCAACACATGCTGGAGTTTAATCAGGTGAACCAATCCATGCCTGCTACAATGTTGTAGTTTATATTGTTCATGACAAGTCCTTTGATGGACGTTTGTATGCCTTGGAGGTCAATTCTGAAGGGAGTTGTTTTGTCTTCAAGTAGAAACTTTGATTTGTCTGCCATTCTGGCGTATTTGAAGTTGGATTTGACAACTGGTATTTTGTACTTGGTTACAAATGGTTTTCTTACCACTGTGTGTTGTGCACCAGAGTCAAATAAAATTTTATGCATAAGAGATTTATAAGTGCATGGGTAGACAAGAAGTTGTAGGCGGTCTTTAATTTTCAAGTTCATAAAAATGGAGGATTGTGGGACACAGGGGATGCAAGCAGCAAAGTTTGTGCCTTGGTACAATTTCTTGTTGGTTTGGGGGGAGACAGGGAAACTTAAGCCTGTTTCCCCTCCTCTTTTCCCTGTTCCTCTGTTTTGAGACCTTTGAGGTCAGAGAATTTGGGATCATATTCATAGCGGGTTGCTGTAACAGCATTGTTTACTTTGGTGGTGTCCTCTTTCTTGGGACGGGAGCAATTTGCACTCTGGCTGCAAATGCCATTGTTACAATTGGAGTTGCTATTGCTATGGGTGGTGTTTTGGCGCTTGTTGCCATTAGATTTATCTCTGCCATTGCCGTTTGAGGAGTGATTGCCGTTGCGTGCAGCATATTCCATGTTTGCGCGTTTTTCAGCACGCTTGGCTTCTGTAATGAGCACAGACATGGAGGTGTTAGCCTCTGGGAGGATGAGGGCAGCAACAGAGGGCTTCATTCTGTTGATGAATGAGGCTCTGGTATGTACGTTGTCAGCTTGTGCTGGGTTTTGGATTTTGTGACGTATTTCCTTGAATTTGTTGGTGTAAGCTGCGATAGTGGTCTTCTTAGGAAGATCACTGAGATGTATTGCAATGTCTTGGAGGAATTTGGTGACACAGAAATTGTGGGTGATGTCTGCTTTGAAATCTTCCCAGTTTTCAAGCTGGTTGTCAGTTTGTGAGCCAACCCAGGTGGCAAACCAGTTAGCTGCAGCCTTGTACAGGCGCTTGCTGGCTCCTGGATCCATTTCTCATGCAGAATGCGGCTGGCGCGGAGTTTAGTGGCTGAGTGGTCTAGCCAGTTGATGACGTTTTCTTTGTTTTTACCAAAGAACTTGTCAATACCAATGTATTTGGTGTTGGTCACTTCACCTGTGATAGGTGGTTGTGTGTTTGTTTGTAGTTGAAGAGAGCAACTGTATTGAATAATCTTGGTGCATGCTTTAGGCATGACCGGGCCTTTGAATATGGTGCATCCACTAGGTATATCTTTGTCAATGTTGTGGGCGCGGAAGTACGTTTTCCAGGTCTCCTGGGATGTGGCCTGGTTGAGTACGTGAGGAAAGGTGGGCGGGTTTTGGTCAGTCATTTTCTCCCTCATGGGTGTGGTCAAAAAAACCGTAGCTGCTACCAGTGATAAGGAGCACCTTTTGGGTAAGCTTTTAAATATGGAATTAAGAAAGAAGAGAAGTATCTTTTATTGGATAATACTTTAGACTTATATAGACTTGACTGTGGCGGGGATTTAGTTGGATTGAACCTAGGGGTTGGTCATGTGCGGGATGGGTTTGAGCCACTGGATACTTGGACAGTCAGGTGATATTGCTTGGTTACCATTCTTGATATGTCAAACGGTATATTGGAAGGGGATTAAATCTGTAAATTCACTGCCACCTCTGGCTCTGGATCAAACCATCTTTCCTTACCACACAAAAAACCTGCTCAAAGTCCAGAAAAACCGCTTAATTCACTCAATGATTTAGCCCACACTGTGGATGAAAGATTTGTGTTGGCATATCCCGCAGACCCCCCAGCTTTGGCTGCCCTGGCCTGGGAATAACCACTGATTAATTTGGACTATTTATTAGCTTGGTATTGTCCTCTCTTAAAAACAATCAGAAACTCCCAATCAAACAATGCCACATCTATGACCAGAAAGTTAAATGAACCTGAACTGGTTGAGGTGTCTTCCAGCCAATCAGGTGAACCCGCGGAAATTACTTTGAAACTCTCCAGCACCCCTGGCTCTGGCCAGCAAATTTTATCACCCAGCCAATCACATGCAGCAAAAAATAGTCAGGTGACCATTTCACAGCAACTCACTCCCTTTTAACAATGTCAGGGGACTTTGGGTCCCCTGCTTGTCAATTGTCAATTTCATTAAAAGTTTGGAACTTTGTTGCACTTGGTGTTTTATTTGAAGTATTTTGGTTGAGTGGGACCCTGTTTTTGGTTCCTATCATCTAAAATTAAAGTGTTAGTGGTTTTTGTCCTGCTTACCTTTTACTCCCTTGTTTCAGATCTGGGAACTCCTCTGGACTCTTCTGAAGAGGCTCCAGCGTATAGTTGCTGTCTTCAGTTGCTTTTGCTTTCAAAAACCAACTTTGAACGTCAGATTCTATTTAAATTTCATTATAATTTCTACCATTATTCTGATTTTTTTCTTAAATTTCCTGGTTTCAAACCCGTTTTTGCTTTTGTTTAAGTTCCAAGGCCCCTGAGATCACACCCAAGCCATCTGGATCCGCTCTGCTGCTTCCTTTGGTCTTCTGCTTGTGGCTCCCCTTGTGGCCTATTTTTTATTGTTTGCCATACAGAAACCTTCCAAATCTTCCCAAAATTTTGAGGAGATTACGACCATGATACTCCCTGTGTTGAAATTTGTCGTGTTTTCCTTGGCCCCATTCCTGTTGCTCCTTTGGTCAGCCTCGCTGGACTTGTGGTCAAAAATCACTTCTTCTGCCCAGCTTGTGGGGGACCACCCCTCCAGCCTTCTGAATTTTCCTAGTGATCTCCTCCTCTCTGGAGAGGCTGTGGTGAAAAGCTTGACGTGTGATGACTTAGATTTGCGTTGTTGATTACATCTCGCCCACCACCAAAGGAGAGAAGACTTCTGTGCCTGCCCCTTTCAGCCCAAATGAGAGCGTGTTGGTCCCCCCTGAGGTTCTTGAGATTCCTCCTCCTGTTGTTTCTTGTGCTTCTTGGATGATCACTGGCCTTGTGTTGATGGGATTGAACTCCTACTTCCCTCAACTGTCCCCAGCGTCCTCTGTCTGGCCCCCCCTTAGAGCGGCCATCCCTGTTCTTCACTGGACAGCATCCTGGTGGTTCCTTTCACCAAGATGGGAGCCAAACTTAGTTAGTTTAGCCCCCACCTCTCTTACAAAATTGGGCAATAGCTGGATGTTAAGTAGGTTGGCGCTAGCCAGAATGCTTGTACATCCAGACCCTTGACAAGAATTATTAATAATAGGTAAATATACAGGCTGTAAAATGCACTATGTATCAATATTTGTACTAAGCGTTAATGGCTCTCTAATATAAATACAGTCTATTTATATAAATTACAATGAAAAAGGCCTTGTTTACAATGAATTTTATTAAACAATATGCATTGAGTTATGCACATAATATCAAAATATCATGAGTTGACGTCTAATTGAAATATTCTAATGCAATATTTATATTTGTGGCTCTTAATTTATTATTGATGATGAAAATATTTATGAGTTGAAGGTAGTACTATAAAAACCAGTTTTTTGATGTAATTAAAACAAAATGGCAAATATCTAAAGCCTTATCAACAAATTAGAGTCAGCCATCCAAAAGGTTGTTGAGTTTGAACATATCATAAGGGAAATTGTAGTAAATCAGCTAGGAAATGAGGGAAGGGCTTTGGTCCAGAAAAACAAAACCACAAAAAATAGCCTTGGAACAATAGTCAATGAAGAACACAAGGAAATAATTTTAAATCTACAAAAGGAAATATTCAAGCATTTAGATTTCAAAAATGAAAGTTACAACTTGTGGGAATTTGCAAAAAAAACATTATAAGGAATACTCAAAAAGTCAAATTGATTGAAGGAAATGAAGTCTCAAAGGAAATTAACATTAATGTAGAGGAAACTAATCAAATGGAAAAAGATGAAAACAAAGCACATTCAAGAAGCAGAAGCACCTCAAGAAACAATGAAAATTTAACAAACAAAAATCAAGAGGAAACACAAGTAGCACAGAAAATAAGATCAAGACCAGAAAAACAAATGAAGAGCAGTCAACACTCATGAAGTTTGCTGAAGGGGCGCCTGTGGCTGAGGGGGCCGCAGAGGAAACAATCAGTAAGCTTTTTTATGTTTTACTTAAATTTACTTTAGTTATAAATAAGAATGGGGATGAGGTTGCTGAAGTGGCAGCATTCATACTGAGTTGGTTTTACGGGGGTTACCAATCACTGGTAGCCCCTGTAAAGCAAATAAATAAAAATGAAATAAATAAAATAACTCAAATTAATATTAATAATTTTGCAAATATTGAAGCTAAAGCCAAGGAATATTTACCACCTGTGGGGTGCTTGCCGTGGATTAGGGAAGTATATGAAATAGAAGCAAATATCAATTTCAAAGAGATGACTGAAATTTGCAGGGATATCAAAATAAACTTTGATGAATATATTTATGAAAGTATTCAAAAATTTCCCTTTTCAAACATCAATGAATACAAAAAAATCTAATGAAAACAGACTTTCAAATAGGAACTGAATTTCTTAAAACCAAAATTTTCAATGAAGTAATCAAAGCATTATCAAATAAAGTCAGGGATGCAGTCCTCGTGAATATGTTTAACTCTTTATTTTTTTTTTCAAAGGCATGGGGGAGGATACAAGTCAGGTGCCCTCTGGAACAATATTCAAATTCAGACAAACATCCTACATCAACAGATTAGTTCAAATATACAAGAAATATGCATGTTCTCTGAAAAATATACCTTGCAAAGGATTCATGTTGCAGTATACCTAGGAATTCTACTACATTGCATATTAAAAACTAATGTTAAAAAGTTGGAGGATGTACCTATACAACTTGATATATGCCAATTAGCACTAGAATGCCAGAAGACACCACGGGGTATATGACAGTCAAGCACGTCCTGTACAACTCCTTTGCACTGGCATTGTTGTATGGATTTTATGCGCCTCCCAAAAAGAATCTGCTGATTGATTTGCTTACCTGCCTCCCTTTTATTAAGCGTTCAGCAACCACTGGGGTGCAAGGCGCCACCCCTCTAGCCAAAAATTTGATTTCGGGGTATAAATCCCCAGAATAATCACATTCCATTTGCAATTTGCATCTCCCTAATAAATTATATTCCCTTGCAATTTAACTTTTTAATTTTTTTTAAATTTTTTCATTTTAAATATTAAAGTTTAAAAATTTAAATTTTAATATTTTAATATTTAAATTATAATAGTAATATATCTAAATATATTATAAGATAGTAGTTATAGTAAGAAAACACGTGAAATAATAAAATATGATTTAAAAGGTTTTTATTTACTAGTTTGTTGAGTACAGGTTTATTTATTACATAGTTAAACATTGAGAACTGAATTTATCCGCAACAGACAGCCTACTCCACTTATATTCTAAACAAGTGATTGTTTAGAACTCAAATTACCTTTCCCCTGTAATATGATTTGATAAATATATTTGATATGCTTGACCCGCGTCATAAGTACTAATTAGTAAGAGATACATGAAAATCATTGGTTTTTGTGCCGTGTGGTTATAGTGGCAGTGAAATAATAAGGATCAGATGATGACTTGCAAGGTCCAATTTGTGGCTTAAAAAAGCCAAAGTACCAACAAGGACTTGCAATTATTTAAATAAAATTAATCTATTTCTATCTTTTTTAATTTATTTATTTGTTAGCTCAACAGTCAATAAAATATTCAGTGCATTATAATAAAAATATGTGTCCTCATACCTAGTATAATTAATTTTACTTACCTTTTCTATTTATTCTTATATGTCTATAATACAATTAAATGTCACGTCATTATATATAAATAATAATTTTTGAGTCCTAAAAAATAAAATAAATAAAAATAAAAACAAATAAAATCCAGAGCGCTCATTTATCTGATTGGCTCAGAGTTGAGGGCTTTAGGGAGGAAAGATTCCAAGTGCTCATAGAAAGCTGCCATCACATTGGGTGACATTGCAAATTTACTGATCTCAAGAATGTTGAAGAGATCCTCTGTGTCCTGGAGGAGGTCTTTTTTCACCTTATTCTTGATCCAACCAAAAAACCCCTCAATTGGATTCAGAAATGAAGAATAAGGCAGAAGGAAGAGGAGTCTCATTGGACAATCAGTAAGCCGGTGGCTGGAGGTGTGACTGTTTTTGTCAATGGGGGAACTTGGAAAAACCAGATCCACTTTGTGGAGACTGACATTATCCAACACAACAATGTTGGTTGTGCCGCTGTAATTGATCCAGAGGTATTCCTTTACAGCTAGAAGAAAATTGAGAAAAGTCCTGCTATTGTGGGAACCCTTGATCATCTGATACCGGTCCAACCCGCAAGGACCAAGAAGCACTACCATGGAATAGATCTGGGAACAGACAGCTTCACAATGTGCTACACCATCCTTGGACCCCTTTTCAACCCACCCATGCCTATACCTGAGTGAGGAGGAAAATAACAATTCATCAATGTAGAAGAACTGGACATTCCCAGTCTGCTTTAGGGCCAGATAAGTCTCGGCATAAATGTATCAATCTTTGACAGGTTTTTTCACTGGTTCAATTGTACAGAGAGATCCCCAGTATATTCCAAGAGAAGCCAAGATTGACCATGGGTTTATAAAAAATTATTTTAGAAACAAAAAGCCCAAACTCTGGGGCCAGCATTGATTGGACAGAAAGCGTGTCCAGCTGGCAATTCTTGGCTACCCACTGCTTGATTGCAGTGATTTGCTGGGTTGAAGTAGTTTTGGCTGACAATTAGCCTTGACAGATTTGGCAATTTTCCCAGTGTTGCCATGCTTTTTGTTGATATTGCCAATATATCTGGCTGTGACACCAAATTAGGACGCAATATCCCAAACTGCCATTTCCCCATTCAAGCAGTTGAGGAGAGCTTCACACTCATTATCTGTCAACCGACGCCGGCCCTTGGCAGGTAACATGGCATCCTGGCTGGAAGGCTCAACACAGGGGATGGGAACCTTTGTGTAGAAGTAGGGATCACTCTTACTTGCGGTGGCACTGTCAATGGTGGAATAGGTAAAAGGTGCAGATGGTTCCTCAGTTGTGACTAATGGCTGATAGGAGGTGTCAAAAACACGGGGGCAGGAAGTGGCAACTCTTGGATTAAGAGTGCAGGACCGGGTGACAACTGGGTACACAGTGGAGGTGTAAGTAACCTCAGTGTTCCCAGTGACCCTGGTATAGAATACTTTGGTAGCAGGTCTTGAGAGTGGCTTCTGCCTGGGATTCAAGCTGGTTGTTCTAGCTTGGGATGTGGGAGTTGGTTGACTGGCAATGACACCTTGGGAGGCCTGTGTGTTGGCATGACTCCCCTCAAGTTGGGTTATGGGTCTATTCTTGGACCCTCTGGGACGCCCTTATGGACAGACTGCCCCGCGGGCTGGTGCAGGAGATGGTTGAGAATGCAATTAACAGTCCATAAAAATAAAATAAAAAATATATTTTAGATTAAATATGTATTTTTTTAGATTTTTGGTTTAGTAGTGAGTAGTTATTTTCTCCTGATTTAGCCTTGAATAGTAGCAGAGTTTTTATATCTGTGATTTGAAGTGAATAATATTGTATACTTTCCGGATTTTGATGATTTTAAAGTTAAATCACTTTTTATGTCTAATTATGGTTATTGAGATTGAATTTTTAGTTTGATTTTAGTTGTGGTGGAGCTTCTTGATTTGGTTTGGTGTTTCTTTTGTGCTTACTGTACATTCAATTTGGATTACAGTTTCCACAATTAATATCTGAGTTTACTAGTGGCATTCAAAAGTGATTTGAAATTTGGTTCTTGGATTTGACAATCCCGCAATTTCAAAAAACATAGTAAACTTAATGAAAATGGTTGATGGATTTGAACACTTCAAATCTGATTCCAGTTAATTCATTTTGTCCATTGGAAATATGCAGTTTGACTTGAACTTTGCAAAGTGTCTATGAGTTCCTGCATTTTTAAAAATCCAATAAAAATACAAAGAATTCAATTTAATTAAAAAAGGCTATCCTGCAAAAGTGATTCAAAATTTGGACCAAGGATTTGGCAATCCCGCATTTTTACATTCAGGTTATGAATTTACAGTACTTTTTAATACAAGATCATTTAGTTTAAGTAGTTCTCCTGAAGTCTGTGGATCTTCTTGATATTCTTCTGTTATCTGGGTGATGTTTTTGATACCTGAGAGGCTTTCATCTTATTTGTGGAATGAATTTGTTCATCTCTAAGTTCAGGAACTGCTTTTAGTATGTGGGTGGCCTATTTTAAGTGTTGTTCTCATTGGCTGGGGGAAGACCAGGTTCATGAACTTAGAGTGAGCTTTCACTCATGTTGCCTTTCTGGGCAGACATTATCAGACTTGAACATGTTTTAGTGAGTTTAACTGGTTTCATTTGACTATTATTAATTATGTTTTGGTACAATAAATAGTTTATTTAACTGGGACCCTATTAAAGTTGTTAATATTTGCATCTGCCCTGAAATCTCTTTCAGGGCATTGATATAGCTTATAAAAGCTTTTATGGACCCCATGTTAACTCTAAATTTAGAGTTAGCATCAGGAGTGTTGCTTTGCTATTTGAAATAGTGAAAGAAAGTGCTGGCACCTGCTTGCTCACCCCTGTCTGGTGGTGTGACCTTGGTTTAATTCCTGGCTGGCTCACATCTGGATTTTGAGACAGATGTTGATTGTGATATATTTAATAAAATAATTATAGTTACTGTTAATAATTGCATACAGTAGTTTTCAAACCTGTTGAGATAACATATATTAGTCAGTGTAGAAATCATGAACTCAGCCTAAAAACAAAATCAAAGTGGATACAAATCTATTGTAATTTAATATAAATTCCTTATTTTCTGATTTTGTTTTTAGACTGAGTTCATGTGTTCTAAACTGACTAATATATGTTTATCTCAACAGGTTTGAAAACTACTGTATTTAAACAAACATTGGCTTATTCAGTATTTTCAAAGCTGTGAAGATAAGTGAAATTAAGCTATCCTAAATTAAAATCCACTTGGCTGAAAATAAAATCAGCTTAGAAAAGAATTAAACATTAATGGATTCATGACAAGTTCAATAGATTTGAGCCCCCTTATATTTTTTATGAGCTTAGATGGTTTGTTTTTGGTTCTGTGGGCTTTGATTTAGGCTAGCTTTATTTCATTATCTCCAAAGAATTAAAACTATTTTACATACATCACATGTTAATACAGAAATATATAATAATGTTATTCAATATGTTAAAATGATGTTTTTTATCAAATGTGTTGATTAATTATTATATGATAGAATAATAACTTCATTAAATCAATATGAAAAAGGGGTGCCCAGTTGCTTTCCAAGGGTTAAATACAGTTAGATTCAGGTGGGAAGATAATCAATGGTTTGTGTGCCAACACAAGGGGTCTCTTCTTCTTCAACAGAGGTGTAAAGTTATGGCTCCCCCTTAGACCTCCACTT